>JASGLE010000043.1:2402500-3002500 GCA_030179965.1 Cyperus esculentus
TATGTTTATGAAAATTGATGGCTGTATTTTCTATATGATCTGCAGATGAAGGAAACAATACCTGGTCTGGCAATACTGTTGTGGAAAACACCATGCATTATAGCTTTGCTCATTCAGGTAAGAGAAAAAAAAAAAAAAAAAAAACTATTTTGAATATTGTTTTAATTCCTCATTATTTGAATTGCTGGCATGTCTGCATAAAAAAGATATAACACAGAGAGTTTACTTATCCTCCCTTTTTTTTGTATATATATAACACCATTAAATAATTAATATGAAAGATATACAAATTATAAATGCTATTTTAGTTCAGTCTTATTAATCTTTGCCTAACTTTTAATGTTTAAAAATATATATTTACTTACTTTCTGTTTATGTTCTTCAGGAAATAATCAAAATTTATCCCTACCTATCACCACCAACACTATCATCAGGCGATTCGACTCGAGTGTGCTACGCACTTTCTCTTTTCCAGGTTCTTTTGCATATTTTCCCTACTTACATCTTATGAAATTCTTATGTTTCCAAGTTGAACTAATTGAGGGTCTGAACATGTATACTGGTAAAAGACAATGTATATGTAATATCAATGACAGTGAATTCCAATCAGTTGCAGTATATATATAGCATGGCTAAGAAAGATTGTTAGAGGTTCTTCATTTGCAATGGATGGAGGAAATAGAATGTATTAAGTATTATTAATATAGCTCAAAGTGCTGATTTAACAAAAAAAAAAAAAAGCTGCTCATAAATACAATTTAACTGATAGCAATCAGTTTGATGCCAAAACCAATAAAATTTTAATTACAGATAGCTCTTTAATTAATTGAATTGCTGTTGTATCATTTATTTTCAAACTTCTATTTTAGTTTTATTTTTTTTTTTCCCTTTATGAATGATTATATAAATATGTTTTGTTACTATACTGACCTCTGAACTTGGCACAAAGTCACTTCTTTTTCATAAATGTAGTGCATTGCATCTGAGCCCTCTCTAAGATCCAAGCTTCTTAATGGTACAAGAGAACTTACTTTCCTTTTTTAAAATTTTTTTAAAAATTTTCTAGCACTTATATATGAAATATACCCTTCTAAAAGTTTATAATTGATATCTTTATATTTATTTGTAATTAAACTGATAGTCAGCTAATTAATTCAGATTTTGTTTCAGCACAAGTTCTCCACTATATATACCCTCTCTTAAGCACTAGCACAAGCTTACTAGAATTTGAGCATTTGAGGATAACAAGCCTGGGTGTTATTGGATCTATATTGAAGGTGTTGTTTCGCCAATTTTTTTTTTTTTAATCGCACGAGATATGCGTTAATTTCTATGAATCGAACAAATTGATCGTCTTCTTATATATATATATTTCGTATGTTCTGTATTGTTCTTCGTAGGGAGGTACAGACGTGGAGATTGTCGTGCATCTTCTTGAAAATGAATTTGTACCTCTCTGTCTCCGCTCCATCGATAAAGGAACACAAGCTTCAAAAGCAGTACGTAATCTTGTCTCAGATGAACGACAATTTGCTACTTTATTTTGGGAAAAATCAATTTTGTAATTATCAAATAATTCTTCGTTCTTCCATTATATGATTAGGTCGCAACATTCATACTCGAGAAAATCTTAATTACGGATATCGGGCTGAGATATGTTTGTTGCACTGCGGACCGCTTCTTTTGCATCCATCAGATTTTGAAATCCATGGTTGCTTCTTCTCATGAAAAACCCTCGGTACGGTTGCTAAGGCACGTAATCCGCTGTTATCTGCGCCTGTCTCATCATACAAGGTATCTTCTAAACAATACTCCCTGTAATTGAAACTTACTTTGATTTAACATCATGTTATGTTTTGTTCCATGGTAGTAGCTTCCATATACGCCAGCCCAAACCATCCGAAAAGATTGAATTAAAGATTTAAACTTTGTTTGTATCATTTTGTAATTAACTTCTACGGTAGATATAATTGACATAACTTGACGATGTACATTGATCTGATGAGGTTTCACCAGTTGCATTCTTGCACTTCTTTCTTATTGTTTTTGTTTATTTTGTGCCATCAATCGAAGAGCTCGAGAAGTTCTGCGTCATGAACTGCCTGCTGCCCTGAAAGATGGCACATTCAATGAGTTGCTTCAGGTCAGTATTCTGAATAACAGAAGTACTTTTATATATAAATGCCTAACCATGATCATATACAAAGATCTGAAGAACTAAAAAAAATTTGATCATTCGATGACTGTAATTCAGAAAGTGGATAATGAATTATAACATCTTTAACAATTGGTAGGTTGAGGATTTAACCAGGGTGGCCCTTGTGCAACTCCTCGACAACACCGGCAATCAGTGTTTCGACGGCGAGCCAGTCGATGTGAGCAAGTAGATCGCACTTCATCTCATATATGTGTTTGCAGGGGAGACATGCCTTCAACTATGTAATTAATAATGCATGTGTCCCCAATTAACTAGAATAAAATTAAGAACTTAATTAGTTTTAGGCTCTTAAGTTGCATGTCTTGAAAACTTTGTTTCATCAACTCTATCTAGAATTTTCTGTGGGCAATTCAATTGATACTTTGATTTTTTGCCTATCTTATAAAAAAAATTGAGAAGATTTAGTTAGTGACTAATTTTGTGTTGTTTATGTAATATTTGGTTTCAATTTTATTGTTTTTATTCAGTCCTTATTTAGCCTATCTTTTCCAACTTTCTAACGTAAACAAGTTAAATCTAGTAACGGCTCCCTCTTTATGGAGTGACACCTCTCACTCACAAGAGTATACGACCTTCTACTTAAATAACTTCTGGAGGTTTTTCCATTTCATCCTTTAGAAAATTTTGGGTGATGATATATATTGGTCCACTAAAATTTTCTCATAAAATTCTTCTAATAATTATTTTTATATTATATCACGTGTACCATTCGTGTCTCTCACGCTCTTCAGAAAAAAAAAAAAAATGATTATGCCCATTTTTTTTAATTTTTTGTGAACATATAAAATGTAAAAATATTTATGCAAAACTTGTCGTAGTGTTTATATCAATACATTTCTGTTTACATAAATTTGAAAAATGATAAAATGATTATACTATTTTTTAAAAGTATATATATTTTTGATGAAAACTATATATATTAAGATATGTGTCATAAAAAATAAGTATCTAGATTGCTTCAAATATGAAGAGGTTCAATTCATTAGTCATAGATAATAAATTACTCCGTGCACCTGGACTACATATTCATAAACAGATTCACAAATTCAATTACTGATTATTGTGAATTGTCTACAGACCACCATCTAGACCGAGTGCATCAAAGAATTTCCAAGAACACAAACCAGTCTCAAGAACTTCTCTAAATATCACACAAATATTATACGCAATCTCACCCAACAAATAAAAAACCAACCAATCCTACACTAATTAATTCCCCATTTCTTTCTCATATATAAATACAAACGGATTTAAGCAAAGCAAGGTTAATATATGCCACTCCTGAAACAACACTGATACACTGTCAACTGTCAAGACACTCACCTTTTTTTCTCTGTTGGCGCTGTGAGTTTGAGCAATCCAAAAATGCAGCCTCAAGGAGGAAGTTCTGGCGCCGTGACACAGAGCGGTACTGGTACTGTTCCACCCAGTGGCAGCAGCTTACGTGTGGATGCACCGCCGTATTGCCCGATTCCGAGACGGGTTCAAGAAGCTGTGCCGGCGCCTCTGGACCAGCTCCTAGAGGATGTGCTTGATCGAGCAAAGAGAGGACCGGCGCTGGTTCAGCTCGCAGATGTATGTATCGATCTTCTTCAGTGATGTCTATATATCACTGCCATCGATCTTTCCTTTTCTTTCCTTTCTTGATTTTTGATTCAGAAAATGTGGTTGATTAACTGAGATATCAGGTTTTCGAATTTGCTCGATTCTTTGAGCCGGAATTAGATTTGAAGCTTTATACTGAAATCAGTAAAGTTCGTATGCTGACAAAATAGGAAGTGTTACGTCCTTTCTCTTGCCAGCATACAGAAAAAGCTTTTGTAAGATCTTGCATTCTTGTATTGGTAATTAAATTGCATTATAGAGCTAATGGATCAGCCCTAAGTGATTTTTTACATGTTACATGTACCTGTCCAATGCATCAATGAAACATATGAACCAGTAAAAATACTTTCTGAATTTAGCATAGCCAAAGAACAGTAAAGTGAAGGCCGGCCGGCACTTGTTTTTGTATTGTACGTACTGCAAGAAATTATCTTTTCTTTCAATTTGTTTGTCTTCATCGATCCTGGTAATCACATCATTTTGTGTAAACGAAGAATTTAGCATCTTTGCATCTGTTAATTATGTATAAACCAACTTGATATCCTATAATGCTGCTCGTTACAGTAACAAAAACTTGTAATGCGAAGAAGTGCGTGGGCAGGGAATGATTTAGAGCATGCATAAAAAAAGAAGCTTGGATTCCTTATCTTTGTTTTCTTGAAGATATTTGTGATTGATGTTGCTGACTTGATGGCTCTATATTTTGAACTGTTTTGGTTTTCACCTCTAAATTCAGCTATATATATGTATGATCTATTATGTTTCTCTTAAAATATTGAATTCTCAACTTTTTCGGGTCGACAGATGACGAAATCAGTGCCGGATTTTTCTCTTAAAATATGGCACAGCCCTGGGATGATTGCTTTGATTCTACAGGTACATATATTATGCCTTGTCTTACTAAGCTGAATTCTGATATAAGACGATGGCTCGTATGATCACAGGCAATGTACTAAGAGAGGCTGGAAGAGGGAACATTCAAATTTTCAAATGACGATAAGCGCTTTTCTTTGTATCAAACTTACTGGTAATTATATTTTTCAGGAGATTCTGAGGATATATCCATACTTGAATCATGAAGAAGAGATTCCAGAGGATGATTGCCATCGAGCTTCCTGTGCAATCACTCTATTGCAGGTATTAATCTTCTTTTCTTCTTCTTTAATCAAGAATTCAAGATATGTAACAATTTCTTGTACTTTTCTGTGTTGTAACAATTTATGTACTTCTGTTCTGTCCTGTACCGTTTGTAATTGTGTTTGTTGCTTGTTTCTTACAGACAATAGCCATGGATGAGCGCTTAAGAGATGAGTTCCTCAGAGGTACAAATTTTTGTGTCACAAATATAATTTATTTCAGCCTTTTTTCTATACTTCCAACTCATAATTTATTAATGAGCATGATACTAGACCGTTCGATATTCTAGTTTGAACAAACATTCTAAGGATATATATCGATCCATGCCTACTGCTAGCTGCCTGATACAATATTAATTCAATCTTATAGCATTGCTGTTAGTAGCCTAAGTACTTGAACTAAATTTGCACAGCTCAAATACCTGACTATCTATATCCCTTCTTGATGAATCCGAAGGAATCAAAGGGCTTTAATAAAGTGAGACTTACTTCTCTGGGGGTTATCGGTTGTCTCGTTCAAAAGGTCTGCCCGTTTCTATTCAAAATATAATTACTTGCTTTCTTTTCCATCATAATTGAAACAATCACAGAGAAAATCAGAGAGAGAAAGCCTCTGGCATCTATCTGGGCAGTAATTTAGATTTTAGAACAAGGATTTGTAGATGGAGTATCCTTCTGATAAAGTTTTTGCTTAAACTTGTTTCAATAACAAGAAGGAAATTGTTATAGCAATATCGATACAAGGAAGATTCTTAAGAAGATCTTTAGAACTCATAATAATTAAAATTCACCTGTTATTAATTAACTATCCAGATTTCAGAATGAAATATGCATGATATATACACTGAAATAAAACAGTTTCAAAATGTCCTGCTTGTTAAAACTGAAATACTTATTTATATTTGGATTTTTTTCCCTTTCCTAAATTATTGTTTTTAATTTTTTCAGTCCGATATTCACGCTGTGAAGCATCTTTTAGAGTCGGAAATAGTTGCGCTATGTATTCGCTGCATGGAAGTTCACAGCTGTGAGTCAACAATAACTGTAAGACATAATAAGATTCAAACCTTTTTCTCATGAAATTTGACATTCTCACTTCTAGTCTAATTGTTTCAACCCAAATCATCTTGTTAGAACTGAAACTGTAAATGGAAACCAAGGGGGTAGCATGCACTAAATTTTCAGCATCAAATGTTTTGGACAATACCGCAAACTACGATTTTGCATTGTAATTTTTATGTTTCTTTTCCTGTAATTTCCTAGGTTGCTGTGCTTATATTGGCAAAGATTCTGAAAACAGAAATTGGGCAAGCGTTCATATGTGACGACCAGGAGCAATTTCTCGAGATTGTTCATCTGTTGGCTTCTATGTTCAAACATCCCCATATGACACCATCTAAAAGACTCTTGAAATCGGTGGTTATTTGTTACTATTTGTTCTCCTGCAATCCAAGGTTATTGGTCTTCCTTCTTTTTATTTGTTTTCCTTATTCTTTTGTTGGAATCGGTATGTTGAAAAGAATGTCGATGGATCTGACAAGGTTAAATTCTGCCTTCATGTTAGTTACTGATTGCATATCACTTTTATTAATTAACTGGCACTTAATCAGATTCATATCATATTCTGTCTTTTTATCCCCTTTTTTCTTATAAAATTTGAGATGTTATCGCTGCATTTTTTTTTAATAAAAGTCTGCTGCAATGTTGGTTGGAACAGAAATTCCTCTTCCTTCCTATAATTTAACTTACAAAATCCATTTGTTCTTTGACTGACAGTGTGTGCACGGCCTTACGTAACTATTTGCCCGACACATTTAAAGATGGAAGTTTTCGTCACTTGTTTCAGGTAAGCAAAGTTAATTTCATGTCTAAAGAGCCTTTTCTATTGTTGCCTTGAGTTTCTAACAAGTTTGGGATTTTTATTTTTCAGGGTGATAACGAAACAGTAGATCGTGTTCTTCAAGTGATGTTGAACACTTCCTTTTCTTGGTGAAAAAGTTGCTTTGGATCGAACTCTCCAGGAGTCGCCAAAACGACCAGTTTTGTTTGTCATAATAGAGAAGGATGTTTAGTTTTTAGGCCTGATAAAGTTGGCAATATCAGTAATGTTAGAATAATAGTTCAAATTCTTCTTTTTCTTATTTTTTTTGGTGTTAAGTAACCGACATCAGATCGGTTTGAGCAGATGCTGCAAAACATGTGTAGGTCTTGAATTTTTGTAAATGTTGGTTGGTTTGCATGCAATTTTAGAATTTTTGGAGTTGTATCTAGCTTTCCTTTCTTTCTTTTCCTTGATTCATTACTTTTACCTTGTTCTGACAACAGCACACTGCTAAAAGTACTTAAATTAGATATGAAGCAAGATAAACATATATTGGACTTGAACCAGTTACCCAAATGTTGCTTCAATCATGCATGTGCAGATTATGCTGAATATGGAATATGGAGAACACAAATTATATGTTGAATTTGACTTAATTTTTAAATTTGAGAGAAAAATCTCAATTGCTTCGGCTGTGTATATGTTCTTGTGGTTTCTTCTTGACAGCAGCAAATTTCCATATATAATCTCGGCCCAGTTGCCCAAATAACATGGGCCCAATAGAGTTTTAATTGTAGGTCCTTAATTTTTCATCACAAAAATTCTCTGCGATGTAGCTGTTCGTCTAGCAATAATGAATTAATTGCAGTGCCTTTTGCTGATTTATGTTTGGGTTATATTTCTTCCAAAAAAATCATATATGATCCGTTCTCAAAGAGGAGAAATTGTCTGACTAGTTTCACTTGTAACATAACTTGATAATCTTGGCCCAAATAACTTAAAAGGAGGGGGTATAGTGACAATGGTTATTTTAAAAATCTTGACAATAGTATTTTTAAAAAAATTATAAAAAATCTTAAAAATAGAAAAACGTTTACGGAAGTATTACTTAACTTATAGATTGATTATGTTTCTGATTATATTCAATTTAAGCGATGTTTGATAGCTTTTTAAAGACCCGTTAGATTACAACCGTTAAAAAATGTATAAAATTTTGATAATACATCAAACAATATTCAAATTGATTGAAACTTAAAACATCATCGATCTATAAGTTAAATAATGCATCCATAAAACTTTTTTCATTTTTAAGATATTTTATAAGTTTTTAAAAACCACATTATCAAGATTGTCACCATTGTCAATGTATGGACAAGTGATGTTGAACACTTCCTTTATATGAAGAAAGCGTTGTTGTGGAACTCTCCAGGAGGCAAAATGATCTTGTTTTGTTTATCATAATCTTATCTTATTATCTTAATAAGCAGGACTAATGATCTCATTTAATATCTGTTCCCGTATAGTGTATGTTGGATGTCCTGATTCTGCAACGGTTCTGATTTAATCTCAAGTTATCAGATCAATATATGAACCGTAGGATCTTAGATGATAGGGCAGTCAATTAAACACGCATCCAAAAATTTTGAAATTACTATTGTTTCTCTTTTTACAGATTATATCATATTATTGTAGTATTAATGTAGAAAACCGTATTATTTCGAAATGAATAAATAATTGTATGAGATGTGCTTCCTATGATGAGGAGGATCCAATGATACAACTATTACACCAAAGCATATAAATTTATAAAAAATCTTAAGAAATGGAAAATCTTTTACAAACATATTCATTTACTTATAGATTGATTGTGTTACCTTCAATGCAATTGTGTCCTACAAAATTAATGATATTTCTTTATGAACTATATTCTTAAAGAAAATAAACTGGAAAGAACCCAATAAATCTCAATTGCATTACTATCAATTATAGTTCCAAATAAATTAAAGAAACGATTGCAACGAGAAAATTAAAGAGTTGGTCATTAATGGTTTGTTGCTCAAGAAATATCTCTAATTATTATGTTATAATAGTGCCTTATGTACTATTAATAATATTATCTAATATATATATGCTTCTTACTTAATATCTTTGGACTTGCTTCGTATTTTGGTTTAAGAGAACTAAATGATGAAATATCATAGCATTATAATAAATTAGAATAATCAAATGCTAAAATGAACCCAGCAACGCACACCAACAACTACTAGTGTTTAATGATTAACATACCCTCTTTCAATGGACGGTTGAGATTGAATCTGGTCAAAGTATAAAAATAATGAATGGTTTTGATTTCACGAGGCTCCGCCCTTTCTTCTATCTAGTTTTGACGCTAACGAAAAATCAAAGCTACATACTTAGGGATTTAAATGACAATAATAATATATAAAGGGGAGACCACATGGCGATATTGATAATATGAGTAAAACTAATATAATGTCTTGATAATATTATCAAAATAAATGTTGTTACCCTTTTTATTAGCAAGATTTAATTAGTACTTTTTTAATTTGGTTGTTTCATAATGTGTTACCCCTCTAGAACAATTGAACAAATCATACATTATTTAATGATTAAATAAACCAAGATATGATTCTTCTTATAATAAATTACATGTTGCTCTCTTCGTACGAAAAGAAATCCAATATATATTGCTTGCTTAGAACAAAATTAACGTGCTTATTTAACTTCAACGGATGAATTATTTTGTTTAAAGTTCAACAGAAAGACAAGTAAAAGGAAAAAAAAAAAAAAAAAAGGATTGAACACAGGAGAGTAAGCCCCGTTCTGTTAGCTCAAATCTGAGCCCAGTGAATAACTGTGTAAGAACGGCTAAATTATTTTGTTTAAAGTTCAACAGAAAGACAAGTAAAAGGAAAAAAAACAAAAAAAAAAAGGGATTGAACACAGGAGAGTAAGCCCCGTTCCGTTAGCTCAAATCTGAGCCCAGTGAATAACTGTGTAAGAACGGCTAAAGATCCCATGACAGCCGGCCCATGGGGCTCCACACTGGTCTCAGCCCCCCGCCGAAGCAGGCGGACCTGGCGCCAAGAGAAACCGCGCCTCCGCGGCCGCATCTCTGCGGGTAATGCCCAGGGACTTTCCAGAGCTCGAAGCTCATTCACTGCTTCCTGTGTTCGAATGTGCAGTGTCGGGCGGATCTGTTGATATATAAGCGCTTTGAAGTCCG
Source organism: Cyperus esculentus (assembly GCA_030179965.1). Taxonomy (NCBI): domain Eukaryota; kingdom Viridiplantae; phylum Streptophyta; class Magnoliopsida; order Poales; family Cyperaceae; genus Cyperus; species Cyperus esculentus. Next base: position 2,412,529 of record JASGLE010000043.1, read on the forward strand.
TAAAATTGCCATCGTGGGACTAACGGTGCGCACGATACAGAAACCGCTTGCTCGTACCGGACACACTGACTCAGTCACTCCCTCTTGAAGCTCTATGCCTCTATTCATTCAGAACTAAAATCTCCCATCAGGTGGTGCCCAAATCCCAACCGAATGAGAGATATCATGATTCTAATTTTTCCCCTTTCTTCAGCACTGTAAGTTCCTCCTTTTTTCTCCTTTGATTTGATTAACAACAAATGGCTGGATGCTGATTGGTGATATGTTTGACTTCCAAGGATACATTATTAGCCATTGCCAATTGACAAGTGAGAATTTTGATTTGTTATCAGGTCGATTTAATCTCTGAACAAATCAAGTGAACATGTGGGAAGGCAATCCGTCAGTATACTATACTCACTGTTTAATGCAGTAAAAGGTACTTTAATTATTTTTCTACTAATTATTGGTTGATTTTGTTTTTATGAAGGATTATCCCAAATTTTATATATCAGTTAAGCTCACAAACTTTCTTTCCCTTACAGATGTTTGATTGCTTTTACCAGTTGGCACCAGTTGCTCCTGTCCTTCTCTCGCTCAAGGCCTTGGAGAAGAAATCGATCGATGTGGATCAGATTCGGCCACTCGCTCGATCAATCTTTGCGGGCCTCGCGGAACTTCCTATCTGCCTCTCTTTCGATACACATCATGGCCACGAAATCAAAAGGTCAGTCGCTTCAGTTCTTTCCCTCTCTCCCTTTAGCTTTTAAATCTTTATAATTTGGGGAGGTTTAGAAAATTAATAGTTGCATCGATTTAGAGCAAAGTAAAGTGAAGGGATGAGAACTAAGAAGTGCAGTCACTTGCTCGCGGTAATTCAATTTTATTCTGAAATGTTCAATTTGTCAGTGAAAAGAGAAGAAATTAAAGGGCATAATGGGAAAGAGAAATTCTATAGCAAAGCTGGCACAAAGATGCAATGAAGCTGGTATTGCTAAAAGTGTGCACTATGACTTTTCATTACAGCATAAATTACTTTAATTCAAAATTACCTTGTTGCGATATTTTATTTACATGAATTTTCATACTTTAATTCAAAAGTATCCCAATTTTATTCAGCATGAAAGAAAACTAAAATTACATAATAATACAAAAGTTGTCTGCTGCATTGTAAATCGAACCTATGGAAGCATTGGTTTTATACATTCCTTTTAGTCTCGACGTTAGGGATAATCTTTTTCGCTACCTTTTTTCGAGAACCACCTAAGGTTCCAACTAAAATAAATGAGGAATTTAAATTTTAGATTGATTTAATAAAGCTTTCGGTTTTTCCTCATACAGTTACACGGCTAGTAGCATGAAAGAAAGCACTAAATTACTCCCACACATGCCAGCTGAAGAGAACTTCAATTAATCAATGATCATGGACAATTGCTCCTTGCACCTGCAATACACGTTTATAAACGGTTTCATAAATCATAATCACTTCCCATTTTTTTTTTAATTTTTATTTATTTTTCTTTTTGGGTGTATCAAGATTTTCTCTGACCACACAAATATTTACTCAATCTCACCCAACCAACACACTAAGACATGAAACCAAGAAACAAAGACCATTCAAGATTCATGTGAAGTTATTTGTAAATCTCCTATGTGAGTTATAAGTTTGATCCCAGTTTCCTATTCTTATAAATACAAGAGGGTTTTAGGAAGGAATGCCATTGCCACTCCTAAAACAACACTAATACTGTCAACTGTCAAGATACTCACATTTTCTTCTTTGTTGGCATTCTGAGTTTGAGTAATCCAAATGCAGCCTCAAGGAGGAAGTTCTTGTGCCCCGCCACAGAGTGGTTGTGGTGTTCCACCCCGTGGCAGCAACCTAAATGCGAATGTGCCGCCATATTGCCCAATTCCAAGACAGAGCGGCCGTGGTATTCCACCCCGTGACAGCAGCTTACCTGTGGCGACCGTGCCGCCACATAGCCCGATTCCGGTACAGGTTGAAGAAGTGCCTCTGCCGGAGCTCTTCGACGATGCACGCGATGAAGCAAAGAGAAGACAGGCGCTGAGTCAGCTTGTAAAGGTATCTTCTTCAGTGATATCTATTGCTGTCATCTTTTCTTTTCTTTTCTTTTCTTTCTCTGTTTCTGAATTCAGAAAATGTAATTTTGAGACGTCGGTTTGTTGAATTTACTCAATTCTTTGATCTGAGTGTCGGAATTAGATCAGGCATGTGTGTTCCATTTCACTGTATTTACTGAAATCAGTAAAGTTCTTTTTCTTGCCAGCATAAAGAAAAAGCTTTTGTGGGATCTTGTATTCTTGTATTTTGTAAATTGCATTATAGACTTAATTTGGTTAGTAAATGGATCAGTCCTAAGTGATTTTTACATGTTACATGTATCTGTCCAATGCATCAATGAAATATATGAACCAGTAAAAATATGTTCTTAATTTTAGCATAGTCAAAAGACAGTTTTTATTGAAGGCACTGGTTTTTGTATTGTATGCACTGCAAGAAATGATCTTTTCTTTCTTAAGTACCTATAGATTTATATTTCATATGGACTTTCATTTCCACTAATTAGTCTGTCCTCATCCTGGTAATCATATCATTTTGTGTAAATGAAAAATGTAAACAATCTTGACATCCTATAATACTGCTCAACACAGAAACTAGAAACTTGTAATGCTAGGAAGTGTGTATATATGTAGGGAGAATGATTTAGAGCATGCATAATAAGAAGCTTAGATTCCTTATCTTTATGTTCCAGAAGACATTTGTGATTGATGTTGCTGCCTTGATGGCATTACAATTGACCTGTTTTGGTTTTGATCAAAAAGGTCATCTATATGTTCTATTATGTATCTTTTTTAAAAATTGAACTCTCAACCATGCTCTTGTTTTTGTGCGGGCAGAGGATGAAATCAGTGCCGGATATGTCTCTTCTAATATGGATCCGCCCTTGGATGGTTGATTTGATTATGTCTGTACGTATATTAATCCTTACCTTAGTAAAGCCGAATTGCAATGTGGGATTTGTATGCCTCATCTCATCATGCAATATACTAAGAGAGGCTGTGAGAGAATATACAATTTTTCAAATTAGGATGATCATTTTTCTTATATCGAACTTATTGGTAATTATATTTTTCAGGAGATTCGGAGAATACATCCATACATTGAGCGTCAAGAAGAGATTTCAGAGGATTATTTTGATCGAGCTTACAGTGCAATCACTCTATTACATGTATTAATCTTCTTTTCTTCTTCTTTAATCAAGAATTCTAGATTGTTGATCTAGCTTATTTGAATCTTTTCTTGCACTTCTCCCCTGTTCGCTGGGTTGTGTTTCCTTTTTCAAAACCATAAAGGATGTTCTTTGCTGTGACAATTTATGTACATTTGTTCCATTTTAATTCTGTTATTTGCTTGGTTCTTACAGACATTAGTCAAGGATAAGAGTTCAAGAGATTATTTCCTTCAAGGTACAATTTTTTGCATCACAAAATTTAAATTATTTCAACACTTTATATACTTCTGCACTTATTAAAGAGCATGATACTGGTCCGTTCTATATTTTCAGTTAGAACAAACATTCTTGAGTCTATCTGTGCCTGCTAGAAACCTGGCTGATAAATTAATTCAATCTTATGGTATTGTTGTGAGTTGCCTAATTTCAACAATCAATGAATGTCTGTTATTGTTGTGAACAGCTCTGTGGATTGAAGATCTGTATCCCTTCTTGAAAAATCCGATGGAATCAAAGACCTTTAATTATCTGAGAATTGCTTCTTTGGGTGTTATATTCTATGTCGTTCAAGAGGTCTTTCCCCTTTTATTCGAAATATCACTTGCTTTGTGTTCCATAATAATTGAAATAAAAACAGATGAAAGCAGAGAGAGAAAACAGAAATGCTTACTGGATTTAAATAAAAGCACATCATTTGATTTTATAAACTGCGTATACAGTGTCGTGCATAAGACTCTGACATCTGGGTACATATTTCTTCTAACATCAATTTATAATAAGAATTAATAAGTGGAGTGTCCTTCTGATAAAGGTTTTGCTTAAACTTCTTTCAATAACAACAAGGAATCTTTTACATATACCAACATTGATACAAGGATGATCCTTAAAAAGATTTTTAGAAGTCACGATATTTAAAATTCACTTGTTATGAACTATCCAGATTAATTCCAGAATGAAATATGCATATACACTATGAAATAAAACCGTTCTAATATCCTGCTTGTTAAAACTGAGATATATATATATATATATATATATATTTTTTTTTTTTTTGAGAAAAATAAGGGTCTAGCCGATATTTTTATTAATCGAACAATTGTTCAATCTTACATAACAAAATAAAGTTAAAACTAAGGTATATGCTTATATCTGGACTTTTTTCCTTTTCTCAATTATCTATTTTATTGAAACTTTTTCAGTCAGATATTCAAGCTGTGGAGCATCATTTACAGTCGGACATAGTTACACTATGTATTCGCTGGATGAAAGTTCACGGCTGTGAATTAAAAATAGCTGTAAGACATGAAATTCAAAACCTTTCTCATAAAATTTGACATTCTCATTTCTAATCATTAGAACTGTGCCTCAACTGGTTCATGTACACCTTAATAATCGTCAGCCAATAAATACAAATTACTGTAAATTTGTAACAACAAAATTGTTAATGGAAACTGAAGGGGGTAGCAGTAAGTGTTTGTGGGCAGTTTTATACCATTTTTGTGGCATGTAAGTGGACTAAAACTGATAAGATATTAATTTCAGCAGCAAATGTTTTGGACAATTCCGCAAACTACGATTTTGCATTACAATTTTTATGTTTCTTTTCCTGTAATTTTCTAGATTGCTGTGGGCATTTTGGAAAAGATTCTGACAACTGAAATTGGGCTAGCGTCCATATGTGATGACCAAGAGCGATATCTCGAGATTATTCATCTGTTGGCTTCTATGTTCAATCGTCCCCATACATCACCAATAACTTTAAAACTCTTTCAAAGAGTGGTCAGTTGTTTCTATTTGTTCTCCCACAATCCAAGGTTAGTTTCCTTCTGATTCTTCTTTTTTATTCCCCCTCATTCTTTTGTTGGGATCAGTACTGTAGAAAAGAATGTCAATGGATCTGACCAAGTTAAATTCTGCCTTCATGTTAGTTACTGATCTAGTGATAGCTCAATATTGAATTTGGACAATTTTGGTAGGACTGCATTCAAATCGAGCATCATCTGTTTCAATTTGGATTTGTTTCAAATTTTGAATGATCCTGCTTGGATACTAGCGCGATTTTGGTTAATTTTCTTTTAAACTACCAGTTCAATCCTTTCAATTAGTCAGTGAGGTTAATTGATATGGTTTGTTTCAAATAAAGGCAATAGTTCCCAGATCCAACAAACTACAGATTGCTCAGCTTGACATAAACCTGATTACATGTCACTTTTATTGACTGGCACTTAAACCAATCATATCATATTCTGTTCAACACATAATTGAGTCAACTTCGTTTTACTCTTTCTTGTATGAATTTGAGTTATCACTGCTACATCCTATTGTTTTAATCTACTGCAATGCCAGTTGGAACTCGGAACAAAGGATCCCGTCCGTTCCTACAATTCAAATTACAAAATCCATTTGTTCTGTGACAGTGTGTCCAAGAGCCTACATAAGTATTTGCCCGACACATTCAAAGATGGAAGTTTTCGTCGACTGTTTCGGGTAAGCAAAAGTTTCATTTCTAAAGCATCCCTTTTCTATTGTTGCCTTAATTTTCTAACAAGTTTGACTATTCTTTCAGCGTGATAATAAAACACTTGACCGTGTTTATCAAGTGATATGGAATGCTTACATGTCTTGAAGAAAAGTTGATATGGAACTCTCCTGGAGGCAAAATGACTAGTTTAATTTGTTTATTATAATAGAGAATACAAGCAGATAGAGAAGAAAAGACATTGAGAACAAGTGAAAAAGAAAAGTTTTTGTTTTTGTTTATTATTTATTAGGTTTTAAGACAGATAAAGTTTGCAATATCAGGAACGTTAGAATTATAATTGAAGTTTTTGTTTGTTTGTTTGTTTTGGGTGTAAGCAACATCAGTTCGATTTTGAGCAGATGCTGCAAAATATGTGTAGGTTTTGAAGTTCTGTAAATGTTGGTTGGTTTGCATGCAATTTTAGAATTTTTGAAGTTGTATCTAGCTTTTCTTTTCATTTTTTTCTCCTTTCCCTTGATTCATTAATTATACCTTGCTCTGACAACTGCACGCTGCTTGAAGTACTTAAAATATATATGAAGCAAGATAACATACACGAAGCTAAAACCATAAAAAAAAAAATCAAAATAGGAGTTTGATGAACAAGTTTTTGTTGAAAATAATTAATAGCTCCGGCAAGAGCATCCTGGGACTTGAACCAGTAACCCAAATGTTTGCTTTCAATCATGCACGTGTAGAATATGCTATATATGGAGAAGTTAGGAGAACACAAATAATGTTTTTGAGAGAGAAGTTTCAATTATTTTGACTGTGAATGTTCTTGTGTCAGATTAAATACTTTGCCAAACAATATGTAAAAACAAACACCTTAGTTGCAGCTATTAATTACATAATCCTTCCATGGCATGGCACACAAAGACTTTAAAATATTGCCTTAAAGAATCTTCTTCACGGCAGCAAATTAAATTTTCTTAATGTGATGTGAAACTAATTTGGGGTCATTTTTCTTTTCATGAAATTTTCCAAGATGTAGCAGTTTGTCTAGAAATAATGAAATGTTGTGCCTTATGCACATTTACCTTTCCAAAAAAAAAAAAAAATCATAAATGACCCATTCTAACTCCATTATCTCGGCCGAAAAACAAAACGGCCCAAAACCCCCGTATAACAAGTTGTTCTTATTTCATAACCCTACAATCTCGATTAGACGTATTAGGTTGATCTTGTAAATACTAAATATAATTTAGAAATAAATATTGCCTGGAGGCCTGGACCTATATTTTAAAGAGTAGGGATCCCTTGATAATCCCTATTTTGACAATCTTGACAATCTAATATTTCAAAAATTTTTAAAAATTCATAAAATATCTTAAAAATGGAAAAAAGATTTGTGGATGCATTACTTAACATGTAGATTGATAGTGTTTCAAATTTCAATCAATTTGAATATCGTTTGATGACTTATCAAAATTTTGTGTACTTTTTAACGGTTGTAATTTAATGGATCTTTGAAAAGCTATCAAATATCACTTAAGTTGAATATAATCGAAAACATAATCAATCTCTAAGTTAAGAAATACTTCTGTAAACTTTTTTCTATTTTTGAGAATTTATATGAATTTTTACATATTTTTGAAATATTAGATTGTCAAGATTGTCAAAATAGGGATTGTCAAGGGATCCCTCCTCTATTTTAAATAAGAGAAGGGATCCATTGACAATGCTTATAATGACAATTTTGATAATAAGGATTTTGAAAAATTTATAATAATTCATAAAAAATCTTAAAAATGAAAAAACTTTTATGGATGCATTCTTTAACTTATAGATTAATAGTGTTTCAAATTTCAATCAATTTGAACATCGTTTGATGGTTTATCAAAATTTTATACATTTTTTAACAGTTGAAATTTAACGAGCTTTAAAGAGCTATCAAACGTCACTTAGATTAAATATAATTTGAAACATAATCAATCCATAAGTTAACAATATCTCTATAAACTTTTTTCTATTTTTTAGAATTTTTAACTATTTTTACAAATTTTTCAAAATCCCCATTATAAAGATTGTCAAGATAAGCATTGTGAATAGATCCCTCCTCTTTAAATAATATGATTAAGAAACTGTGTAGCGTGTTCTTTCAAATATATGGACAACTGAAACGCTGGCCATCCAATTAACCACACAAAAAGGAATGGGATAATGACTGTACAGCCCTCTGAACTTTCCTTTTGTGACAACTTGCCTCCCAAACTTTTTTTTGTGAACAATAACCTCTCAAACTATCTAATTGTGACAATCACACTCCCAATAGCTAATTAACCGTCTAATCCTCCATTTTTGAGTGTGTAAAGACCAAGTTACCCTTGTATACATATGTCATCATATTTAAAATATTTATTACTTAAGTTGATATATTTTTTAATTAATTATAAGTATACAGCTCAATTAAATTAACAATGGTTTACTAATTTATAAGTATAATTATTAACTTATGAAATATTATGTTTAAAATACAATTATAAATATTAGATAACAAATATCTTATACAGAAAACTTTTAATTTTGTTAATTACTTATAAATTATATTCTTATGAAATAATATGTTAAAAAATAAAATGCAAAAGTTAGATAACAAATTAATATTTTATATACTATAAATATTGAATTAAATTACAACAAGTTTTTGAGTGAGTTATTCTTTAAAATTATAATAACACTCCAAATATTATGAAATATGTATATAAGAGTATTTTGGTCTTTTCTCACTTCTTAATGGTGGATTAGATGGTTATTTAACCATTGAGGAGTGTGATTGTCACAATTAGATAGTTCGGAGGGGCATTTATCACAAAAAAATTCGGAAATCAACTTGTCATGAGAGCAAAGTTCAGAGCGGTGTGGAGTCATTATCCCAAAAAAATCGATAGTGTTGCGTCACACTAGTGTTGCATAACTTTGACCGCACAAAACTTGGAAATTGAAAATCAAAAGGCCCGATTATTTGCTCAAGTAATTGGATTTAGGCGCTAAAGTTTGATTACCCGCTATTACCCAATTCATATCCTCTGCTGCGCAGCATTTCAACTATTCGATCTACTTTGAGATTCGTGCAACTCAATCTCAAAAAATCCCCCTATAATCCTCATCGTTGATTCGCTGTGAAGTAAAATAGTGCGCAGCAGAGGATAAGCACTCGCGATTACCCACCCCTTCATTGTTTCCCAAGACGCGACTTGATTCCAGTCAGTCCGCCGCTCTCCCTCCCTGCTCAATTGACAGGTATCCCCTGACGTACTGCATTGTGCAGTTCGCAACGACAGTCGTTGGATCATCTCGAGATCCACACTGGCACGAATCTCCAAACAATCACGGGATGATCCGACGGCTGACGTCACGAACTGCCCAATGCAGTACGTCAGGGGATTAAGAATTCCCTGCTCAACTCAATGGCGATCCGCTGATCTCAGTTGATTTCCCGCCGCTGATCACCATACCATGGTATGATCCTTATCAAAACCCTAGCCCGGCCAAAGCCCACTTGCCGAGATCCGTACTAACGATTTGATTGATCGAAATTGTAAGCAACTGTCAGAATCCGTAGCGATTGATTCATCTTTGCTCGTTGCTCAGCCCAAAAACAATGGACAAGTGAGAATCTTGATTTGTTTATGTATCAGGTCGATGCAATGCAAATATGCAATCTCTGAACAAATGAAGTGGACATGGGATCCGTAGTTTGTTTGTGTTTCTTTTCCTTTCCCCTTTTTGTGTAGTTTTCAGTTTATCATAACTTGTGTTCCTTACTTAGGAAATTGGTTGAATCTCTGCCTAATTAATGGACTGGGCACGGCTTCGAGTTACACCGACTTGAACCGTGACAACCTCTGATTATCGGGGGAGTGGATATTCCTCATGATGATTGGAGCTGCGAAGCTCATTATTACAGTGATTCATTTCTAATTAATAGGGTGCATGAATCATTTGGTTTATTGATTGAAGTTTTGTCACTGATTTTTGTGGTTTATCGGTATAGGTGATGTGTTACTTCAATGTGTGACTGGAAAGGGAATTCTTTGGTATGCTGTACTCAGATGTTTAATGCAGTAAATACTGTGATCATGGAAGGTAGTTTTCTTATTCTTCTACTAATTATTGCTTGATCTTGTTTTTATGAAGGATTATCCCAAATTTGATATATTAGTTGAACTCACAAACTTTCCTTCCCTTACAGATGATTGATTACTTTTTCTACTGGCAATCTGTCAGGTTCAATCTGTCGGCCACTCGCTCGATCAATCTTTGCCGGTCTCACAGAACTTCCTATCCGCCTCGCTTTCAATACACATCGTGGCCACGAAATCAAAAGGTCAGTCGCTTCGGTTCTTTCCCTCTTTCTCTTTAGCTTTTGAATCTGTTATAATTTGGGGGGTTTATATTTGAAAATTAATACTTGCATCGATTTAGAGCAAGTAAAGTGAAGGGATGAGAACTCAGAAGTGTAGTCACTCGCTCGCGGTAATTCAATTTATTCTGAAATGTTCAATTTGTCAGTGAAAAGAGAAGAAATTAAAGGGCGTAATGGGAAAGAGAAAATCTATAGCAAAGCCGGCACAAAGAACCAATGAAGCTGGTATTGCTAAAAGTGTGCACTATGACTTTTCATTACATGAGTGAGCATAAATTACTTCAATTCATAATAACCTTGTTGCCATCTTTTATTTTGACAGACACCATAACGGAATGGCATTTGCCGTGAGAAGGAAGTGCCTTTTTTTGAGGGATGAAAGCCATGGGCCTATGAACATGAACTGTGGAGTTTATTGCTTGAAGTTGTTCAGGTATTTCAAACTGTAGAATTATCTTCATAGACTATTGAAAGTTTTAAGAAGTTAAGCTGCAAGTGAAACATGACATTGGTCATTTATTGGGTTAACGGATTCAGAAAATCCGCTTTTACTTATGAAAATGCATAGAGATGATGTTCATCATGGATAGAAATTATGAATTTCTTGAGACAGTGGGTTGCTCCATCTCAAAATATTGATTTTACAGTTAGAAGATTGCTAGCACATGGGTATGCAGATGTATAATACTTAGGTGGGTGTTCGGGGGACGAATCCAGCAGCAGAATTTGCACTGTATAGTGTGAATAATTTCCTTTTAAGAAAGGCTAACAAATAGTTTAGTACTTGAAGCTCTCGCAATGGTTTGCTGTTTTATAAAACAATTATCTTACATGTAATTTCTGGTAGTGGCTTTGGGGGAATAAACCTTTTTTTACTAAAAAAAAAAAAACTAAAGTACTGACAGATCTTCCGCAGTCATCAATTCTTTCTTTTTAAGATGTGAAAATTGAACTGCCTTGTTTTCAGTTGGTATCTTGCATCAAAGGAGCAAGACCTATAACTATAAGCTGTGCCTCTAAAGAAGAGTATTGCTACCAATCTTTTTAAAATTAGGAAGTGTTCAAGTTTTACAGTAACACAAGGTAGAAGAAACAACCAGCAATAAAGGTTTTACCAGTAAAGACAGAGATAAAGACAATCTATGAGTCTAAAATCTAGATAGAAATTACCAATAACATGAAAAAAGCAAAAAATAGATAGTGTGCTCGAGTTTTTGTTGTTTAATGCGATGTTATTCTTAATTAGGATGTACTTGGGATACGTTTGTGTGGATGTAAATAAAATAACATAATCTGTTTGGTCTTAAAGAGTACAAAAGATTATTATGACTTGTGAGGTTCATAATTAATGATGGTTTTGTCTATATATTGTCAGCATGAATGAAAATTAAAATTACATAATGATATACAAAATAATATACAATTACGTAATAATATACAAAAGTTGTCCGCTGCATCATGCGGGTACTAGTAGCATGAAAGAAATTATTAAATTACCCCCACACATGCCAATACGCTGAAGAGTGAAGAGAAGTTCAATTAATTATAGAAAACATGTTTATAAACGGTTTCATAAATTATAATCACTTCCCATTTTTTTTAATTTTTATTTATTTTTCTTTTTGGGTGTATCTGGTGTAGACCATTGTCTACACCAAGTGCAGTAAAGAATTCCCAAGAACATAAGCCAGTATCAAGATTTTCTCTGACCACACAAGTATTTACATAATCTCACCCCAACCAACACACTTAGACATGAAACCAAGAAACAAAGACCAATCAAGATTCTTGTGAAGTTATTTGTAAATCTCCTGGGTGAGTTATAAATTTGATCCCAGTTTCCCATTCTTATAAATACAAGAGGATTTAAGGAAGGTTAATGCCACCCCTGAAACAACACTGATACTGTCAATTGTCAAGATACTCACAATTTCTTCTCTGTTGGCGCTCTGAGTTTGAGTAATCCAAATGCAGCCTCAAGGAGGAAGTTCTGGTGCCCCTCCACAGAGCGGTCGTGGGGTTCCATCCCGTGGCAGCAACCTAAATGTGAATGCGCCGCCATATTGCCCGATTCCGAGACAGAGCGGCCGTGGTATTCCACCCCGTGACAGCAGCTTACCTGCGGCGACCGTGCCGCCACATAGCCCGATTCCGGTACAGGTTGAAGAAGTGCCTCTGCCGGAGCTCTTCGACGATGCACGCGATGAAGCAAAGAGAAGACAGGCGCTGACTCAGCTTGTAAAGGTATCTTCTTCAGTGATATCTATTGCTGTCATCTTTATCTTTCCTTTCTTTTCTTTCTCTGTTTGTGAATTCAGAAAATGTAATTTTGAGATACGGGTTGTTGAATTTACTCAATTCTTTGATCTGAGAGTCTAGGAATTAGATTAAGCATGTGTGTTTCCATTTCACTGTATTTACTGAAACCAGTAAAGTTCTTTTTCTTGCCAGCATAAAGAAAAAGCTTTTGTAGGATCTTGTATTCTTGTATTTGGTAAATTGCATTATAGAATTAATTTGTTTAGTAAATGGATCGTCCTAAGTGACTTTTACATGTTACATGTATCTGTCCAATGCATCAATGAAATATATGAACCAGTAAAAGTACGTTCTTAATTTTAGCATGGTCAAAGGACAGTTTTTATTGAAGGCACTGGTTTTTGTATTGTATGCACTGCAAGAAATGATCTTTTCTTTCTTAAGTACCTGTAGATTTATGTTTCATTTGGACTTTCATTTCCACTAATTAGTCTGTCTTCTTCCTGGTAATCATATCATTTTGTATAAATGAAAAATGTAAACAATCTTGACATCCTATAATACTGCTCAACACAGAAACTAGAAACTTGTAATGCTAGGAAGTGTGTATATATGTAGGGAGAATGATTTAGAGCATGCATAATAAGAAGCTTAGATTCCTTATCTTTATGTTCCAGAAGACATTTGTGATTGATGTTGCTGCCTTGATGGCATTACAATTGACCTGTTTTGGTTTTGATCGAAAAGGTCATCTATATGTTCTATTATGTATCTTTTTTTAAAATTGAACTGTCAATCATGCTCTTGTTTTTGTGCGGGCAGAGGATGAATTCAGTGCCGGATTTTTCTCTTCGAATATGGATCCGCCCTTGGATGGTTGAATTGCTTATATCTGTACGTATATTAATCCTTATCTTAGTAAAGCCGAATTGCAATGTGGGATTTGTATGCCTCATCTCATCATGCAATATACTAAGAGAGGCTGTGAGAGAATATTCAAATTTTCAAATTAGGATAATCATTTTTCTTAATATCGAACTTATTGGTAATTATATTTCAGGAGATTTGGAGAATACATCCGTACATTGATCGTCAAGAAGAGATTTCAGAGGATTATTTTTATCGAGCTTACTATTCAATCACTCTATTACATGTATTAATCTTCTTTTCTTCTTCTTTGATCAAGAATTCTAGATTGTTGATCTAGCTTATTTGAATCTTTTCTTGCACTTCTCCCCTGTCCACTGGGTTGTGTTTCCTTTTTAGAAACCATAAAGGATGTTCTTTGCTGTGACAATTTATGTACATTTGTTCAATTTTAATTCTGTTATTTGCTTGGTTCTTACAGTTATTAGTTAAGGATCAGAGTTCAAGAGATTATTTCCTTAAAGGTACAATTTTTGGCATCACAAAATTTAAATTATTTCAACACTTTATATACCTCTGCACTTATTAAAGAGCATGATACTGGTCTGTTGTGAGTAGCCTAATTTAACAATCAATGAATGTCTATTATTGTTGTGAACAGCTCTGGGGCTTGAAGATCTGTATCCCTTCTTGAAAAATCCGATGGAATCAAAGACCTTTAATTATCTGAGAATTGCTTCTTTGGGTGTTATATTCTTTGTCGTTCAAGAGGTCTTTCCCCTTTTATTCAAAATATTACTTGCTTTGTTTTCCATAATAATTGAAATAAAAACAGATGAAAGCAGAGAGAGAAAACAGAAATGCTTACTGGATTTAAATAAAAGCACATCATTTGATTTTATAAACTGCGTATACAGTGTCGTGCATAAGACTCTGACATCTGGGTACATACTACTTCTAACATCAATTTATAATAAGAATTTATAAGTGGAGTGTCCTTCTGATAAAGGTTTTGCTTGAACTTCTTTCAATAACAACAGGGAATCTTTTATATATACCAATATTGATACAAGAAAGATCCTTAAAAAGATTTTTAGAAGTCACAATATTCAAAATTCACTTGTTATTAACTATCCAGATTCCAAAATGAAATATGCATAATTGCATATACACTATGAAATAAAACCATTATAATATCCTGCTTGTTAAAATTCAAACTGAGATATTTGATTATATCTGGACTTTTTTCCTTTTCTCAATTATCTATTTTATTGTAACTTTTTCAGTCAGATATTCAAGCTGTGGAGCATCTTTTAAAGTCAGAAATAGTTACACTATGTATTCGCTGCATGAAAGTTCACAGCTGTGAATCAACAATAGCTGTAAGACATGAGATTCTAAACCTTTTCTCATAAAATTTGACATTCTCAGTTCTAGTCGTTAGAACTGTGCCTCAACTACACCTTAATAATTGCCAGCCGATAAATACAAATTACTGTAATTATGTAACAATAATATTGTCAATATAAACAAAAGGGTGTAGCAGTAAGTTTTTGTGGGCAGTTTTATACCATTTTTGTGGCATGTAAGTGGACTAAAACTGGTAAGATCTTAATTTCAGCATCAAATGTTTTGGACAGTACCGCAAACGACGTTTTTGCATTATAATTTTTATGTTTCTTTTCCTGCAATTTCCTAGGTTGCTGTGGTTATTTTGGAAAAGATTCTGGGAACTCAAATTGGGCAAGCGTCCATATGTGGTGACCAAGAACGATATCTCGAGATTATTCATCTGTTGGCTTCTATGTTCAATCGTCCCCATACATCACCAATAACTTTAAAACTCTTTCAAAGAGTGGTCAGTTGTTTCTATTTGTTCTCCCACAATCCAAGGTTAATTTCCTTCTTATTCTTCTTTTTTATTCCCCCTCATTCTTTTGTTGGAATCAGTACTGTATAAAAAAATGTCAATGGATCTGACCAAGTTAAATTCTGCCTTCATGTTAGTTACTGATCTAGTGGTAGCTCAATATTGAATTTGGACAATTTGGGTAGGGCTACATTCAAATCGAGCATCATCTGTTTCGATTTGGATTTGTTTCAAATTTTGAATGATCCTGCTTGGATACTTGGGCCTTTATTTTATTTTAAACCACCAGTTCAATTCTTTCAATTAGTCAGTGAGGTTAATTGATATGGTTTGTTTCATATAAAGGCCAAGTTCCCAGATCCAACAATTTACATAAACCTGATTACATGTCACTTCTATTAAATGGCACCTAACCAAATTATATCATATTCTGTTCAACACATAATCGAGTCAACTTCCTTTTGCTCTTTCTTATATAAATTTGAGATATCATCGCAGCATTTTATTGTTTTAATCTACTGCAATGCTGGTTGGAACTCGGAACAGAGGATCCTGTCCGTTCCTACAATTCAACTTACAAAACCCATTTGTTCTGTGACAGTGTGTCCAAGAGCCTACATAAGTATTTGCCCAACACATTCAAAGATGGAAGTTTTCGTCAACTGTTTCAGGTAAGCAGAAGTTTCATGTCTAAAGCATCATTTTCTATTGTTGCCTTAATTTTCTAACAAGTTTGGCTTTTCTTTCAGGGCGATGATGAAACACTTGAACGTGCTTATCAAGCGATATTCAATGCTTACACGTCTTGAAGAAAAGTTGCTATGGAGCTCTCCTGGAGGCAACATGACTAGTTTATATTAATTTGTTTATTATAATAGAGAATACAAGCAGATAGAGAAGAAAAGACAATGAGAACAAGTGAAAAAGAAAAGTTTTTGTTTTTGTTTATTATTTATTAGGTTTTAAGCCAGATAAAGTTTGCAATATCAGAAACGTTACAATTATAATTGAAGTGTTTGTTTGTTTGTTTGGGTGTTAACCAACATCAGCTCGGTTTTGAGCAGATGCCAGAAATTATGGGCAGGTCTTGAAGTTCTGTAAATGTTGGTTGGTTTGCATGCAATTTTAGAATTTTTGTAGTTATATTTAGCTGTTCTTTCTTTCCCATTTTGCTTGATTCATCAATTATACCTTGCTCCGACATCAGCACACTGCTAGAAGTACTGAAATTAGATATGAAGCAAGATAACATATATCCTGGGACTTGAACCAGTTACCCAAACGTTGCTTTAATCATGCATGTGGCTGTGTAGATTATGCTGAATATGGAGAAACACAAATAATATGCTGAGTTTTACTTAATTTTTAAATTTGAGATAAAATGTTCAATTATTTTGACTGTGTTCTTGTGTCAGATCAAATATTTTACCCAAATGTCAAAATAATTTTTTTTTTTCTGCTATGTTTAAAACCACCTTTGAGGTACACAATAACACAAGTACCTAATTTACAGCTCCCAAGCCTCCCAGCTACAGTTATTAGTTATATTATCTGATTATCCTGCCATGACATGGCACACTAAGACTTGAAAATATTGCCCTAAAGAATCTTCTTGACAGCAGCAAATTAAATTTCTTAATGTAATGTGAATCTAATTTGTGTTCTTTTTTTTTTCCTCATGAAATTCTCCAAGATATAACAGTAGCATAATGAAATGTAGTGCCTTCTGCAGATTTACTTTTCCAAAAAAAAAACAAAAAAACAAAGGAAAAAAAAAATTATCCGTTCTAAAAGAACAAATATGGTGTTATGTGTAGGGGTGTTCAAATGGACAGTTCGGTTCAAACCGAACCAAATAGGGTGGAACCAAACTTTTATTTGGTTAAGAATAATACAACCGATCCAATCAAATTAAATTTGCAACCGAATTTCAACCGAACCGAAATATATTTCGGTTTGTTTGGTTAATCCAAAGTTATAAGCAACATACTCATTAGAGGCCAACCAAAATGTTACACATAATCACATATAAAAAAAATTTACTTTATTTAGTCATTATAAAATATTATAAAAAATATGTATCAGCTACCAAATGACAAAGCAATGTGCCCATACTTGTGTGATCGTTGTATATATCCCAAACAGACTTCATTTGTTGCAAGAGGAAATATTAAAAGAGCTGCCACATACCACCTCAATGTCTAGACTCTGGACCACCAATATTAATATATTTTAGACATGGATACATGAAGTGTAATGAGTAATGACAATATTTTTTCAAAGAAAGACAAAGGGGCCCATTAATTAATTTATGAGGTGTATATAATATGTGGTTTTTACTGAGCATTGCATTATATTTGGACAATTCGGTCAAACCGATTTTGAAAGATAGGAACCGATCTATTATATAACAACCGAAGTACGTAAAAAATTTAACCGAATTGATCTAATTAACCGATTAAACCGAACTGTTTAATCCAAACTTTATTAATTCGGTTGAAAACCAAATAATCCGAACCATTTGAACACCCCTAGTTATGTGTGGTTCTTATTTCAGAACTCTAACAAATAAATGTCCCAAGATCCCAGTATAATAACAAGTTCTTATTTCTGAACACTACAATCTAGGCCCAAAATATAAATGGCACAAAATCCCAATAACATAGTATTTTCTATTTCAGAACTCGGTAATCTCGGCCCCAAAAACAACATGGGCCCAAAATCCCAAAAACAAATTCTTATATCAGTACTCCATAATCTGGCCCAAACAATAAAAGAGAAATCATCTCTCCTCCTCTTATCTTTTTTCAAAACCAAATTGGTAATATTTTATTTCTTTCTCATACTCTCATAAATTTTGAGTGAATTTAAAAATAAGATTCTCTTAAACATGAATGAAGGTATGATAAAAATACAACGAACGGACTTATCCTTGTACACAATTCAGCAACACATATCGAATTAAATATGGTGAGAAAACTAATGTTGGAGCAATATTTTGTAGAGTAAATATATGGTGTTCTTATAACACAAAAAACATATCAAACCATATCTAAATTTTGATTTATATGGCTCAATAAATTCTTTATATCAAAATAGTGTGGCATGCAAAAATTTTTCATTTTTAGATATTTTTAAGTAATTATTTCGGATTTTTTAAAAATACATATGAAAACATTGATTATTTTATTAATATTGTATAGTTGCTATTAAAAAATCCGGAATAAATACTTAAAAATCTCTAAAAATAAAAATTTTTTGCATGCTATAAGATTTTGATATAAAGAATTTATTAAGCCATATAAATCAAATTTTGATATATTATTTGTGTTAAGCTCACGGAAGGCCCGTAAGTTTAAGGCACCGTAGTTTTGCTAATATTTTGTAATCCAAATCGATAATGGTAATTCTGTCTATAAAACTTTTTATCTACTGGTTCAGTGTTTTTGCATCCGAAGCGGATATATTCGATCCTCTTAGTCTTACCTCTCATGAATCCATCAAGCCCGTTCCTGTTAACTATAAAAGCGAAGTTGGTCCAAAGCATTGGATGGTTTTGAGATTCACATCACTATTTAGCTCTGCTGCTTTAAAACGTTCAAAATGACGAGATATCGAAATTTCTCATCTGACAGCATCAATGGCATAACGAACCAGAAATCGATCTGATGGACATTGCAATCACCTAAGAGCAATTTAGTTGTTCATCCACCTGACTATTGAAGTAGTAACGCTAAACAGAAACCTTTCCATAGGTACACAAGCTTTCAATACATCAGTTCTTAGGCAAAGTGACCTAGTTTCATCCTTATACACAACGTAATCGTTTATATCACCCTTTATTGGGTTTCACTCCACTAAAAAATTTCCAATTGTCCTTCACCATAAACCTCAAGATTGTGAAATTGTGGTTAACCAAAGTCAAAACCATAAGTTTATGTTTTTATCACAAATTCACTTTGACTAATATAATCGTGACAAATAGTGAAACCAAGTAACAACAACAAAATGTGTAACTCAACATAATTTATAGCAAAATGATCAAACAGGGTGCCAAACTCTGAGACTGTCAAAATTTTACAACAGCTAACAAATCCATAAAAATATCCCCTCGCAAAACCAAAAACGAGCATGAAACAAAATATTTGAACCTCCTTAAGACTAATATTTTACCAGTCACAGATAGATAGAAGAAACTAGGTCCTAGGAGCTGTCTAATCAAACAAACTGAAGCCCATATCATCATCGGACTCCTCAGCTGGCTCCTCTTTCTTCTCCTCCTCCTTGGCAGCTGCTGGTGCTGGTCCTGAATCTGCACCAGCAGAGGCCACAGCTGCAACTGCAAACTTGCTTGGGTCCTGTTGACAATTGAGTGAATGACATTGTAAATATCAGTACAGCAAATTTTAAATGGACCAACTTCAAGGGCATTCACAGATATTTCAGAATTTTGTAGGTTGATGAAACATATGGTTTCCATTCTTTTGAGGAAGTTTACCATACATAACTTGACCATCATTTTGTGACATAAATAAAAATAAATACCTTGAGGTACTCCTTGACTTGCTCAGCCTGAGGATAAGAGTACTCAGTCTCAAGAGCAATTGCAAGAACATTCTTGTATGCATTGACGAACATGTGAGGTGCAGCTGCAAGAGTAGGATAGGAAAGTGCCAGTGACAAGGAGGTGACCATTGAGACACCAGCAGCAAACTTTGCCATGAGGTCATCATCGGTGAGGTCAAGCACCTCTGGACTGAACACAGATCCACTATCATACACATTGGTGATCACAAGACCGTATGAGAAGGGTCTGATGCCAAGCTTTGCAAGGAGGGCAGCCTCAGAGGATCCGACCTTGTCTCCCTTCTTGATCAGCTCAACTGGGGTTATAATTTCGACTGTACCCTTGTTAATCTTGGTTGGAATGTTAAGCACCTACAGCAGCACCAATAGTTGATATAAAACATTATATAAAATTATTTCTAATTATGTATTGTTGGGGCACTGGAAGATTTCATTTGGTACCATAACCCACACACCAGATAATATTGTTCTGGTTGACATCAGATGGAAAACCAGTCAACAGTGAAACTGGATGTGGCACCCAAAGCCAAATATTGATCTGGTTTATATCATACCGAAAATTTTGTTCAAGCATATGAACTGACAACATATAGTACCAAGCACATGTTCCTTTCCCAGATTATGGCTTCCAGCTGCACTAGAGAGATTGTAATGGTTACAGGGAAGAACTAACCTGGAAGAAGGAAGTCTGGGATGGGTCGAGACCAGTGTTTCCTGGTGGGACAACCACATCAATGGGAGCAACAAGACCAACACGAGCAGGTGCTCCAACCTATTTTCATTTTACAATATATTTCATTAGAAATCAATCACATAGATGACATATATGTAATGTTTATATCAAATGTAAGTACACTTAGAAAGAAGAAATCACAACTAAACATTACCTTGTATTTTCCAACTTCTTCGCTGACCTCCTTCAAATCACCCTTTGTGAAGATCAACCCAACATTTCCCTGAATTCAAAGATTCACAACCATCAATCAATCAATCAATAATACAATGTACATACATACCAACCAGAGAACATAAATATGCCCATCAGCATCAATTTGCAATAACAATACTAACTAAACATGCCAACAGTCACTGGTAACAGATTCCCTATATATACTGACCAAATTGCACAGGCATTGTTACAAACACTAATTACCACAATATCCACAGCTAAACTTCAAGAAATCTCCAAAAGATCGGTAAGAAAGTGAACATACAACAAGGAGGGGGAGGATGTTGAGGTAGTCGCTATTGCCGGATTGCTGAACATACTGCTTGATGCATCTCCGGATAAGGGTGTTCTTGCCCATGAGCAGCACGGAGTCGCCCCTCAGACCCTTCCTGATGTTCTGCATCTGGTTGGAGCCCACATTGTCGGCGATGGCGATGAGCACCTTGGAGTAGCCCTCGAGCAACGCCACGAGCTTGTGGTCGTAGACGACCTTCTTCTCCTGCTTGGACATGCCCTTCTTCGCCCTCGCCATGGCTGATTTGGTGGTAGACTCGCTGGTCGAATTAGGGTTTGGCGGCGGGAGAGTGAAACCCTAATTGACCAAATTAGGGTTTATATAAGAACGGAGTTTTTGAGTACACGACGAATTATTAGGGACTCTCCACAAGGCCCATCTGCAATTTTGGGCCTTTTGGGCCTTATTAGGCATTTTGGGCCATTTTACTATTTGGGCCGATATTTTGGAGTACTGAAATAAAGAACTTGTTTTTGGATTTTCGGACGAGATTACCAAGTTGTTGAATAAGAAGACTGTTGTTGTGATTTTGGGTCATTTTGTTTTTCTGGGCCGAGATTACCAAGTTCTGAAATGAGAACTTGTGACATCTGTTCAAAACAGAGCTGATGTTGGTTAACACCCAAACAAACATACATCCTTATCCTTACTAATAATAAAAGCATATTAGAAAAAATGACATGAAAAGACTATCCTCACATCTGAGTCGTTGATCATTTTCTTTGATAGATTAGAACCTTTGATGTACGTTAATGCCTGTAGACCTTCTCAACCCAATAAAATTAAAGGCCCATATAAATTATCTCAATTTAAAGCCCATTATATATTATATTAAAAGTTTAAATAAGAAATAACAATTTCGTCTCAAAGCAAGGTATGGACTTTTCACTAGTACATACAAACAGACAAAAACTTCAATTATAATTCTAACGTTCCTGATATTGCAAACTTTAGAACCTAATAAATAATAAACAAATACAAAAACTTTTCTTTTTCACTTGTTCTCATTGTCTTTTCTTTTCTATCTGCTTGTATTCTCTATTATTATAATAAACAAATTAAGCTAGTCATGTTGCCTCCAGGAGAGCTCCATAGCAACTTTTCATCAAGACATGTAAGCGTTGAATATCGCTTGATAAACACGTTCAAGTGTTTCATCCTCACCCTGAAAGAAAAGTTAAAACTTGTTAGAAAATTAAGGCAACAATAGAAAAGGGTGCTTTAGACATGAAACTTTGGCTTACCCGAAACAGTTCATGAAAACTTCCATCTTTGAATGTGTCGGGCAAATACTTATGTAGGCTCTTGGACACACTGTCAGAGAACAAATGGGTTTTGTAAGTTGAATTGTAGGAACGGACAGGATCCTCTGTTCTGAGTTCCAACCGCCATTGCAGTAGATTAAAGCAATAAAATATGATATGAATTTGATTAAGTGCCATTTAATCAGGTTTATGTCAAGCTGAGCGATCTGTAGTTTGTTGGATCTGGGAACTTGGCCTTTATATGAAACAAACCATATCAATTAACCTCACTGACTAATTGAAAGGATCGAACTGGTAGTTTAAAAGAAAATTAACCAAAAACGTGCAAGTATCCAAGCGGGATCATTCAAAACTTGAAACAAATCCAAATCGAAACAGATGATGCTCGATTTGAATGTAGCCCTACCCAAATTGTCCAAATTCAATATTGAGCTACCACTAGATCAGTAACTAACATAAAGGCACAATTTAACTTGGTCAGATCCATTGACATTCTATTCTACAGTACTGATTCCAACAAAAGAATGGGGGGAATAAAAAAGAAGAATAAGAAGGAAACTAACATTGGATTGTGGGAGAACAAATAGAAACAACTGACCACCCATTTTAAGAGTTTTAAAGATGGTGATATATGGGGATGTTTGAACATAGAAGTCAACAGATGAATAATCTCGAGATATCGCTCTTGGTCATCACATATGGACGCTAGCCCAATTTCAGTTGCCAGAATCTTTTCCAAAATAACCACAGCAACCTACGAAATTGCAGGAAAAGAAACATAAAAATTATAATGCAAAAACGTCGTTTGCGGTACTGTCCAAAACATTTGATGCTGAAATTAAGATCTTATCAGTTTTAGTCCACTTACATGCCACAAAAATGGTATAAAACTGCCCACAAACACTTACTGCTACCCCCTTTGGTTTATATTGACAATATTATTGTTACATAATTACAGTAATTTGTATTTATCGGCTGGTGATTAATAAGGTTTACATGAACCAGTTGAGGCACAGTTCTAATGACTAGAACTGAGAATGTCAAATTTTATGAGAAAAAGATTTTGAATCTCATCTCTTACAAGTATTGTTGATTCACAGCTGTGAACTTTCATGCAGCGAATACATAGTGTAACTATTTCCGACTGTAAAAGATGCTCCACAGCAGCTTGAATATCTGACTGACAAAGTTACAATAAAATTGATAATTGAGAAAAGGAAAAAAGTCCAGATGTATACAAATATCTCAGTTTTAACAAGCAGGATATTAGAACGGTTTTATTTCATAGTGTATGTGCATATTTCATTCTGGCATTGATCTGAATAGTTCATAACAAGTGAATTTTGAATATTGTGACTTCTAAAAGTCTTTTTAAGGATCTTCCTTGTATCAATATTGGTATATATTCAAAGATTACTTCTTGTTATTGAAAGAAGTTTAAGCAAGACCTTTATCCGAAGGACACTCCACTTATAAATCCTGATTCTAAATTAATGTTTGAGGAAAAATGTACCCAGATGTCAGAGTCTTGTGCACGACACTGTACATGCAGTTTATAAAACCAAATGATGTGCTTTAATATAAATCCAGTAAGCATTTTCTGTTTTCTCTCTCTGCTTTCATCTGTTTTATTTCAATTATCATGGAAAACAAAGCAAGAAATATTTTAAATAAAAGGGAGAGACCTGTTTAACGAGAAAAGCGATAACACCCAAAGAAGTCAGTCTCAGATAATTAGAGTCCATTGATTCCATCGGATTTTTCAAGAAGGGATACAGATCTTCAAGCACCAGAGCTGTTCATAACAATAACAGACATTCATTGATTGTTGAAATTAGGCTACTCACAACAATACCATAAGATTGAATTAATTTATCAGCCAGTTAGCCAGCAGGCACAGATATACTCAAGAATGTTTGTTCTAACTGAAAATATAGAACGGACCAGTATCATGCTCTTTAATAAGTGCAGAAGTACATAAAGTGTTGAAATAAATCAAATTTTGTAAATTGTGATGCAAAAAATTGTACCTTTAAGGAAATAATCTCTTGAACTCTCATCCTTGGCTAATGGCTGTAAGAACCAAGCAAATAACAGAATTAAAATGGAACAAATGTACGTAAATTGTAACAGCAAAGAACATCCTTTATGGTTTCCATAAAAGGAAACACAACCCAGTGGACAGGGGAGAAGTGCAAGAAAAGATTCAAATAAGCTAGATTAACAATCCAGAATTCTTGATTAATGAAGAAGAAAAGAAGATTAATACATGTAATAGAGCTATGGCAAAGAAAGCTCGATAGAAATAATCATCTGGAATCTCTTCTTGACGATCAATGTATGGATGTATTCTCCGGATCTCCTGAAAAATATAATTACCAATAAGTTCGATATTAAGAAAAATGATTATCCTAATTTGAAATTTTGAATATTCTCTCACAGCCTGTCTTAATATACGTACAGACATAATCAGATCAATCATCCAAGGGTTGTTCCGTATTTTAAAAGAGATATCCGGCACTGATTTTATCCTCTGCCAGGACAAAAACAAGAGCATGGTTGAGAGTTCAATATTAAAAAAAGATACATAATAGAACAAAACAGATCAACTATAATGCCACCAAGGCAGCAAAATCAATCACAAATGTCTTCTGGAACATAAAGATAAGGAATCTAAGCTTCTTTTTGTGCATGCTCTAAATCATTCTCCCTACATATATACACGCTTCCTAGTATTACAATTTTCTAGTTACTGTGGTGAGCAGTATTATAGGATATCAAGATGGTTTACATTTTTCATTTACACAAAATGATATGATTACCAGGATGAAGACAGACTAATTAGTGGAAATGAAAATTCAATTGAAATATAAATACCTATAGGTACATAAGAAAGAAAAGATCATTTCTTGCAGTGCGCATACTATACAAAAACCAGTGCCTTCAATAAAAACTGTCCTTTGACTATGCTAAAATTAAGAACGTATTTTTACTGGTTCATATATTTCATTGATGCATTGGACAGATACACGTAACATGTAAAAATCACTTAGGATTGATCCATTTGCTAACCAAATTAAGTCCATAATGCAATTTACCAATACAAGAATACAAGATCCTACAAAAGCTTTTTCTTTATGCTGGCAAGAGAAAGGACGTAACGCTTCCTATTTTTGTCGGCATACGAACTTTACTGATTTCAGTATACAGTGAGAAGACATGCTTCAAATCAAATTCTGACTCTCAAATCAAGGAATCGAGTAAATTCGAAAACATGATATCTCAGTCAATTAACTACAGGTTCTGAATCAAAAAACACAGAAAGAAAAGAAAAGAAAAGAAAGGGAAAAATGGCAGCGATAGATATCACTGAAGAAGATCGATACATGTGCGAGCTGAACCAGCGCCGGTCCTCTCTTTGCTTGATCAAACAAATCCTCTAGAAGCTGCTCCAGAGGCACAGCTTCTTGAACCTGTCCTGGAATCGGGCTATGTGGCGGCACAGTCGCCACGGGTAAGCTGCTATCATGGGGTGGAGTACCACGACCGCTCGGTAGCAGGGTGCCAGAACTACCTCCTTGAGGCTGCATTTGGATTACTCAAACTCAGAGCGCCAACAGAGAAGAAAATGTGAGTATCTTGACAGTTGACAGTATCAGTGTTGTTTCAGGGGTGGCATTAACCTTCCTTAAATCCTCTTGTATTTATAAGAATGGGAAACTGGGATCAAATTTATAACTCACCCAGGAATTTGCAAATAAATTCACAAGAATCTTGATTGGTCTTTGTTTCTTGGTTTTATGTCTTAGTGTGTTCGTTCGGTGAGATTGAGTAAATATTTGTGTGGTCAGAGAAAATCTTGATACTGGCTTATGTTCTTGGGAATTCTTTACTGCATTCGGTGTAGACTACACCAGATACACCCAGAAAGAAAAATAAATAAAAATTAAGAAAAATGGGAAGTGATTATAATTTATGAAACCGTTTATAAACATGTTGTCTATAATTAATTGAACTTCTCTTCACTCTTCAGCATATTGGCATGTGTGGGGGTAATTTAATAATTTCTTTCATGCTACTAGTACCCGCACAATGCAGCAGACAACTTTTGTATATTATTATGTAAGTGTATATTATTTTGTATATTATTATGTAATTTTTATTTTCAGTCATTCTGACAATATAAAGACAAAACCATCATTAATTATGAACCTCACAAGTCATAATGATCTTTTGTACTCTTCAAGACCAAACAGATTATGTTATTTTATTTACATCCACATAAAAGTATCCCAATTACATCCTAATCCAGAATAACATCGCATTAAACAACAAAAACTCGAGCACAAAATCTATTTTTTGCTTTTTTCATGTTATTTTGTTAATTCCTATCTAGATTTTAGACTTATAGATTGATTGTCTTCATCTCCATCTTGACTGGTAGAACCTTTATTTGCTAGTTGTTTCTTCTAACTTGTATTACTGTACAAATTATATACTTCCTGATTTTAAAAAGATTGGTAGCAATACTCTTCTTTAGAGGCACGTCATATAGGTCTTGCTCCTTTGATGCAAGATACCAACTGAAAACAAGGCAATTCAATTTTCACATCTTAAAAAGAAAGAATTGATGACTGAGGAAGATCTGTCAGTACTACAGTTTTCTCTTTTAGTAAAAAAGGTTTATTCCCCCAAAGCTACTACCAGAAAAAACATGTTTAAGATGATTGTTTCATAAAACAGCAAATCGTTGCGAGAGCTGCAGGTACTAAACTATTTGTTAGCCTTTCTTAAAAGGAAATCATTCACACTATACAGTGCAAATTCCGCTGCTGGATTCGGCCCCCAAAAACCCACCCAAGTATTATACATCTGCATACCCATGTGCTAGCAATCTTCTAACTGGAACATCAATATGTTAAGATGGAGCAACCCACTATTTCAAGAAATTCATCATTTATATCCATGATATGGTCATCATCTATATGCATTTTCATAAGTAAAAGTGGATTTTCTGAATCCGTTAACCCAATAAATGACTGATGTCATGTTTCACTTGCAGCTTAACTTCTTAAAACTTTCAATAGTCTATGCAGATAATTCTATAGTTTGAAATACCTGAACAACTTCAAGCAATAAACTCCACAGTTCATGTTCATAGGCCCATGGCTTTCATCCCTCAAAAAAAGGCACTTCCTTCTCAAGGCAACTGCCATTCCGTTATGGTGTCTGTCAAAATAAAAGATGGCAACTGCCATTCCGTTATGGTGTCTGTCGAAATAAAAGATGGCAACAAGATCATTATGAATTGAAGTAATTTATGCTCACTCATGTAATGAAATGTTCAATTTTAGCGATACCAGCTTCAATGCTTCTTAGTGCCGGCTTGGCGGCTTTGCTATAGATTTTCTCTTTCCCATTACGCCCTCTGATTTCTTCTTTTTATACTGACAAATTGAACATTTCAGAATAAATTGAATTACCGCGAGCGAGTGACTACACTTCTGAGTTCTCATCCCTTCACTTTACTTGCTCTAAAATCGATGCAAGTACTATTATTTTCAGAAATAAACCTCCCAAAATATAACAGATTCAAAAGGTAGAGAGAGAGAGAGAGAGAGAGAGAACTGAAGTGACTAACCTTCGGATTTTGTGGACACGGTGTGTATCAAAAGAGACCGGCAGATATAAAGTCCTGCGAGACCGGCAAAGATTGATCACCGAGTGGCCAAATCTGATCCACATCAATAGGTTTCTTCTCGAAGGCCTTGAGTTTTACTGATATATAAACTTGGGATAACCCTTCATAAAAACAAAATCAAGCAATAATTAGTAGAAAAATAAGAAAAGTACCTTCCATGATCACAGTGTTTTACTGCATTAAACATTAATCTGTACAGTATACCGAAGGATTGGCTTCCCACATGTTCACTTGATTTGTTCAGAGATTAAATCGACCTGATAACAAATCAAAATTCTCACTTGTCAATTGGCAATGGCTAATAATGTATCCTTGTAAGTCAAACATATCACCAATCAGCATCCAGCCATTTGTTAATCAAATCAAATCAAAGGAGGAAAAAAGGAGGAACTTGCAGTGCTGAAGAAAGACCGGGGAAGATTTAGATTATAATAGTGATATGTCATTCGGTTGGGACTCGGGGCACCACCTGCTCTGAAGCGAAGTGGTCTCTGTCACCTCTCCCTCTCCCTCTTCTCCTTCCTTATTGAAGTCGAACACTGCTATGATCTGAAGTGATGAATGATAAGGGAGGGTGTATCGAAAGAGAGGCAGATAGGAAGTGCCGCGAGACCAGCAAAGATTGATGGACCGAGTGGCCGAATCTGATCATCCACATCGATCGATTTCTTCTCCAGTCCAAGGCCTTGAGCAAGAGAAGGACAGGAGCAACCGGTGACGCTATACGTAGTGCAATAACAGCTTAAGCAGCGCAGTGCTCAAAACTATTTTTGTGAATTGACAGTTATGCCCCCTCCAGAATTCCCCACTACAGCTTGCGTGAATGTCCTCTACTGCGCAGTACGCTACGGCGCGGACGAACCACCTTTAGATTATAGGGGTTCTTTTGAGATTGTAGTTAGCACGAATCTTAAAGCGATCGGACGGCTCACCTACTGCGTCGTAAGGTACTGCGCAGTAGGTGATAGCAATTGCTACAACTCTAAAGGAGATTAGATTTTTGGACATGAAATAACCATCTTCCCCAAATAATAAATCTCAGCTGTTGATTGTTTACTCAGATTGATCACTACCGTTGACGTCTTTAATGTCTCAACCCATTAAAACTTAAGGCCCATATCAATTTTCTTAATTTAAAGCTCATTACATATTATCTTAAAAAAATTATTATAAGAAATAATAATTTCAGCCCAATGCGTCACCTCTTTACTTGTATGAATTAAATGCAACGAAGTTTTTTTTTTTTCAGAAGTTAAATACAATAGTGGCGGTATCTCTTATTGGTCTGGTAATATAAAAGTATTTTAAGGTGTGCAATTCGTAAAATCTATAATATTGTTAACTTATTTTTCTTCAAAAAAAAAAAAGAATCCTAATGAATTTATTGTGGCGTATATTATTATAAATAGAGTAAATATATAGTGTTTTTTATAAGCTCATGGGGTCTTATATGAGTTTAAACTAAAAAAACATATCAAATTATATCAAATTTCGATTTATATGGTTTAATAAGAGCAAAACTATCGTGTTCTTAAGTTCACGGGGGGCCTTCCGTGAGCTTAACACAAAAAACGTATTAAACAATATCCAAATTTTGATTTATATAGCTCAATAAATTATTTACATCAAAATCATGTGGCATGCAAAAATTTTTCATTTTTAGAGATTTTTAAGTATTAATTTCGGATTTTTTAAAAGTTGCATAAGGAACATTGATTATTTTATTAATATTGTATAGTTGCTATTAAAAAATCCGAAATAAATACTTAAAAATCTCCAAAAATGAAATTTTTTGCATGCTATAAGATTTTGATATAAATAATTTATTGAGCCATATAAATCAAAATTTGGATGTGATTTGATATATTTTTGGTGTTAAGCTCTCGGAGGTCTTCCGTAGACTTAAGAACACGGTAGTTTTACTCGTTTAATATGTTCTATATATCAAAATATTGTGGAATATAAAAATTATTAGTTTTAGAGCTTTATAGGTATTTATTTCAACTTTTTTAGAAGTTATACATAAAATATTGATTATTTTATAACTATTGTATAGTCACTTTTAAAAAATCCAAAATAAATCCCTACTATTTATAAAAGAAGTTTTTTGAGACCAAAAAAGAGTATTTGTCCAGACTCATTTCTGACCATCTGATCAGAGCAAATTCAAACATCTAAACTGTCCGCGTGAAAGTTCGTACAGCGATCCGCTCTTTGGGTCGCTCCGGATCGATCATTCAATCCCTCTCCTCTCTCCCCAAAAACCCTTCGAGTTACAGAGATTGCCACTCAGCCCAACAACTGCCCATGTGCATATCGTCCATCCAATGGCAATTTTGTTATTTTGTTGATGATTGGGTGTGTTTGTTTGCCTCTCTTCCAAAAACTATTTTTCTTCTTTTTTGCCATAAAACCCGTAGGCCCCAAAATTAAAATCATATCCCCTACTGTACTGAATTGTGCAGTTCACAATGTGAACCGTTGGATTGTCTTGAGATTTGTGCCCGAGCGGATCTCTAGAGATCCGACAGTTCACGTCGTGAATTGCACAATGTAGTAAGTTAGGGGATAAGCACTCCCCAAAAATAAGTCCGTGTGGAGGGTTTATCCGTCACCCCAAAATGAAGCAACTCATATCCCCTGTTGTATTGCATTATGCAGTTCACAACGTTGGCGGTTAGATTGTTTTGAGATTCATGTTAGCATGGATCTCGAGATGATCCAATGGCTGACGTTGTGAACTGGACAATGCAAAATAAAATATTTTTGTATGCCCAAGTATTTTTATATAATAAATTTAATAAGAATCATAAATCAAAATGTCGGACATAACAAAATATAATTTGAACCGTTAGCATTTCAGAGTTTATAACAATAATGAAAATATTGAGTAAAACTATGGTGCTCCTAGGAGTACGGAGGCCTCCCGTGCTCCTAACTCAAAAATCATACTAAAGCATCTCAAAATTTCGATTTATGGGTCTCATTAAATTCTTTATATCAAAATATTATTCCATACAAAAATTTTCTATTTTTTGAGTTTTTTAAGTATTTGTTTTGGATTTTAAAAAGATGACGTAGTTTTATACATTATTTTATTATTATTTTTGAGCTATCCTAAAAAAATCTAAAATAAGTACTGCAATATCTCAAAAAATAGAAAATTTTTGTGTCCTATGATATTTTGATATAAAGAATTTAATGAGACCCATAAATCAAAATTTGGAGATGGTTAAGTATGATTTTTGAGTTAGGAGTACGGAGGCCCTCCGTGCTCCTAGGAGCACCGTAGTTTTACTCTGAAAATATTTATATCAAGAAATTTTATTAGATAAGACCCGTTGCAACGCACGGGCATAGGACTTTGATGCAAGGAATTTATTGCCTTTATTAAACTATACAAATCAAATTTTGAATATGATCAATATATTTTTTAGCTTAAGCTTGCGGAAGGTTGCCGTGAGCTTTAAAAATAATATAGTAATACTCATTATAATATATAAATCTCATGCAACATATTTCAATTTTATCTATCACAAATTTGAGTACATGCATATCATATTTGAGTTTGTAAGGAGTATATAATTGTAGTTCAAATATAAGTTGGATTGATTAGCAATAGCACCAATGGAAGAAATATTTTAATATTTCATAGTAACATAAATCGCATCTTTCAATTCAGGCTAGTCGTAATCGTTTAATAAAGAGAGGGTATACTCATCATTTTCAAAAATTTGTTGATGGGGTTGCACTGCTTGAGACATTTTCTTGTTGCGGATAGCGTCACCCGAGAGGAGTTAGGAAGAGAAAGATGCCAAGAGGTCCACTAGGTGGAAAGGGGGAAGAGATTGGTAGTTGGGCGGGTGCAATAATTGGGGACGCCATTTTATTTTCCTATCAGAGCTCGAGTCGAGTTATAAAGGGACGGCCCCAATAATTTTAGGCCAGAAAAGTGTAATGCTATCCGAAAGTGGTCGTTTTATAGTGGTGCGGTCCTAGAAAAAGTAGTTTTTTTTTTTAAATCCTGTGAAAACTGGAAACATTAATTATCCCTTCAAAGTGTAAATTTTTGAAATGAAATTAATAGAATTAGACTATTATACTAATGTTAGCACTTTGGATCGAAATGCTAACGCCTCAAATTTAATATTATTGTGTCCGAAATCACAATTTATGTTGCTCAATAAATTCTTTATATGAAAATATTAGGGAATACAAAAATTTTTTATTTTT
The DNA here is from genome assembly GCA_030179965.1 of Cyperus esculentus. Lineage (NCBI taxonomy): Eukaryota > Viridiplantae > Streptophyta > Magnoliopsida > Poales > Cyperaceae > Cyperus > Cyperus esculentus. The sequence goes on from JASGLE010000043.1 coordinate 2,444,681, forward strand.
AGAGTTTTCTAAGTATTTCTTTTAAATTTTAGAAAAATGGTCATAAATATTAATAAAATATTGATGTTTGTATATGTTATTTTCAAAAATGCAAAACAAGTACTTATAAAACTCTAAAAATGAAAAAAATTTTGTATTCTCTAATATTTTCATGTAAAGAATTTATTGAGCACCATAAATCGGATTTTAGACACGATAACATAAAATTTGAGGTGTTAGCATTTCGGTCTGAAATGCTAACGTTAGTATCATAGTCTAGCTCGAAATTAATATATACCTTTCTACAAGGTCTTCAAGGATAAAACTCAGCTTGATCCTCCAATGTTCGCTTCCCAACTTGTGTAATTAATCCCTCAGCAATCCACATCCTGGTGATATGCCCTGCTGATATTTTGTGATCTTCTGAAAAGGGCCACAAAGTACATGAAACATTGCTTTTGCTCGTAAGCTTTGGTAACTCATGCGAAGGACTTGCGCACACTTCTCCTCGTAATTATTGTGCCAATACAACGTATCACAAACCCTTTTCCAAGCAGCATAGGTGTCAGGCTCACCACCTAGCACAACCAATGTCAATGGTAGTCTTCCACATTTTGTGATCAATTCTTTTGCAACTCCGACAAGATCAGAAGGATAGTCATTAGCTAGGTTGTATATCTTGTTGCAATGCTTTTCTGAAGATCTTCATTGAAGTAATCAAAAGTCTGTGTGGTTTTGTATATCTATCAGGTAATTTGATTTTCAGTTGTGCCCATAGATCAACGGTCCACGCATCGTCTAGGATAATTAAGTACCTCCTGCCCCTTAAGGATTTCGTGATTTCTTTCATTGCAGGTTCGACTTGGTAAAGTAATTCTCTAAGAAGCTTGTTTTCATCAAACTTTTGTGAAATGGACAGCCATGTGATGCAAGAAAATTTTGTGTTCACTTGAGCACTGTGGGCGCAAAAGATTAACAATGTGTTAGATAACAGGATGGTTCTCTGGCCACAAAAGAGAATTTTGTGGTAGATGAACAACTAAATTGCTATTAGGTGATAGCAAATTAGCAATGTCCATCAGACCGATTTTGGTTCGTTATGCCATTGATGATACTGTCAGATGAGAAATTTTGCATTTCATATCTCCTACTTCGCAGCATGTGATTCGTTGTATTACATCACGATTTGTGCAAACTCTAATCTTAAAAACCCCCTATAAATTCAAGGGTCGGGACTGTGCAGTAACTTGTACTGCGCAGTAGATGATAATCACACGAAATTTTGTTTGATATCTCGTCATATCGAACGTTTTGGAAACAGCAGGGCAAAACATTAATGCGAATCTCAAAACCATCCAATGGTTTATTTGCATATATGACTCAAATTATGGTCCAGTGGGCGTTGGACCAACTTCGCTTTTATAGTTACAGGAACGGGCTTGTTGGATCCATGAGAGGTAAGACTAAGAGGATCGAATGTATCTGGTTCGGATGCAGAAAACACTGAACCAGTAGATAGACCTATTTTATATACAGAATTACAATTATACATGACCATCTTTGGATTACATAATTTTGATACAACTTTGGTTTTCTCACCATATTGGCATATCTCGATGTGTATTGCTGATTGTTTACAAGAATAACTGAATAAGTCCTGTATTTTCTTATACTTTCATTCATAAGACGATCATATTTTTTGTAGTTAATAAATGATTTGCTTTCTCTTTTTTTTCTCAATTATCAACTGCCAGAGTGAGTTAATAATAACTAATGTAATAGCACTATAGCATTCAGATAACCATCTGACTAAAGTTACCTATTGCAATAATAAGAAAATAGTAAAGAAAAAAGAAGTATTGATGTAGGTATTATATGCTTCCAACTATTTCATCTGCACATTTTTAGTAACATATTGTCCATGTAAATACATGTTTTTAACTATTTTAATTTCATTCCTTCAAGAGATTGCCTCAGATTTATGTACACATTGAGATTATGCAATAGACATCATCTAAACAATATACAAATCAACTATTTCTAATAACTAGTACACAACCCGCCCTGATGTGCGGGCCTCTTTTTTACATTGAAAAGTTTACTAAGTTTTCTTGTTACAATCTACTTAATTACGATTAAAGGCCCCAAAATATATACATAAAACCTCTTCATACATCAAAATATATATAATTGAAAATTTTGAACAATGTAATTTAAAATTGAACATTTTGAACACATCAAATATAGATAGACTCCAAATATGGCTCAAATATAATTTAAAATTTTGAACAACGATAATCAATGAGATGCCACCTTTAGAAGGACATAATTTAACTATGTGTATCACACAATTAAGTCCTTAGCTTGGTTATAAAAATTAACCAATTTGACAAACATAACTAAATGGAGAAAAAAAATTGAACACATCAAAGAGACAAAGACCATATGTGGTAGTTAAAACTTGCTAGCAAGCAATGAGTCCCCGGATGTGAAAACATAATTCCCTCTACTCCAACTTTACATTCCCTCTACAAAATAAAACAAGTTTATCTTCCCTCCCCAAATTAAAAATAGTGTTATTTTTTAATTGGTAAAGCAACACAAAAGGGTTGTTTCCTTGGTAGTTCCGGCAAGAATGCCACAAATCAGTAACAACAATTAGTATGGTCTTCTTTTTAATAGGTGTCTCATGTGCCTTGAAGAAGATCCTCAATAGAAAAACCCATCAAACTCTATTGCTTTTGCTGTTGTTACGTCCTGGAACACAAAACCTAGTCACATCAGACATAACCCTAAAAATGGGGGAAAAAAATCGATAAACAACTCTAAAACATAAATAACAAATACAATCAACTTGCAAAGGAAAGATACCAGGACCATGTGTTACACAATTCATTCAAGAAATTCCCGAATTGCTATCTCATATTGATCTTTCGAAATGTGTAACATATAATTGTTTCATGATATGGCAATGGCATACACTATTCCATTCTACGGTGTCAATAGCTGCTATGTTTAGCTTCCCAGGAGGGTTATTAATGCATAATCAGGACTTTCTGTCATTATACAAGGATATAAGAATTCAGACATGCGAATAGCTTACAGAAACCCAAATTAATTTTTACATGCATCAGCAGAGAAGTAAAAAAAAAAAAAAAAAAAAAAATCAAAGCAAAACTCACTTTTTTTCTATCTGGACTCTAATTGGAGCTGTGAATACCAGTATTGAATTATGACCTGGAAACTTTGATATTGGTAAAATTAGTATCTGAAATATAGCAAATTTGAAACCTGCAATTAATTGAAATTATCAAGAAGTTGGCATTTTGCGATTCATTGTAGTCAGAAAATTCTGAAATATCTCTATTCCTATAGCAAAAGATATCATCTTGTTTGGTCAGCATTTCCAAGCATATAGCGGGTGATTCAAGAGTATTAATGGTCAAGAAGAAAATATGAATGGCCTGATGCATATTTATATTATCAAAATAGAGGAGGGATCAAATAACCATGTACGTTTTTGGTGACCGATTGGTGACCATGAAATTAAATCTTAAATAACTACATTTTAAATTCATAAATAACAAAAATATTTGATAGAATATATTGTATATATCGTATTTTATGTGTATACAAAAAATTATATCATTTTGATTTTATTTACATGTGCATCAACCATTAACAAAAATTAACGGTTTAAGTTTTATGATTTTTTCTCCTCTCTTGATGACTATCGAAACAATATTAAAACTTTATCATTTTTATATATATGTTATTGAGATAATATAAAATACATCTAACGGTTAAAATTTTTCAATTTATGTATAAATTAAAAAATGGTCACCATGGGCACCAATACCCATGGTTATTGGATCCCTCCTCATCAAAATAATACATACATCTTTTGCTTAGCCTACCCTAATTTCAGAAATCTGGTGCCATTTGAAACAAAACAATTTAGAACAATCGAGTATTTCTTGATTAAATACATTAATCTTCACCATTACATCTAAGGTACCATAAGACAAGTTGCCAAATTCAAGTACAACAACAACAAAGCTTTTAGTCCCCAATCTCAAATAACAATAAAAATAAGGATCCAAAGCCTATGGTTACTGGTGCCAAAATTAAGTGCCACATAATTATTAAGGGGTAAACTTTTATTTGTTATGCTATCAGCATGCTTAACAATCACATCAAAGTCAACTCCTCATAAATATAATAAGAAAAATGCTGCTTCCAGAGTACAGAAATATAATAGAAAGGTACTAACCAGGTTTGTAAGCATCACCAAACCCAACTCCCTGGTAGTTGTTTCACACACATGATCGTGCCAGTTCGAGCAACACATACAATAGCACTTCTTCTAAGGTTTCAGGATCTTCTCATATGAAAACAATTCAGGCTGATGGTACAACAGGATGACCAGTTCATGCAACATCTCTTGACTCTTGACATTATCCAGTCCACCAATCAAATTGATCTCAACATCTATATGGTATGGCTGTCTGGGTTTATCATATAAGACAAAGTATTTTAGGTTAATAAATAACAATATTATGTCAAATTGCCCTCATATCCTATAAGGTACTTTTTCTATAAACAGAAAATTAACAGAAAAATAAAACAAAGTGCATAATGGCATTTCTTTCTCAAGACAAATTACCAATCCATTATGGCATCCATCACAATGGAAGTTGTCACCAAATTACTTTGAATGGGGAAGTAATTTATACTGACTCACATAAAGTTGTAAAGCTTAATTAACCAAAGGGAGAGAATGAAGGAGAGGGAACTGGTACATACCACATTGGCAGTAGTGCTGAAGCTTTTCTAGCAAATCTAACAATGTGCCTCACCAATATTATTCTTTTATATCACTGAAGATGAAGTTCAGGAGAGAAAATTAAAAAGAATCAGCACAAACTATCAGAATGGGAAGAAAGAATTAGCATATTCAATAAATTAAGCGTTACATACTAAAAAGAAAATACTGAGAACACAGATCACAAGAAATTTCCCCAATTACTTACTGTCTTGTATGATTAATCATTAAGACTTCTATCCGTTATGTTACTGTTCTTTCAAATTTTGAGCTACATCTAGATGAAATTATACATCTAACATTAAATAGTTATCTGCATCATCCAAAGAAATGAAGGCCAAATTATAGAAGGCCTTAAAACAGAAAATATAACAGTGCTCGACACTCCTTCATTCAGAATGTACCATACATATAAACAAATTGACTCTAATTCCTTACAAATTTCCTAATTTCCTACATAATAACTAATACCCAGTTGTATTTAAACAACTACTCAGATAATTGGAAAAAAAGAAATAGCAATGACTGATAACATCGGTTATTACAACAAATTGATTCAGGTACAGGTAGTCATTCTTTTTTTCCCTTCAAAGAAGGATGATGGATTTTGGTCACACAGTAAGTAAACCAGTAAAAAGAAGTAAACAGTATACCTTCCTCCTGTATCTGTGCGGCCAGCGCTTCCTTGCCTCTGCATCGTCAACCAGAATACCGACGAACTCTGCATCTTGAGCGTCATGATTAGACTGAGCCACTCTCACCTTCTCTTCATGCTCTGTCCCAGTCTCCTCTTGGATTTCTTCCTCCTCTTCTTCATTCAGCCACGGCTCGTCATCCTCCTCCTCTTTTTCCATCTCGACACCCCCGACATCGCCTTTCACCACAGACCTCGATTTCTTCTTGTTCTTGATCTTTCTTTTCTTCTTCTCTCCGGCCCCGGCATTGGCCTTGGGGTTTCTCTTAACAGAACAGTCCTTCCCCTTCCCTCCCTTGTTCGGCCGTGATCCTTGATCATCGACATCATCCGCAACACCATTCATCTCAGTCAACTCCAATCCAGGTACGGCAGGTTCAGGTCCCTTCTTGACAGAGCGGGATGAAATCTTTCGGCGCTTGCCGCGACTTCTGACATCCTCATCTGAACCTCATCTGAACCTAACCGCTCAGGAGAAGGGGAAGGTGACGAGGGCAAGGAGAGGCAAGAGCAACGCGAGTGGAGCGGAGGCGGAGCAAGGGGATGTTTTGCGGAGAGGAAGAAGAGAGGGAGGGTTTGCGGAGAGGAAGAAGAGAGGGAGGGTTTGCGGAGAGGAAGAAGAGAGGAAGGGTTTGATTTGGAGCGGGAGACGCGAATGGGAGTGGGAAACGGTACGGTGCGGGTAATCAGCGAAAAAAAGAAAATGAAATGGAGAAGAAAATGAGCACACCGGATGCAATCTCATCCGTCAAATTGTGACAGATTTCAAATTGGATGGTGATTAAGGTATTTGGTAAGAACAAAACACTAATGGAGGGTCCAGTCCTTGCATACATATTAAAATAGAGAGAAATATAAATTTTATAATTAAATTGTTAAGCACTAGTACAAATTATACACTTAACAATTCAACAAAAGGAACAATTGGATAGCATTGTAAGAGTATCTTCAAGAGACTCTCTAAAAATGGATCCCAATATTGGGTGTCATTCTAAATTTTTTGGGAGCAAATTTCACCTCAATCTCCAACAGATTCCCAAAATATGGATCCCAATACATTTAAACTGGGCCAAAATATGGATCCCAATACATTTGAACGGTCTGGATTTGGTTTTGGTTTTGGGAAGTTGGATTGGGAGTGCCCAAAAAGGCCACCAAAATAAGGAGATTTGGTTTTGGTTTTGGAAGTGCTAAAAGTAGGGATAGCTTTTTGGGTATCTCTTGGAGACGGTTTTCTCTCATTAACTCCCAATTTTTGGTTTTAGGAGTGTTTTAGGGAGTCTATTGGAGATGCTCTAAAAGATCATCTTCCGGCAGCGTGAGTGTATACCTAGAATGCATAGTATTCAACTGCCAATTTGAATTTATTGGAACCAGAACTAATCAGATTTTTTAAACCCTTTATTAGTTCGTCAGAATAATCGCCCTCAGAAACCTTCACAACAACTTCATTGAGACTTTGGAGGTGCTCTATACCACATAATTCAAAACATTCAAAATCATGCATGAATCCCAATGCAATCTTTTGTAGTTTGGATGCAGCCAAAGCTCTGAATTTTAATGCCGGCATGGTCATGTCGCCCTCACATGTAAAAACTTTAAGAGAAGGAAATCCTTTCTCAACAAATACAAGCTCATTTACATCGTAGCAGATGGATCTATACAGGTGGAGAATAACAAGGCTATGAAGGTTTTGAAGAACCTGAAATTCATTCTCATTCGACACATGGGTTTCCAAAAGCTTTAGTTTTGTGAGATTGCTAAGAGAGTGGAACCAAAGAGGCAATTTCTCCAGTCTGCATTGTAATAGTAAGCTCTTGAGAAGTGTTGGAGGGGATTCTAATGAGTCTAGAGACAACGGGGACATGGTGTTCTCGTTTACGATTGCTAATGAGCGTAGGGACAAGCTTAACTTGTTGAGATCTGATAGGAATGAATATCTTCCATCAGTTATATAATAATCAACCCGAACTCCCAGCTTTGTGATTTGTGATAGCTCCCCTAGTTCATACATCATAGAAGTACAATCGATTGAGGTTAAAGTCCGAATGCTTTTCATGTTTTGGACCCCTAGAGGCATGCATAGGTGATAGTGGGTTGTTGCATTGAAAAATGACAACATCATCCTATGACCACCACTAACATATGACAAGTTCTGCAATTCTACAATATCAGATGGTAACTCCCTTATACGTGTGCCTCTTATATCTAACGTCTCCAAGTTTTGCAACTTTTTAAATTTAGAAGGGAGTCGGGAAATCATGGTTCTTCTGAGGCTCAAGTACCTGAGTTGAAACATCTTATGCAAATACTCTAGGTGACCATTTTCTAACCCCCACACCCCTTCTAAATCTAACACTCTTACTAGCCTCAGTTGTTTTGATTTAACCCACTCTGTGACATTTCCAAAAATAGTTAATGAACGAGTATGGACTAAGTTCATGTTTATGCCTGGCACAAGATTATTTTGTCCAATAGAATGAACCGATAATCTCCGAATCTTATCATAGGTCAAATTGTATTTGTCACCTACAAGAGACACAAAGTTCTCCTCAAGCGATTGTGACACAATGATCTCTAGGATCATGTCATGGACACGAATACTTTTTATTTCACCAAGGAGACTGATATCTGTTGGTATGACCATATTCCTATTTACAAGTTCATAAAAATAACTCTTTGCTACTTCCTCCACTCTCAAGCCACGCTTGCAATTAACAAAGCCTTCATCTATCCATCGTCTCATCAGAATTTTTGTCCTAATCTCATAATCCTCAGGGTAGATGCTTAGATATAAGAAACAAGTTTTCAAATAATGAGGCAAATTCTGATAACTCAAGAATAAAATTTTTCTCATTCCTTCAAGAGTGGGATTCGTTTCTAGCTCCGAACCTAACGAATTGAGAATTATTCTCCACTGATCGGGGTGTTTTGCTTTGGTAGCCAATAAACCGGCTACACTATTAATTGCCAAAGGCATGCCTCCACATTTTTTCAGAATACCATTTGAAACTTGCTCTAAAGCATCAGTTGTAAAGTGTTCACGGCTACCAAATATTCTCTTGTCAAACAGTATTTTGGAGGTTTCAAAATCTAGAGGTTTCATTTTAAAAACAAGAGGATCCTGATCCCTTGAACATTCATTAGCAACAGATTCAATTCTTGTGGTCACTATTATTCTACTACCGTTTGTGCAATTGGGAAGAGCAACTTTGATGTGCTCCCATGCTGATGCATCCCATATATCATCAAGAATGATAACATACCTCTTATCCTTCAAGTGTTCTAGTAATTTTTTTATGAGTGTTTGCACATCCCAATTTACTGTACTTTCGGATAATTGCCCCTCTGATGTGCCCTTATTGTTATTTGGAATCTGTTGAGACATATAAGTTTTCCTAATTAAAAAAAAGAGTTTTTCTGGTATACGGAAGAGTTTTGGTGTGCTGCAAGTTACTTACTATACGGCAATTCCTAACAGCCGTCGATTGAATTTCTGTTGTATGTATAGATATAAGGGTACAGTCGTAATTGTCTTCAAAAGAATTTGGAAAGAATTGGCAGCGGATCCTTTCATTCAATCTCAGCGAAGGGATGAGCTCTCCTTTATGTTCTATTTCCTGGGCGCACATGGTGCTGTGAACCAAAAGGAAGAGGGAAATACGGCAGCGACTCGGCGTACAGAAGAACGGGCGCATGAAGGTTTTGTGCAGGGGAGAAATAGTACCAGCGAAGAGTTCATTATTGGGTTATGTTCTGTTTGCTGCGTACACCGGGTCCTTGTGAACCATAGGAAGGAGAGAGGCATGGCAGTCAAATAGCTCACGCAGACTTGGTGTAGATGAAACTATGACCCCCTTTTTTGTAATTTCACTATTAATTCCATATCTCGAGTTCTTACACTCAGAATGTGCAGAAATTAGAACAAAGACGTAATTTAAATTATTTTAGACTTGTTTCTGCACCATAATGTGCAAAAATTAGACTACGATTGACTTAAAACATAAATGAAGCTATTCAATAACGATATTATAAATATATTTTGGGACTATTTTTATCGTAACTGGCATTAAAACATACTTTAATCATTATAGACATGTTTCTCCTCCATAATGTGCACAAAATGGACTGAAATAGATTTAAAACAAAAGGGAGCTATTTAATAACAACGTGACAAATGCATTTTGGGGTTATTTTCACAGTAATTGGCGTCAAAACGTACTTATCTTCGTTTTATAAGTACTTTAACAACATGATAAATGTATTATTTGGGATTAGAATAGAGTTTAAAGAATTGTTTAGAGATATAACCGTCCCTGTGGATTCGATCCCGACTATATTGCATAATATCGTACGCTTGCGATTGAATGTATTATTTAGGGTAAAAGCCTATACACTCCACGCGTATCATGAAGCTATTCAATAACGATATTATAAATGCATTTTGGGGCTATTTTTATCGTAACTGGCATCAAAACATATTTTTCTTTCTTTTATAAGAATTGTAACATGCTGCAGATGAAATCTAAATCATTTTAGACTTGTTTATGTGCCATAATGTGCACAAATTAGACTAAGATTAATTTAAAGCACAAATGAAGTTATCCAATAACGATGTTATAAATACATTTTGGGGTTATTTTTACCTGGCATCAAAATATACTTATGTTATGTTTGTTTTATAAGTACTTTAACAACATGATAAATGCGTAATCTAAATCATTTTAGACTTGTTTCTACGCCATAATGTGCAGATATTAGAATAAAATTGATTTAAAACACAAAACGAGTCATTTACTAACGATATTATAAGTGCATTTTGGGGTTATTTTTACTATAACTGGCATCAAAATATACTTATGTTTGTTTTATAAGTACTTTAACAACATGATAAATGTGTAATCTAAATCATTTTAGACATATTTATGCGCCATAATGTACACAAATTAGACTAAGATTGATTTAAAACACAAAACAAGTCATTTAATAACGATATTATAAGTACATTTTGGGGTTATTTTTATCGTAATTGGCATCGAAACAAACTTTTCTTTTTTTATAAGAATTTTAACATGCTGCGGATGAAATCTAAATCATTTTAGACTTGTTCCCCACTATAATGCGCACAAATTAGACTAAGATTGATTTAAAACACAAATAGAGCTATCCAATAATGATGTTATAAATGCATTTTGGGGTTATTCTTATCGTAACTGGCATCGAAACATACTTATCTTTCTTTTATAAGAATTTTAACAACATGATAAAGGCGTAATCGAAATCATTTTAGACTTGTTTTCCCGCTATAATGCGCACAAATTAGACTAAGATTGATTTAAAACACAAATGAAGTTATTCAATAACGATGTTATAAATGTATTTTGGGGTTATTTTTACCTTAACTGGCATCAAAATATACTTATCTTTATTTTATAAGTACTTTAACAACATGATAAATACGTAATCCAAATCATTTTAGACTTGTTTCTGCGCCATAATGTGCACAAATTAGACTACGATTGATTTAAAACACAAATGAAGTTATTCAATAACGATATTATAAATGCATTTTGGGGTTATTTTTATCGTAATGGCATCAAAACATACTTATATTTCTTTTATAAGAACTTTAACAATATGATAAAGGCGTAATCGAAATCATTTTAGACTTGTTTCTGCGCTATAATGTGTACAAATTAGACTAAGATCCATTTAAAACACAAATGGAGCTATGCAATACGATGTTATAAAAGCATTTTAGACTTCGAATTTTATTTTGCTTCATTGTCTCTATTTGTTATGGATTATGGTTCTAGAGATTATCGTCCGACAACGTTTAGCATTTACCAAATGATTAATTGATCGATTTATTGATTAATTGCCATCGATATTGAGTTTCGTAACCAATCATTGACTTGAGTATGTTCGAATTGGGACGGTAAAACCAAGAACTAGAATTAAGAATATGGTGTGGGCAATTACTATACTTAAATTGATATTAAATTACATTGAATTTGAAATCGATCTCCAATCATCGTATATTCGTTTGCTATTCCGTTTGCATTGGGAAACACTAGGTTTCTCATTCGCACATTTGTGCACCTTTTTAGTAGGTGAGAAACAATTGCTGAGTTGCCACAATTTTTCGCCGCTGTACTTGTGTAAATTTTATGTATGTTAATAAGAGTTTGTTTTCTTGTTAAATTATATTTTGAACTATGTTAGGATTATTTTGTAAATTGTGGCATGAAATTTTTATTGATGACTTGATTGTATTTGACGCCTTGCGTTGAAAAGCGCGGCGGACGGCTCGTTCCCTTGTTAAAATTTGGGGCTGTTACGAATACCAATTTAATTCTGTAAAAATTTGGGCTCGTTTCCCAAAATGCATTTATACCATCGTTATTAAATGACTCATTTTGTGTTTTAAATTAATCTTAGTCTAATTTGTGTACATTATAGGGCAGAAACAATTCTAAAATGATTTAGATTTCGCCTTTATTATGATGTTAAATTCCTTTATAAAAGAAAGATAAGTATGTTTTGATGGCAGTTACGATAAAAATAACCCGAAAATGCATTTATAACATCGTTATTAGAATACTCCTTTTGTGTTTTAAATCAATCTTAGTCTAATTTGTGCAAATATTGCGCATAAAGAAGTCTAAAATGATTTAGATTGTATCCAGAGCATGTTAAATTACTTATAAAAGAAATATAAGTTTGCTTTGATGCCAGTTACAATAAAAATAATCCCAAAATACATTTATAACATCATTATTAAATGGCTCCTTTTGTGTTTTAAATCAATCCTAGTCTAATCTGTGCAAATTATTGCGCAGAAACAAGTCTAATATGATTTAGATTTCATCCGCAGCATGTTAAATTACTTATAAAAGAAAGATAAGTATGTTTTGATTCCAGTTACGATAAAAATAACCCCAAAATACATTTATAACATCGTTATTAAATGACTCGTTTTGTGTTTTAAATCAATCTTAGTCTAATCTGTGCACATTATAGCGAAGAAACAATTATAAAATGATTTAGATTTCGTCTTTATTATGTTGTTAAATTACTTATTAAAGAAAGAAGTATTTTATAATGCTAATTACGATAAAAATAACCCCAAAATATATTTATAACATCGTTATTAAATGGCTCCGTTTGTGTTTTAAATCAATTTTAGTCTAATTTTTGCACATTATAGCCCAGAAACAATTCTAAAATGATTTTGATTTCGCCTTTATTTTATTGTTAAATTACTATAAAAGAAGGTAAGTATGTTTTGATGCCATTTTTTAATTTATTTTTCAATGACAAGCATTTTTTATATTTTTCAATTTGAAATTTCAAAATGGGCTTAAATGAGCATAAAATTCCCTAAAATTTATACAAAATGACGTAGGAAAATATTTATAAGAAATTGGAGACTTTTATTTTGAAAATTTATGTTTTTGTCCTTTTTTAATTTGAATTTGAAATTTGAAATGTTTTTGGACAGAAAAATCATAAAATTTGTAAAATGAATTTTAAAATTGATTTTGTGATTTTTGGAGTTCGGAAACTATTTTTAAAATATTTTTATTTGAAGATCGGAAATTATTCAACTTAAATCAAGTTTTGGGCCGACTTTACATGGACTGGCCAAGTTCTGGACATTTTTTTGGACCCAATTGGATTGCGTCAATAACCGTACTTTTCTCTTTTATCTTTGCAGGGTTTAATCATGGCCACCGGACTTCGCACGGTGGTGGATGTCGGCGCTGGGAGCTCCGATTGACGATCGGCCGGTGGCATTGGAACCGTGGAAGCGAGGAGAATCGATCTACAGTGTTGGATTAGCCGGAAGAGGGACGAGGAACACTCGCATGGATCAATTATTTCGGCTTCTGACAAGCTGGACAGGATGAGAGACAGGATAGAATTGGGAGGAAAAGGAAAATGATGCGGAAGGAAAAGAAGGCTGACGAAAGAAAATGGGGGAGGAAATCACGCTGCCTGCTGCCCAACTCTTTCCCAATTATTCTGAAGACAATTACGAATATATCCTTATATCTATACATTCAGCAGAAAATCAATCAATGGCTGTAAGCATTTGCCGTATTTCAATTCCATTTCCGTACTCAAATACTTTGCCGTATACTAGAAACACTCTAAAAAAAATGATTCATTGGAATATATAGTAAGAGATGGCATAAATGCAAATTAAAGCACTTACCTGGAGGACTTGTCCAAAAATATCTGCTAAAAGCAGTTTAACATCGAATCGTTGAGAAATAGCTACAAAAGCTTGGCATTGGAAGTTTCCAGCCTGGACTGTAGAACTCCCATAAGCCATTTTTGCAAGCGTTGTCTTGCCCAAACCACCAAATCCCACAATAGAGATGACCGTAAGTCTTGGTCGATTCTCATCCATCAACCAACCAGTGATCTGATCTCTATGCTCATCAAATCCAACAGGTTGGACTTGTTCAGGATACAGGGCATGGAGCTGAGGATATGCAATTACTGAATCACTAGCATGGGAGGTGATCTTTGATGACTCACTGGCAGGTGCATGATGATACCGCTGCTGCCTCTCACTCACCTCACGGGTGCGCCTTTTTAGTCCTTGGATTTGTGTGGCAATCTGGTGGCGTGCATTTAGAGTGCGCAACACAAGAACACTTTTCCTGATTATGCCAGGAAGACCTTTCTGACAGTGCTTATCAATACGACAGCGGAACTTGTCGATACAGTCCTCAGCATCGTAGGCCATCTCGCGCACGTGCTTCATCCAGATCTTGACCTGATGGTCAGGATCCTCCTTTTGTGCCTGCACAATGAGGAAGGCATTCATGCTCTCCAGCTCGTCTTTGATGTACTGAATCTCATCCCTCACACCTCCCAGCAGCAGGGCTTCATTAGTCAGGACAGCACCCAATTTCCCAATGAGGCCCTTCACGGTACCCGCAGCAAAACTCACAACAGCCCCCTCCATCTCTCTGTCTTTTCTTTTTGCGTCTGTGTGTTTAGGAGAAAGGAAAAATATATATGCCGAGTAGTGCCTCCCTGTTTATCTCTGTAAGTTATATACATACGAGATCTCATTCAGTTTTTATTAGGAAATAACACGGAATCTTCAGCCTTCACATTGTATTATTTCGCTTTGTTGTCTACAGTTTTGAAACTTTTAATTTACGATCCAGTTGCCCACGTCGTATCGATCGGTCTTCTTTACATGATCCTAACATGCTAGCTAGCTAGCTTTCTTTCACATGCCAGTTTTTCCGGATCATGCTGCTAACGATCGAAGACTTTCGAATTACCCCTGCCACCGTTTTTCTCTTTTTATATTTTTGTAAGGCTTGAACCATGACATTGTAGAAGCAATGTTACAATAACCAGACCGGACATCGACCGGGTAAAACATCGGGTCAATGCTTCACTGGTCGGATCGTTGGGTCAACCGGTTCAACCTTTAGTTTTCAAAGTCATGTGTATTCATATTATATAAAGGTTAAAGAATAATATATCTTACATACAATTTATACATAATAAATTATGTTATATTATATTAAATTTAAGATAAATTTTAGAATATTTCAATGCAAGATAAAATTGAAATCTTAATTTATACCCAAAAAAAACATTTTTTTTCTTTAAAAAAAAAGGAAAACTATATAACGTCTAGAATTTTTAAGTTATACTCGTTAGATAGAAATGATAAATCAGATTTTTTTTAAGTTGCAAAATTTAACAATAAAATAATAATAGTTTTTTATTCTATGAATAATGTACACGATCTTACATATATATAGTTCTGCTGTTTATATATGTTATACACATACTATCTCTAACAATATCAAAAGAGTTGAGGTCATTTGTGTAAATTTATAAAACACATGAATTCTCTCTACCTTCCTGCAGTAAGCTATAGGCTCTCATAGTCACAGCCTTTATAGGCCTTTAAGGCTATAACTAGTCACCCCTGCTCTCTGTATGCACCACGTGAAAAGCAGAAACGATGCACGATTTTTGTTTTGGCAATTACCCGGTTTTCTTAGAAAACCGGCCGGTTTAATTTATTTTTTCCGGTTGTTTTGCATATCCGATCCAATTGATGGATCAAACTGTAAACACGTCTGGTTCCGGTTTTTTATGGTCGAACCGTCCGGTCCGGTCCGGGTTTAATAACACTGTGTAGAAGTTATCTTGGTTAATTTACTATCACTTAGCCTAGACCATTCGACGTTCCAGCATTAGTTACAAGAACCGTATAAAATAAATTTCTAATTTTCCACTTGGTTCAAAACTTTGAACTTCTTTAATTTTTTTTTTTATGAGGAAATTTAAGAACATATTGTTGTTCCAAATAATCTTTCTTATTTGACGATTTCTAAAACAATATCAAACTATATTACTAACAATTTCTTTGAGAATGTTGTTCGTGTAAGGAACTATTTGAACAAATTATCAAGAACTCAATGCATGCAAGAAATGACGTTAAGAGACAAGATAAGCTAAAGATGATGGAAATATCTCAATATTTGGATTAGCTTATCATTGATTTTGTAAGCTAAATATAATAGTGAATTTAGGTAGATTTACATATTTAAGACATTCAATATTGATGGCATTGAAAAGCTCAAACAATGGAACCAGCCCCAGGTTCCGTTATAATGGAATAATCCAACGGTGATATTACAAATCAAACGGTCATATGTCACATCCAAAGTACCGTTTGAACAGTCAAAAGTACCGTAAGCAAGGTCAACCATTCTGTTATAACGCAAGAATATAATGCGTTATAACGGAATGCTTCTGACCTTGTTCCAGTAGCTCAAATCATTATTCCGTTATAACGGAAACTCGGTTCCATTATAACGGAACAAAGACCTGCGCTGCAGGCTGTTAAGTCAAGGGACCACCATATAAATACCTTTCTTTCCAAATTGAATGGTACAACTTTACCCACTTTCTAAATCTGTTGAAAAGAGAAGAACCCTAGATCAAAACTCCATTGTTGAGTGAGTTTTTCATAGCCAAATCATTGTGATCCAAGCCTCAACTACACCATAGATCTTAGATCTTGTAAGAGGGTTAGCTTGAGAGCAAGTTTTTCTTTCCCGGAGCTTGAGTTTCGCCTCTCCTCCGACCTCCGTGACGGCCCGTTTGTTGTGTAAGGGATCGCGAGTTGTGTACTTCCTTTCTTTGCGGGTAATAGGAAAGGCGCACCACCGAGTTGGTAGCGTTACCCCGGGGACGTAGGCCAATTTGCCGGACCTCATTAAAACCGCGTGTCTCCACTCCTTGTTTGCAATTTCTCTTACTCATCTCTATTTACTTTATTGCAAACTTGTTTGGCCATAGAATTGAATTGCAATAGGATTCGGCCAAAATAATCAATTGGGCGAAAATTGCTAAAATCGGTTAAGGCACCATATTCACCCCCCTCTAGACGCCATTAGGGACAACACATATAATAGTATGAACTTTTAATGGCTAGCATTGCTATCATTCATACTCGAGAATATTAAATTATGAATTATTCAAAAAGTTAGTTACATAACTTACATTCATACTACGAATGAAGAGCTTCTGAAAATGACAAAATGTCTTCATCTCTGTAAGCAAATTCCCTAATCTAGCTAGAAATTAGGAACTTCAAATAATCGCTGAAAAGATTCATAAGCAATAAATAAATAATTAATGAGGAAGGGATACATTCACCATGCATATCTTGATAATGGAGTTTTGAAAAAAAATAAAAAAAAATCATAAATCGAAAAAAGGTTTATGATTGTATCATTTAACTTATAGATTGATAGTGTTTCTAATTTTAATTAATTTAAATATTATTTGATGATGACTTATCAAAATTTTATATATTTTTTCAATGGGTGTAACATAACGGGTCCGAAAAAAAATCAAAATTTTATATATGCAAGTCTTAGTGTGCCATGTGATGTCATGGCAGGATAATCAGATAATGTAACTAATAACTGTAGCTGGGAGGCTTGGGAGCTGTAAATTAGGTACTTGTGTTATTGTGTACCTCAAAGGTGGTTTTGAACATAGCAGAAAAAAAATTATTTTGACATTTGGGTAAAATATTTGATCTGACACAAGAGCACACAGTCAAAATAATTGAACATTTTATTTCAAATTTAAAAATTAAGTCAAACTCAGCATATTATTTGTGTTTCTCAGCATAATCTACGCAGCCACAGGCATGATTGAAGCAACATTTGGGTAACTGGTTCAAGTCCCAGGATTGAAGCAACATTTGGGTAACTGGTTCAAGTACCAGGATATATGTTATCTTGCTTCATATCTAATTTAAGTAATTCTAGCAGTGTGCTGATGTCGGAGCAAGGTATAATTGATGAATCAAGGAAAAGGGGGAAGAAAAAAAGAAAGAAAAGCTAGCTAGATACAACTCCAAAAATTCTAAAATTGAATGCAAACCAACCAATATTTACAGAACTTCAAGACCTACACATATTTATTTGTGGCATCTGCTCAAAACCGAGCTGATGTTGGTTAACACACGAACAAACAAACACTTCAATTATAATTCTAACGTTCCTGATATTAAAAAATTTATCTGCCTTAGAACTTAATAAATAATAAACAAAAACAAAAAACTTTCTTTTTCACTTGTTCTCATTGTCTTTTCTTCTCTATCTGCATGTATTCTCTATTATAATAAACAAATTAAGCTAGTCATGTTGCCTCCGGGAGAGCTCCTTAGCAACTTTTCTTCAAGACATGTAAGCGTTGAATATCGCTTGATAAACACGTTCAAGTGTTTCATCCTCGCCCTGAAAGAAAAGTTAAAAACTTGTTAGAAAATTAAGGCAACATAGAAAAGGATGCTTTAGACACGAAACTTCTGCTTACCTGAAACAGTTGACAAAAACTTCCATCTTTGAATGTGTCGGGCAAATACTTATGTAGGCTCTTGGACACACTGTCACAGAACAAATGGATTTTGTAAGTTGAATTGTAGGAACGGACAGGATCCTCTGTTCCGAGTTCCAACCAGCATTGCAGTAGATTAAAACAATAAAATGCAGCGTTGATATCTCAAATTTATATAAGAAAGAGCGAAAGGAAGCTGACTCGATTATGTGTTGAACAGAATAGGATATGAATTTGGTTATGTGCAATTTAATAGAAGTGACATGTAATCTGGTTTATGTCAAGCTGAGCAATCTGTAGTTTGTTGGATCTGGGAACTTGGCCTTTATATGAAACAAAGCATATCAATTAACCTCACTGACTAATTGCAAGGATTGAACTGGTAGTTTAAAAGAAAATTAACCAAAACCGCGCAAGTATCCAAGCGGGATCATTCAAAATTTGAAACAAATCCAAATCAAAACAGATGATGCTCGATTTGAATGTAGCCCTACCCAAATTGTCGAAATTCAATATTGAGCTACCACTAGATCAGTAACTAACATGAAGGCAGAATTTAACTTGGTCAGAACCATTGACATTCTTTTGTACAGTACTGATTCCAACAAAAGAATGAGGGGGGATAGAAAAGAACAATAAGAAGGAAACTAACCTTGGGTTGTTGGAGAACAAATAGAAACAACTGACCACCCATTTTAAGAGTTTTAAAGATGGTAATATATGGGGATGTTTGAACATAGAAGCCAACAGATTAACAATCTCGAGATATCGCTCTTGGTCATCACATATGGACGCTAGCCCAATTTCAGTTGTCAGAATCTTTTCCAAAATAACCACAGCAACCTAGGAAATTACAGGAAAAGAAACATAAAAATTATAATGCAAAAACGTCGTTTGCGGTACTGTCCAAAACATTTGATGCTGAAATTAAGATCTTATCAGTTTTAGTCCACTTACATGCCACAAAAATGGTATAAAACTCCCCACAAACACTTACTGCTACCCCCTTTGGTTTATATTGACAATATTATTGTTACATAATTACAGTAATTTGTATTTATTGGCTGGCAATCGTTAAGGTGTACATGAACCAGTTGAGGCACAGTTCTAATGATTAGAACTGAGAATGTCAAATTTTATGAGAAAAGGTTTTGAATCTCATGTCTTACAAGTATTGTTGATCCACAGCTGTGAACTTTCATGCAGCAAATACATAGCGTAACTATTTTCGACTGTAAAAGATGCTCCACAGCAGCTTGAATATCTGACTGACAAAGTTACAATAAAATTGATAATTGAGAAAAGGAAAAAAGTCCAGATGTATACAAATATCTCAGTTTTAACAAGCAGGATATTAGAACGGTTTTATTTCATAGTGTATGTGCACATTTCATTCTGGCATTGATCTGGATAGTTCATAACAAGTGAATTTTGAATATTGTGACTTCTAAAAGTCTTTTTAAGGATCTTCCTTGTATCAATATTGGTATATATCAAAGATTACTTGTTGTTATTGAAAGAAGTTTAAGCAAAACCTTTATCCGAAGGACACTCCACTTATAAATCCTTATTCTAAATTAATGTTAGAAGAAAAATGTACCCAGATGTCAGAGTCTTGTGCACGACACTGTACATGCAGTTTATAAAACCAAATGATGTGCTTTAATATAAATCCAGTAAGCATTTTCTGTTTTCTCTCTCTGCTTTCATCTGTTTTATTTCAATTATCATGGAAAACAAAGCAAGAAATATTTTAAATAAAAGGGGAGAGACCTGTTTAACGAGAAAAGCGATAACACCCAAAGAAGTCAGTCTCAGATAATTAGAGTCCATTGATTCCATCGGATTTTTCAAGAAGGGATACAGATCTTCAAGCACCAGAGCTGTTCATAACAATAACAGACATTCATTGATTGTTGAAATTAGGCTACTCACAACAATACCATAAGATTGAATTAATTTATCAGCCAGGTAGCCAGCAGACACAGATATACTCAAGAATGTTTGTTCTAACTGAAAATATAGAACGGACCAGTATCATGCTCTTTAATAAGTGCAGAAGTATATAAAGTGTTGAAATAAATTAAATTTTGTGAATTGTGATGCAAAAAATTGTACCTTTAAGGAAATAATCTCTTGAACACTCATCCTTGGGTAATGGTTGTAAGAACCAAGCAAATAACAGAATTAAAATGGAACAAATGTATGTAAATTGTCACAGCAAAGAACATCCTTTATGGTTTCCAAAAAAGGAAACACAACCCAGTGGACAGGGGAGAAGTGCAAGAAAAGATTCTAATAAGCTAGATTAACAATCCAGAATTCTTGATTAATGAAGAAGAAAAGAAGATTAATACATGTAATAGAGCTATGGCAAAGAAAGCTCGATAGAAATAATCATCTGGAATCTCTTCTTGACGATCAATGTATGGATGTATTCTCCGGATCTCCTGAAAAATATAATTACCAATAAGTTCGATATTAAGAAAAATGATTATCCTAATTTGAAATTTTGAATATTCTCTCACAGCCTGTCTTAATATACGTACAGACATAATCAGATCAATCATCCAAGGGTTGTTCCGTATTTTAAAAGAGATATCCGGCACTGATTTTATCCTCTGCCAGGACAAAAACAAGAGCATGGTTGAGAGTTCAATATTAAAAAAAGATACATAATAGAACAAAACAGATCAACTATAATGCCACCAAGGCAGCAAAATCAATCACAAATGTCTTCTGGAACATAAAGATAAGGAATCTAAGCTTCTTTTTGTGCATGCTCTAAATCATTCTCCCTACATATATACACGCTTCCTAGTATTACAATTTTCTAGTTACTGTGGTGAGCAGTATTATAGGATATCAAGATGGTTTACATTTTTCATTTACACAAAATGATATGATTACCAGGATGAAGACAGACTAATTAGTGGAAATGAAAATTCAATTGAAATATAAATACCTATAGGTACATAAGAAAGAAAAGATCATTTCTTGCAGTGCGCATACTATACAAAAACCAGTGCCTTCAATAAAAACTGTCCTTTGACTATGCTAAAATTAAGAACGTATTTTTACTGGTTCATATATTTCATTGATGCATTGGACAGATACACGTAACATGTAAAAATCACTTAGGATTGATCCATTTGCTAACCAAATTAAGTCCATAATGCAATTTACCAATACAAGAATACAAGATCCTACAAAAGCTTTTTCTTTATGCTGGCAAGAGAAAGGACGTAACGCTTCCTATTTTTGTCGGCATACGAACTTTACTGATTTCAGTATACAGTGAGAAGACATGCTTCAAATCAAATTCTGACTCTCAAATCAAGGAATCGAGTAAATTCGAAAACCTGATATCTCAGTCAATTAACTACAGGTTCTGAATCAAAAAACACAGAAAGAAAAGAAAAGAAAAGAAAAGAAAAGAAAGGGAAAAATGGCAGCGATAGATATCACTGAAGAAGATCGATACATGTGCGAGCTGAACCAGCGCCGGTCCTCTCTTTGCTTGATCAAACAAATCCTCTAGAAGCTGCTCCAGAGCCACAGCTTCTTGAACCTGTCCTGGAATCAGGCTATGTGGCGGCACAGTCGCCACAGGTAAGCTGCTATCATGGGGTGGAGTACCATGACCGCTCGGTAGCGGGGTGCCAGAAGTACCTCCTTGAGGCTGCATTTGGATTACTCAAACTCAGAGCGCCAACAGAGAAGAAAATGTATCTTGACAGTTGACAGTATATAGTGTTGTTTCAGGGGTGGCATTAACCTTCCTTAAATCCTCTTGTATTTATAAGAATGGGAAACTGGGATCAAATTTATAACTCACCCAGGAATTTGCAAATAAATTCACAAGAATCTTGATTGGTCTTTGTTTCTTGGTTTTATGTCTAAGTGTGTTCGTTCGGTGAGATTGAGTAAATATTTGTGTGGTCAGAGAAAATCTTGATACTGGCTTATGTTCTTGGGAATTCTTTACTGCACTCGGTGTAGACAATGGCCTACACCAGATACAGCCAAAAAGAAAAATAAATAAAAATTTAAAAAAAAAAAAAATGGGATGTGATTATGATTTATGAAACCGTTTATAAACATGTTGTCTATAATTAATTGAACTTCTCTTCACTCTTCAGCATATTTGCATGTGTGGGGGTAATTTAATGCTTTCTTTCATGCTACTAGTACTCGCACGATGCAGTGGACAACTTTTGTATATTATTATGTAAGTGTATATTATTTTGTATATTATTATGTAGTTTTAATTTTCAGTCATGCTGACAATATAAAGACAAAACCTTCATTAATTATGAACCTCACAAGTCATAATGATCTTTTGTACTCTTCAAGACCAAACAGATTATGTTATTTTATTTACATCCACATAAAAGTATCCCAATTACATCCTAATCCAGAATAACATCACATTAAACAACAAAAATTCAAGCACAAAATCTCTTTTTTGCTTTTTTAATGTTAGTTTGTTAATTTCTATTTAGATTTTAGACTCATAGATTGATTGTCTTCATCTCCATCTTGACTGGTAAAACCTTTATTTGCTAGTTTTTTTCTTCTAACTTGTGTTACTGTACAACTTGAATACTTCCTAATTTTAAAAAGATTGGTAGCAATAATCTTCTTTAGAGGCACAGCTAATAGGTCTTGCTCCTTTGATGCAAGATACCAACTGAAAACAAGGCAGTTCAATTTTCACATCTTAAAAAGAAAGAACTGATGACTGCGGAAGATCTGTCAGTACTTTTTTTTTTTTTTAGTAAAAAAAGGTTTATTCCCCCAAAGCCACTACCAGAAATTACATGTTTACGATAATTGTTTCATAAAACAGCAAACCATTGCAAGAGCTTCAAGTACTAAACTATTTGTTAGCCTTTCTTAAAAGGAAATCATTCATTACTATACAGTGCAAATTCCGCTGCTGGATTCGTCCCCCAAAAACCCACCTAAGTATTATACATCTGCATACCCATGTGCTAGCAACTTCTAACTGGAACATCAATATATTGAGATGGAGCAACCCACTATTTCAAGAAATTCATCATTTATATCCGTGATGGTCATCATCTATATGCATTTTCATAAGTAAAAGCGGATTTTCTGAATCCGTTAACCCAATAAATGACTAATGCCATGTTTCACTTGCAGCTTAACTTCTTAAAACTTTCAATAGTCTATGAAGATAATTCTATAGTTTCAAGTACCTGAACAACTTCAAGCAATAAACTCCACAGTTCATGTTCATATATAGACCCATGGCTTTCATCCCTCAAAAAAAGGCACTTCCTTCTCACGGCAAATGCCATTCCGTTATGGTGTCTGTCAAAATAAAAGATGGCAACAAGGTTATTATGAATTGAAGTATTTTATGCTCACTCATGTAATGAAAAGTCATAGTGCAGTGCTCAATTTTAGCAATACCAGCTTCATTGCTTCTTAGTGCCGGCTTGGCGGCTTTGCTATAGATTTTCTCTTTCCCATTATGCCCTCTGATTTCTTCTCTTTTCACTGACAAATTGAACATTTCAGAATTTTCTCATCCCTTCAATTTACTTGCTCTAAATCGATGCGAGTACTATTAATTTTCAGAAATAAACCTCCAAATTATAACGGATTCAAAAGCTAAAGAGAGGCGGATAGGAAGTTCCGCGAGACCGGCAAAGATTGATCGAGCAAGTGGCTGACAGATTGAACCTGACAGAAGGCCAGGAGCAACTGATATATCGAATTTGGGATAATCCTTCATAAAAACAAAATCAACCAATAATTAGTAGAAGAATAAGAAAGGCACCTTCCATGGTCACAGTGTTTTACTGCATTAAACATTGAGTACATACAGCATACCGTAGGATTGCCTTTCCAGTCACACATTGAATCATCATCACTGTAATAACGAGCTTCACAGTCACGGTTCAAGTTGGTGTACATCGAAGCACGGTGAGTGTCTGAGAGTGATGAACCCATGAAACATCGCGTGATCATCCTCTGCCGCGCAGTAAAATACTTCGCAGCGAATCAACGATGCGGATTATACCGAGGTCTTTCTGAGATTGATCTGCACGAATCTCAATGCAGATCCAATGGACGAAGCTCTACACAGTAATTTACTGCGCTGTAGAGGATATGAATCGTGAAACATCAGGGTGCGGGGTGCTCATCCTCTCTAGCGCTGCATTGTGTAGCGCAAGACGTGAACCGTTAGATCATCTCGAGATATGTGCCGGTAGCGCTACATTGTGTAACGCAACCGTGAACCGTTAGATTATCTCGAGATTTGTGCAGAACAAATCTCGAGATGATCTAACGGTTCACGTCCTGCCCTACGGAGGATATGAAATCGAAACATCGAGATGCGTACAGAGGAAAGGATACTAGATGCCCACTTTGAGAAAGGAAACTATATTAAAACTCTAAAGCCCACCTTTTTACATACATTCTTCTGGGCCCATTTAAGCCCACTTCTTCTTTACTTTCATTTCTCTTGGGCCCATTAAAGCCCACCTTTCTCCCGTACTTTCATTCTTTCAGGCCCAACGAAGCCCGCTCTGTTCCTGTACTTTCGGTTCCAGTAAGACGAGACAACAAAACGCATCGCCAGGAATTCTTGCTTCCATCTCTGACAGTTGGAGATTGTTGTCTTTTCTTTTCCCTTTCGGATCTCAGGTTCACAGCAGAGTAGCAGACACTGGTTAATCTGATGATGCTAAAAAAATATAATGTACCCTGGACGTATTATCTCGTATTACTTTTGGTCTTTACTAGAGGTGGCAAATCCGGCAGCGGGTTGGGTTCGGGTCGGACAAGTCGGGTCAGTTTGACTTTCTAGAATACTTCGGATCAGGTCGGGTTAGGCCAATTTTAATATTATTTTTTTTGGATCATATGTTGATTTGAGTTGGATTGGATGTTATTTGATCTGGGGTCGGGTCGGGTCGGTTTTGGGTCTTGTTGGCTTGGATTTGGTCTGTTTGATTTTCTAGAAAATGCCGGATCGGGTCGGGTTCGAGTCAGGTTCCTCGGATCGGGTCGGTTCTGCCACCTGTCCTTTTGGATAATGATTTTTATTGTTTATTTTTACTCGTCCTGCATACTCGTGAGGCCGAATAACTCAGCTCATTCACCAACTGACATTCTGACAAGCCAAATCACCCGTGAATACAGGCAAGATTTATATATGAATATATCAGGTGTATATGTTTTTTTTTTTTTTTTTTTTTTTTTTTTGAGAAAAGGTGTATATGTTTGTTGTTATCTTCTCTTAAAAGCTGTTATGATTCAGAAGATTAGATGATTAAATATTAGCTAGCTAGACAGTATTTGTTAAATATTATAAGAATCATGAGATAAATGTTACTAACTTTTGCTTTGGCGCTTTGTGAAGTGAAAAATAGTCGGCACTTTTCAGTTCAATTGCCACTCTTGATTTTAAATGCTTAATAGCTTATTATTGGAATGATATGTTTTGATAATTTTATCGAAAAATATGAATAAGCTGAAAATTATTTAAGTTAATTATAAGGATATTACTTTTATGCTCACACCCAAATAATTTTATCGGTTAAGATGAATCTCATAATGGGTAATATTCATTTATAATCGTTAGATCGAAAATAAAATTTTTTTTTTTGAGAGTATTGGAGTAAAATTCTAATTTTAATTCATTTGTAAGAGTCGAGTCGGATATGATTGAGTTTTTATAAAGGGGAGAGATCACTTGATGATCTTTATCTTGACAATCTTAATGATAAGCCTTTCAAAAAAATTGAAAATTTTTTTATAAAAATTGAAAACTTCTACAAAAAACTTTGTAGAGTTTACGGATTGAATTTTCTTTTCAAATAAAAAGCAATATAAGTATGTTTGATAAAAGATCAGTAAATTTGAATCATTCAAATTTGTACAAAATTTGAAACACTCCTAATCTACAAATTGAAGAATACATCTATAAACCTTTTTTTCTAATTAATATATTTTTTAATTTATTTAAATGCAAATTGTCATCAAAATAACAATTTTCAGGGATCCTCCTCTTTTTTAAAATTATCTAGTTTTGATACCAGAACATCCATCGAATAGTCTATTTTAAAATAACTAATTGGATTCGAGTGGTTCTTTAGATTGAATTGGAACCTTGTCCCATCTAAATTATACTAGTTTAAAAAACTAACAAATTGATGCTGTGATACAACAACTATACAAGTATAAGTGTAATTTAAGTATAGAAAATTAGGTAATAATATCTAAGTTGATATACACAACAATCACAAGGATTCGTTTCATAGAAGGAACAATAAAACCTCGTCATAAAAAATATGTAAAGATTCCATGGCCTCAGAGACGCCAAACACAGTAAAACAATTTGTGGGACACCTTCACATGCTCACTTAACTTACCCACTTCCATTTTCAAACCATCAAATTCAACCACAATACAACCACTCAAACATTTACAACCCTGTAACAACTCACTGCACAATAATTCTCTGTACTAACGGCTCAAATTACACTATGTCATGTCCGGAATTTTGATTTATGATTCTCATTGAGTTCGTTGTATAAAAATACTTGGGCAAACAAAGATTTTCTATTTTTGGAGCTTTTTAAGTAATTGTTTTGGAATTTTCGAAATGGCTCTAAAATATTAATAAAATAATACTTCTTTGTACATGAATTTTAAAAAATCCAAAACAAGTACTTAAAAGCCTCTAAAAATGGAAAATTTTTGTATCCAAAGTATTTTCATACGACGAGTTTAATAGAAACTATAAATCAAAATTTTGGATATGACAAAATATAATTTGAACCGTTAGCATCTCACTTCTAAATGCAAACGTTTGCACAATAGTTCTACTCTTGCCATATATATATGAGGAGGGATCCCTTGACAATCTCTATTTTGACAATCTTGACAATCTAATATTTCAAAAATTTGTAAAAATTCATATAAATTCTCAAAAATAGAAAAAAAATTTACGGAGTATTTCTTAACTTAGAGATTGATTATGTTTTCGATTATATTTAATTTAAGTGATATTTGATAGCTTTTCAAAGATCCTACAACCGTTAAAAAGTACACAAAATTTTGATAAGTCATCAAACGATTGTCAAATTGATTGAAATTTGAAACACTATCAATCTACATGTTAAGTAATGCATCCACAAATCTTTTTCCATTTTTAAGATTTTTTATAAATTTTTACAAATTTTTGAAATATTAGATTGTCAAAATTGTCAAAATAGGGATTGTCAAGGGATCCCTCCTCTATATATATATAGCAGTCACCACAAAATCTCACACTGAACTCCATGAAGTATAAAATCTGAATTAGGTTGTAAATGGTGCAGGGAGTTGGTAAATGCCCAAATGGGATTCCTAACTCTTTAACCCTACACTGTTTGGCATTTTATAACAAAGGAGACAAAGGAGCCAACCAAGAATGGTTGCACATTTGCACAAAGTTTTGTAGACTTGTTATTGTTGTACAATGTACAGCGAGAAATTCGGACCATTTATTATTATTGTGTAGCCCGACAAGAGCAATAATAGGAATTTAACCACGCTCTCTCGCTTGGCTTTAGCTCGCATGTGAACGTCTCGGTATGGGACGAATTTTTTGATCTCGCCATGGCGTTTTTTATGGAATATTTGGTGTGGTATTTTGCTGTCCTGTGAAATTGCATATATTGCATTTCTTGTTGGGATTTTATTTGACTGCCTAATTTTATTTATTTTATAGAAGTTAGTTTAAGAGTTACCGATTCATGTTTCCACTCTGAATAATGTTTAATAAAAAAATAAAATAAAATAATAATAATAATAATAATAATAATAATAATAATAATAATAATAATAATAATAATAAGAGTTCGACTATTAAAGAATTTTTGTATTCCAATTCATATAAAGAATTTATTGAGCACCAATGCACCATACATCATGATTTCGGACACGATAACATAAATTTTGAGGCATTAACATTTCAGTTCAAAATGCTAACGTTAGTATAATAGTCTAACTCTAATAATAAAAAAAAGTTAACGGACCGAAATGCTAATATAATAGTCTAACTCTAATAATAATAAAGTTAACTAAAATAAAATATTTAAGATGAGGTAATTAATTACTTATATATTTTCACTGACAAAACCATTGATTCTATTCTAATTCACAAAAACTGCCACAGATAAACCAAACTTGCTATCACATGCACATAAGAAGTGCACACTCACCCACTGGCCACTGCTGTACCGGTACCAGTACCAAATATATAAGCTTTTTTTTTTTTTTTTTTTGACTTCAAGCCCGTGGGCACCAAATATATAAGCTCTCATTCCCACTCCACTTCTCTCACTCCATCTACTGATCTACCTAATCTGCTCCGACAACTGAAGAGAATGAGTTAAGAGAAGCGCACTTCATTAAAGCATAATTTGGAGCAAAAGAGGAAGAACAGAGGTATATTAACAAGGTAAGCAGCATTTTGTATTATTGTTTTTTTGTAAAATTTGGTCATTGTAATTACCTGATAATTAGTTGAGTTAGTTTACAGTGGTAGTTACAAATTAAGTTCCAATTATTATTATTTGATTATATCAAAAAGAAAAAAAAAATTAGTAATTATAGGAAATTCTCTGAGAATGAACATACATTATACATTTGGCAGTACATTTCATAGAATCATATAGTTAGATACTTGGATATAAATCATATCATTAATCTTTTCTACAAAAAATTGAGATTTGGAAATTTTATTCAAGAATCAATACAACCTGATTTTTTTTTCCTGCTTTGTTAGAAAGAAAATAAATTAAATCATTAAATCAATACCAAATTAATACTTGCATTTTAATATTTTATATATACAATGTCTTATTAGTCATAAGGTAATAAAGCTTAATTATGATTTAATGCTAATATATATGCTAATTAACCAGATTTTTATTTTTAAAACCAGAAACAGAACCAATAATCAGAGAACTACAATGGCAGCCTACCAAGTCACAATGCTCACAATCTCCCTTCTCCTAATCGCCACCGCCAGCGCACTGCCGGTGGAGCTGATAGAGCCATCGGATCACGGTTTGGCCAACCAGAAGGGCCCACTGGCGGTGTCACCGGCAATGTTGACCTTCTTCAAGGGCACGCACGCTTCCACCGTGGAGCTACCAGAGGCAATCGACTCCGCGACAATCGCACGCGCATCGCACGTGACGCCTCCAGAGACACGTGAGGATCAGAGCGTTAGCGAAGGCAGCCGAAGGAAGGGCAACAGTGCAGTGGTAGCCGGTGTTGTCTCCGGTGTGGTATGTCTGGTTGTTGTCGTCGGCGCAATTGTCGGGTTCCTGGTGTTCAAGAGACGGAACGCACCCGTAGAGGAAAGTGACAGTGACACGAAGGTACTGAACCTGTTCCGGTGGAACCGGGGCGGCTCGGAGGTCACGTTGGGCTCAGCCCGACCGTGATTGGTTTCTTCTTGTTCTTAATTTTATGGAAATTAATGGAGATATTCAATTTGTGTAGGATTTTTCATCAGGTATTATTGGGCAGATTATTGGACTTGTTTTTAAAGTTTTAATTAGTGATTTACTTACCAGTGTTGTTATTATATGTGGTACTTTGAAACCTCTGTTATATATATTGTGGATTGTGGATATCTCCTATTTTATCAATGGAGAAGAAAATGTCGGTGGCAGTAAGTAATTGCTTGATTAATTTGTTGTGGAATAAATGTAGCAATTACTATTTGTTTGTGTTCTCATTATGCTATTTATGTTTTCACTCTACTCCCCTACCATATCACAGGAGATGGTACTAAAAAAGAGTCATACCCAGCGTCCATATATTACATTTTGGGATATATCTGTTATACTTCGTACACGTCAATGGACAGTTTTTCAATGGACACGAGATGTTTCTCTACTAAAAATTTTTGAGTTTGCGTTCTTGTTGGAAATTGCAGGACCGACCAGCTCTATTTTTAGTGTTTATGGGATTTTTAATTCACGATTTCCTAAGGATGCTAATAAATGTAACCGTTGAAATTATTAGTCATGTCTCGTCACGGTCATATAACACATTTGCTGAGTTTGATCCTTCAACACAGTAAGTAGCTTACTGGCTTGGCTGGAAATTTTTGTCTTAAGATTAAATTACATTTTAGGCCAAATGTTACCAATTGAGCATTTTTAGGATCAGTTAGACTTTAGGTGACAATAAGTTAAAAGTTTGTTAAAACTTGAGAGGTTCTTGATGTGAAGGAACATGATCTCAGGATTAACGAGAAACTTACCAGTATTTTTAGCAGCGTATTTTTACCTAGATAAGGATCCATCCTAAAAATTAAGCAACTCAAATGCCAAAAAAAAAATGTATAAAACAGAAATGGACTTATCATTGCGACAGTAGGTCAGTAATAATACCACAGGCTTTTCTTTAATTTTATATGGTAGCTCCATCCACATACTAAACAGAAGAACTGAATTTTGCTTTGTCCCCAACATGAACTATACATAGGTAATAACTAATGGAGTTCAATTATACCAAAACATACTCTAGAAAATTTAAAATATAAAGGGGTCCTAAGCACGAGGACTAGTAACACAATAACCATCCACAACTTCCTACCAAGGGTTAGGAGTCCACCAAATGGGTTTCAGAATGTCACGATGGTACTTTCTTGATGGATAATATGGTGAGACAGTGCCTTTAAGCATGTCATAGATTCCGTACTCATACCGACAAATGCCGTTGGCATTAGGCGCAAAGTACATGGAATTCTCCTTGCAACTGGGGAATTGGCTGGGATCAATGACCATTGGAGTCCAAACCATATTGCCTGGCCTTCAAAAGAAAATCATACTCCTAAAAATCCACTCAAAATGAACACCGTGAAATCTGATCTTTGAGCAGGATCATGATCTAAAATGGCCTTAGACACAAAAATGGTCTGGATAGTTTTATAAGGAAATGTAATTCCGTTGGGACCTAGAGATCTTACAAACCTTTTGACTCTATCAAAAATAGCAGAAGGGGAGGTAGGTCATAGCATTTACCATAAGAGGATTGAGCAACTTGAGATTCAAATCTATGTCCACAGTGAACCAACCATACGATGAACCACACACATGTTGCCCCTGTAGCTCTGGGAAGTCAATGTTGTAATGACGATTTTCTGAAATGCTGAAGATCCTGCGTTTCTGTGGGTCACCGTCTCCCCTAAACAGTAGCCAGGGAAGCTGTTTAGCTGGAGAACGGCGCCTTTGTTTAAATTGTTTTGCTGCTATCCACCAGTTTTGACAAACCGCACTGAATCGGTGGTAATCGGGAAGAGCCAAGAAACTCGTCATGTGTTCAAGAACATCAATGTGGAGGTCTGACCACACTGCCATGGGTTTCATCTCCTTGTTCTGAAAGAAAAACACATAAAATTCATAAATAATCTTGCTACTAGCACATAAGAAAGAAACAACAAAGAAAATTGAATATTACTAAAAGCAAAAGGTAAATTAGCCTAACCATGTACTATGTATACATTGACAAAGAAGTAGCACTATGCGGATGCCTTTCTGACTTTGGTCTTGACATGCAACTAATCCTCCTAAGTTTCACACGCTTGATTTGTAATGATCTTACATTGGATCGAATATTGAGGTTTATGTACTCATAATTTAAAAAAAAAAAAAAAATTAGAACATTGACAGGCTGAGAACAAACTAAATTGTACATGTAACTCTATGCTTGGGCCACCATTTATGTGTTCAGGACTTCATGTAATTTACCATAACCAATTTTGCCAAGTAAACCCGTGCTCACAACCAGGAGAAATAAATAACTCAATTACTTGAATCTACCAAATTACTCACAATCAGTAAATTTTGTCACAGATGAAATGCAATTTGGTTCCAGGAAAATTTCCGGTGCCCACAGTTATGTGACATACAATGTGGAATCACAAAACAAAGCAAAGCAAAGCAAACTATCTCTCAAAATCAAAATGCTGAAACTGTCAGAATCAATTAGAGTGAGCACTAGCTGTTAAAAGGAATACAATTTTTGCGCAAAAAAACTTAATAAAATTCAAGATAAAGGGAAAAGGTAAATAAAACTAACCATGTACTATATATATTGACAAAGAAGTAGCACTATGCGGATTCCTACATGCAATTAATTCTCTTAAGTTTGGTACGCTTGATTTATACACGATCTAATATTGTATGAATTTTTGAAGTTTATGCACTCATAATAAGACAAACAAAAGGAAAAAGGAACTTAGAAAATTTACCGAGCGATTAACAGATTAAATTGTACTTGTAACTCTATGCTCGGGCCACCAGTCATGTGTTCAGGACTTCATGTAATTCACCACAACCTAATTTGAGTACATGTTTTGCCAAGTATAACTTGTGGCCATTTTCCCTTTTATTGTTCATTGCTGGAATTGGAGTGGACACAGATGTTCATTTTGTTTGAGGGATCATTAAAAGAAAAGGCAACTTATGTCTTTAGCTGACATTATCTCTCAAAATCAGAATGTTGAAATTGCAAGAAGCAATCAGACTATTAGAATGAGCACTAGCTGTTAAAATGAGATAAAATTCGCCAAAAGAAAATACCCCAAAAAATCTACTATAATTATAAGAGAAAAGGGAGGCGTCGTACTACCTGATCTACGTGGACGATTTTCATAAATGACCCAAGGCCCAAACTTAACTTCATCAATGGCCTTGGGCCAAACATATCTTCACGGATGGCCTTCCCAAGGGCACCACTTGAAATCGCGCCCTTTAAACGGTATTTTCTCTGCCCCGTGCTACCCGAAAATTTAAATCGTTGAAGGGCGCAACTTCAAGTTGCGCCCTTCAATTTTTTATTATTTTTTTAAAAAACACCATCCTGTAGATCTTTTCATGACCTTTCCGGAATGTGGTTGTACGTTTCGTGGGGAGCTTCCTATCAAAAGTTATGCATATTTGAAGTTTTCTATCCAATTATAAACATTTTATCATATTTTTCGATATTTTCCAAACCCGACCCGATGTACAAGTCGGGCGGGCAGGTCAGGTTCGGTTTCGGGTTCGTGGGTCGGGTCAGTTTGACTTTCTAGAATATATCAGGACGGGTCGCCCCCGGCGATGGATGAGTCGGGTCGGGTCAATTTTAATATCATTTTTTTTTATCGTATGTTGATTTGAGTTGGATTGGATTCTATTTGACTTCAGGTCGGGTCAGTTTGACTTTTTTGAAAATGCCAGGTCCGGTTCAAGTCGGACCGGGTCGAGTTCTTCCATCTTTATAAATAATACGCATAATAATATCAAGAAAATATGATAAAAAAGTTTATAATTGAACAGAAAACTTCATATATGCATAACTTTTGATAGGAAGCTCCCCACGAAACGTACAACCACATTCCGGAAAGGTCATGAAAAGATCTATAGGATGGTGTTTTTGAAAAAAAATAATAAAAAATTGAAAAAATTGAAGGGCGCAACTTGAAGTTGCGCCCTTCAATGATTTAAATTTTCGGGTAGGTCCGGGGCAGAGAAAATACAGTTTAAAGGGCGTGATTTCAAGTGGCGCCCTTGGGAAGGCCATCCGTGAAGATATGTTTGGCCCAAGGCCATTGATGAAGTTAAGTTTGGGCCTTGGCTATTTATGAAAATCCTCCGATCTACGCAGAGACCGGACTTAGGGTTCTCGGCTAAGTTCATCTCTCCTCAATGTCTCACACTCTCACTCTCCAGGAGTGATCAATCTCAAGTCTTCAACTAAGAAATATATCCACGAAACTCCTTCGGCCCAAATGATGCCAACTTTGAAATGCATCCAGGACTCCGAAAGCCTTTTAAGCCCAGAAAGCCCAAAAAGGCCCCTAAAAAGCCCATTGTATGTATGTTTGTTTTCCTCCTCTGGCCCGTTAATCTCGCCAAGCCCTTAGATGTATTCTAATCCAAGCCCGTTATTCCTCTCACTGAATTGGAGATTATTTAATCACAAACCCGATCCCGTCGAATTCATATCCCCTGACTAACTGCACTGTTCAGTTCACAGCGTCAGCCGTTGGATCATATCGAGTGCGTACCAGCGCAGATCTCGATGCGATCCAACGGCTGACACTGTGAACTGAACAATGCAGTAAGTCAGGGGATGAACACTCGATCCCGTCACGGGTTTATCTGAAGACGAGACAAAAAAGAGATCTCCGTTGCGGTGGGTGCGTTAAACCTCCGCAGGCGGCTCCGTCAGCTCACCTCAGCACAGCGCAGCTTCACTTTCCCAAACAAGCAACAAATATACCTATCTTCTCTGAGACTCAATAATCAATCAGTACTGAAAAGGTCTTTGGCCAGTTCGTCCAGCTTCGATCGCCAGAAAGTCGTCTCTACGGCCGAGCTCACTTTATACAAGGTATGCAGTGAATACCTCTCTCTGTACGCGATTCATAGTCTGTCTGTTGTTCAATTACTTCCTTAAGAAATGCGGATTCAATGCAATTCAATTTGGTGTCTAGTTATTGTTTGCAATGGTATTTGTGTTAACCCCTTATTTGGTTCAATTCAATTCAGTTATTTATGACATTTAAATTTGACTGGTTTGACTCTTATTTCATCTCTCAAATAAAAAGTCTTTGCCTTTTCGCCCACTTCTGTTTATCTAGGTTATTGGTCACCGTTTACCTTTATTGGAAAGTAATAATGAAGTGAAATTAATCAACAGAGGGGAGGGAACCTTGGTTTATGATGAAATGGCATGCATTGAGATTCTTTTTGTGATTTTACCAGTACCATAAATCCATAATATAGCTTTGGGCATAAGTCATAATCCCCATTTAAAGGGGAACTATATGTTATATTTATATACTATAACATGTCAGACATTTACATTTCCTGAAGTAATTGCGAGTCTTTGGGTGGGTGGAAAAGAAAGAGTTATAGTAAAAGTATGGTGTTTTATGACTTACATAATAGTTTTACTGATCTGACTCAATGCCGTAATTATTGTAGGCACTCAAACTATGGAATCCCAGATGGATGAGGTGTTGTCTCAGTCTAATTCTGATCTAGAGGTATCAGTCTTGGAAAACGATCCGGACAGCCAGTGCCGATTCCTGATGGATGATTTAGAATCCACATTCGACGCGTTTAGCTCGGGCCTTATCGTCTCCCGGATGGTCTCTGACTCGATACTAAAAGGTACCGTGACTGCGATTTCTGATGAATATGATGAGAAGTTGGCCTCGAAAGAGAGAGAGATAAATGATTTGTCTGAAGAGTTGGGTAAAATGCGGAGTAACAAGCTGGTGGAATCGAGTTTTGCGGGTTCAGGATTCCCGGAAATAGAGTTGATGAAGAAATGGTGTGATGAGTTGACGATGATTAAAGGTCAATTGGGGGATATATTGGAGCTTTTCCCTTCGTCAGAGCTGGGTGCCCACATTGCAAATACTGGGGCAAATAAAAAGGCAGCAGTACCAAATTCAGAACAGCGTATCGAAGAGATTTTTAGTGGTTTGTTGCATTTGGATAACATGAAAAGCGAGGATCTGATCAGTTATTTCAAAGAAGAGATAACGAAAATGAAGCGAGAACATGATTCGTTGGTGCAGAAGAAAACTGAAGAGGTTTTTGGTTTAAAAAGAGAGCTCTTGAAGGAGAAGGGTTCATCAAATCCTTTACAATCTGAAAATTTGAGAAAAAAGATTTCTAAACTCGTTGCTGAGTTGGAGGGGGTTTTGTCAGAAAAGGAGTCAAGTAGTGCAGCTAATTTGAGTGAAAATCGTAATAATTTGAGTTTAGTCAATGAGCAAGAGGCCAAAATCTCAGCGTTAGAACAAGAAAACGAACGGTTGAGACATGCAGTTGCTGAGAAAGAGAAGGAATGTGAGGCAAATACTTTGTTTCATTCGAATTTTGGGAAGGACATTTTAGTAGAATCTGAAGTTAGAAAAAAGGTTGAAGCAACTGTCATGAGAGAGATGCTTGAAGAGTTAGAAAGCAAAATTCAAGGAGGTATATCTGATTTAGAATCCAGAAAAGACAAAGAAGTGTGCATAGAAAAAGAAGAAAAGGCAAAACTGAAACAAATGGTGGATTCCCTCTCTAAAGAGGTTCAAGAAAAGGATAAATCTGTGCTTGAAGTTGAACACAAGTTTATGCTTCTAAGCTCAAAGTTCAACTTATTTAAAGAACAATTCAACAAGCTTGAAGAAAAAGTCAAAGAACAAGACCTGTACATCTCAATTAGCAACATGGACCTCAATGCTATATCTTCCGAGTTGGAGCAGATTTTATTGAAAGTGCATGTATATGAAGATGACTTTAAGAGACTAAAGGATAATGTTGAGAACATTTCGGGTAGTTTTGAAAAAGAGAAACAGGAGGAGGTTATGGAGTCAATTATGGTTTCTGTCGAGAAAATGTTAGAGACGGTAGAATGGAGGCTTATTAACAATGTTGACTGTTGTGCATCAAGGTACTATTTTCTTTTTAAAGTTCCTGATTTTCTTGGAATTATATATACTTCTACAAACTAAATGTACAATTATAACCTTGCTATATTCTGTATAACATTGCAAACTGGCATGTGTTAGCTGCTCTTATAATACATCTGGGTGTAAAAAAAAAAAAATATATCGCCATGCACCTACAAGTACAGAAACTGTTTGTCCATATTCCTCTGACATTTTACACCACAGGATGTGCAAGTTACTCTTCTATCCTTATTTATGCCACATGTAATAATATGAACTGAAGTTATTAATAACGATACCAAGTTTCACATAGTTGCATAAGATATTGCTTTTTCTGTTATTTTTCAATTGTGATGACTGCTAACTGGGTGCGGTTATAGTGAAATGAGGTATATTTTATTTTCTATCTTTTGGTGTCCATGATATGAATCAAGCTACCAGAACTAGCTCTAGTATATGGTGCTTGGTACCCAAATATAATGATGGTATAATTTGCTCTTTGCAAACAGGATATTACTTATGAAGAGCCAATTTGACCAGTTAGCAAGAGGAGCAAAATTTCTGAAACATGAAAAGGAGTGGTACAAGAAGACCTCTGAAACAAAAACTGCCAATCTTTGCACAGCTGAGAAAGAGGTACCATGCTTACTGAATTTTTCTTCCCCATCTTTTAAGTGAGCAAACATTTGAAAATTATGTAAAAATATGTATTGGAGCCCTTATGGTATTTTCAATTTTTCTAAGGGTCAATTTTTTATTTACTATCAAGGAATAATTTTGCTTTTTCTTATGTTTGTTTTTGATAGGTCGATTTGTTGGGTGATGAGGTGGATGTTTTGACATATCTTTTGGAGAAAGTATATGGAGTCTTAAATCATTACTCCTACGTGTTCCAGCATTACCCTGGGGTGATTCCTTTTTGCATATATTTGTATCGCAATTAATTCCTCAATTTCCTTTATATGAAATTTTTAGGCAAATGTTATAATGTTTCAGTTGCATATATCTGAATATGTTCTTCGATGCAGGTGCATAAGTGATACCTTCGTGTTTAGTACCGGTGCTCATGACCCATGTTTCTTCTTAATTTTGCTTTGTACAACAGGTTATAGAAGTGTTGAAGCAGGTGGATAACTACATGAAAGGAGAGCCTATTAAAATAGTCAGACCCCAAGGCAAATCAAATGGTACTTTGCCCTGAAATAATTTTATTTTTGTAGTTGCATATTTGCATATACCTCATGTAGTACATGTTAGTGATGTCAGCAACTCGCACTAGAATTAGAATAGGAAAAACCGTTTTATTTTATTTAGGAAAAACCGTTTTTTCTTTTTATTTATGTTAGTCTAAAGGCTAGTGGAGAGCTTTTTTACTGTAACACCTCCAATCATATCGGTGATGGTCGGATTGATTTCACTAATCGATGTGAATTTTTGGGTTGCTTGCTGTATAATGGTATGAATATCAAATTGCTCGAGGGAAAGCTGTTTTCTTGATCTTTTGTGAAAACATTTGTGAAAATTTAATGCCGATGGAAATTCAAAATTTTACTGCTTTTGCAGTCTTGTTACTCTCCCTTTGCCCTTATCAGTTTCTTTATTTTTTTCTCTTTTCTATTTGTGATATACATGGTCATCAAATTCCACAAGTTGGAACTACCTTTAGAAGATACTTTAACCGATTTCAAAACTTGCACCATATCAAAATGGGGTGGTTGAGTTCTATGTACAAAGACAGGTGCATTCGAGGTAAACATTCCTTAGTCCTTGCTGCTTATTAGCATGCTTGATCTTATAATCTGAACTACATTGCAATTTTCACCCTCTTACTGAATTTGCAATGGCAACTTGGATGCATCAATGGTTCAAACTCTCGAATTGTGAACCGCAAATGCGAATGGTTAGGATTGAAAGTTGTAAAGTTTACAATTCTTACTTTGTAAAATTTACAGTGTATCAAATTGAATTTTTTTATGTTTCTTTTTTTGAACTTTTGATCTCATACTCAAATGCGGTAGTAATTTTTCAGACAGTCATAAATTTTCATTTAAAATTTGGAACATAAAAGCAACAATGATAATACTTAATTATCTTGCTTCTGATCTTGGTATCCCTATAATAATGTATTCCATAGGTTAAGCATGTATTTGAGAAATTTAAGTTGTTTTCATATATGTAGTGATTAGTATCAGCACACAGGTAGTCTTCCCCTCTTCGCTGTATCGGGGATCGGGATCACCTGCTTTTCTAAAAAGAAAAGTAGGCAATGTTTTTCTTGATCCGACGGTTGAGAAACACCGAAGTACATTGAGATTGGTGTAGCAAATATCAAAGTATTTTAAGATCGGTGCAACAAATGATCCTTAGATCGACCATCCGACCAAAAAGGTAGACCCTACTTTTTTTAGAAGAAAAGCAGCAGATTTTCTTCCCTGTATCGGATATTAACCAGTTAAATTATATGATGCTAACAAACATTGAAACAAAAAAAAAAAAAAGATTCTAAGATAGTAAGATGAGTAGATGACCATCATGTATGCCCTGCGTTTGGTAGCTGACTTAAAATTGATTTAAGCTCTTAAATCAATTTTAAGTCACCAAACGGAAGTGATTTAAGATATAGTAAGTTAACGCAGCTATATAGGTGTAGTAAACTAAATCACCAACGTTTCACATCTTTTACACATAATATCAACTTTACTTCATCTATTTACTTCACTACCACCAAACATCACTGATTTAAGGTGACTTAACATTTTATTCCGCTTTAACTTACTACACTTGTCAAACGGAGGAATGATTCCTAATTTCCTATGTTCTTGGACCCCTATTGTATGATGATGATGTGATGATACGATCGAAGATTCCGGTTCGAAACGGATCCATAATGTCAAGTGAGATCCGCACACTGGCTGCAGAATATCCTGAACTCACGAATCAACGGTCCAGATGCTACATTAATAATCGAAGAGGTTATCGCAGCCGTTCATATTCCATTCCAGGATGCTGTGGGCACCAGCAGGCTGATAGGCTCTCACTTGTAATTTGGTGGCCACAAAAACGAACCAATTAAACACCGGATAAAGAACTAAAGAACGTACAAGTATGAAATATGCCCTTCTGAAATATAGTATTTTCCGGAAAAAGATATTGGCGATCATATTTTATTATTGTTTTATTTGATTAAGTATTTTCATGTTTACCCTGAAAAAAAATTAATATATCATGTTTATCTAAGTTTTTTGCAATTTGTTGAAGCTATTGATTGCGATCAGAACTCATATAAAGTCGGAGTTATGATGCTTTGTCAAATAGCTGTGGACTAAAATATTTTCACATCTAAGCTAAAATCGTGTCGAAGAATTTTTTTTGAGAAGTAGGCAGAGGCTGTCAACATGTTGAAGAAATAACTTAACCATAGAAGTTCAGTCAATGTTCTTCTTCAGCTTTCTTTTTTCTAGAAAGACTTGACACAAGAAAACAAACATCTTTGAGAATTTTGTTTATAATAATTGAGGAAATAGAAAAATAAACAGAGAAGTCAAAGACAAATGATAGGGTCCACTCGAGATAAAATTGTATTGACAATATTAACTGTAATCAGAATCATATATAACTTATTCGTGATCTATGTGTGAATCCTATGTTATGTATGTTTTATGCTAAGAACAATAAAATTTGTTATATGTTTTTCCATTATAGAAACCAGTGAAAATTTTAATGTTCATAAATCGATGACTTTTTGTGCATTAGAAATGATGTTCAAATGTATACTCCATTACTCCTTTAGGCCCCGTTTGGATGGCTCGGGGAAATGTGAGAAGGGGAAGGAATTTGCACCAACTATGAAATATTTCCCATAACCGTTCGGATGCCAATTTGTGGGAATTGGAATGAGCTACATTTCTCATATTTTTTTCCCATTCATGTACAAAATGGTGGGTACAAAATAATCAAGTCCAACTTGATTTTTTTTTTTCCCAACATTGGTGGCTCTCTCTCCATACCTCTCAATTTTAATTAATATGTAATAGTTTGTGTTTGTATTTTAGATTTCTTTTACATGTATTTACAAAAATATTCACTTTAATTTCTTGTTGCTTAAAATTCAATAACAATAATAATAATAATAATAATAATAATAACAACAACAACAACAACAACAACATGCTAATCACAACGGTTATCAAACTGAAATATTAAATACAAAAGATTTTTTTAATTTTTATATGTCGTTGAGAGATTCAAATAGGCTTTTAATTTAAAAAATATATAAATTGACTATATATATCTATTTTTTCTTAAAAAATAAAGATTTCCTGTGATATTTCCTATGATACAACCGAACAATCATATTTGTATACCCGAAATCATACCCATGGGTATGGGTTCCCACAGATAAAAAAGTGGGTTCCCGAATCTATTAAATCACATCCCGCACAATCCCATGACAACCGAACACGCCCTTATTAAGTATCTTCGGTGTCCAGATTCGCCAATAGCTCAGATTCATTATCAGAATTTCGGAATAAGCATAAGCCGTCGGATTATCAAAATATTTCAATATATGTGGCAATTCGTCCTACTAAAAAAAAAATATGAATTTAACTTTTGGGTACCTCTTACGTCCGACTAAAAAAAAAACAAATATAAAAATGAAAAAAAAAATGTAACATTTGACACTTCAAGATACAATTACAACATTCCAAAGGGGGCAATACATAAAATTACCAAAAAAAAAAAAAACATAACAATAAAGTTGATAATATTAATTCCTGCAAATCTACGTTTTCCTCCCCCAAACTCAACTGGCTCAATCCGAACCAAAAATCCAAAACCAGTAATTACTAATTTGATCTTTTGATTATATTATTTTCTAATTTTCAATTTCCTTCTCGCGCAGGCCAAGTCAAGTCGCAGGTATCTTTCTCCTTCTTCTAGGGTTTCGATTTCTCCATTAGATTCTCCATTGTTAGCTACTTGCCCCGCACGATTCTCCTCTCCTCCCATCTCATCTCTTCCCCTTCTTCCTGTTCTAGGTTATAGTCGACTTTTTTCCGGTCAGAGTTGGTACAGAACTTGCTGTTAGGGTTAGGTCTACGGTTTCCTGTTCTTTGATTTTTCTGATTGCATTAGGAGGATATTTGTCCCAATTATAGATTATAGATTGAATTCATTGTTATAGGTGATTGATTGTATTGATTGATTTGAGGTGCCCCTTTGAGAGGATTCTCTTGCGGGTTGAATTTGGTATCGGTTCAATCCTTTTATGGCCTTTGAATCCCGCAAAGGAACTGGAGACTCGTCGAAAAATCACAATTTTAGTGATTCCCATTCTCAGAATTCTCAGAACAAGCTTGTGCTTTACCGGAGAAACAGCGTGTCGATTCCTGACCAAAGGTCGATTTCTCATAGGAAATGCCATTTCAAACAGCCATTGAATCGGAACCAACAATTATTATCCCCTT
This sequence comes from Cyperus esculentus, assembly GCA_030179965.1. Taxonomy (NCBI): domain Eukaryota; kingdom Viridiplantae; phylum Streptophyta; class Magnoliopsida; order Poales; family Cyperaceae; genus Cyperus; species Cyperus esculentus. The sequence goes on from JASGLE010000043.1 coordinate 2,487,046, forward strand.
CCAAATCTGTTTTGAAGAGTGAAGAATCAGAATTGAGTTTGAGGGATACAGATAATTCCTGTCCCAATTCGACCGATCAATCATTTACTGACCTCCCGAGTGCAGTAATCTGTGAAATTTTGAAATGCCTCGACCCAAAAGAGCTCGGCATCGTTTCGTGTGTCTCGAACCAGTTGAACAATCTCGTGTCGGACCACCACGGATGGAAGAAGTTTTACTTTGACAGGTGGGGTCCCCCTCCGGCTCTAGTTGACCCTCAAACTGAGAAGCATGGCTGGAAAGACATGTTTGTGGAGAGGGAGTTTCGTGCCAAGTGCTTCACTGGGCGGTTTATGTTGGATACCTTACGTGGCCACACGGAAGCAGTACGTTGTGTTTTCATTCTAGTATCTGCAAGGCTTATATTTACTGGTGGGTATGATTATGTGGTACGCATGTGGGATCTGGAAGAAGGGTTCTCAATGGGAGCTTCTAGGAGTCTCGGCTGCACAATTAGGGCGATTTCAGCTGATTCTGACCTCTTAGTTGCTGGTGGTACTGATGCCTTCATACAGTGTTGGAAAGCCGTCGAGGGAAATCCTCATCTATTTGATCTGAGTGGTACAAATTCAGAGTCAAATTTTGAATTTCGTTTGTGGGGCCATGAGGGGCCTATCACTTGTCTCGATTTAGACTCGACGAGGATTTATAGTGGATCATGGGACATGACTGTGAGAGTTTGGGACAGGAGTTCAATGAAGTGTGTCACGGTATTGAAGCACAGGGATTGGGTTTGGGCCCTGGCACCACGTGGTACGACTATTGCTGTGACTGCTGGCAAGAATTTGTACGTTTGGGAAATCTCCACTGGTGAGCCTTTAGCTCTAGTGCTAAATCCACACAAAGGAAATGCGTATGCACTGGCCCGGTCTCACACTGGTGATTTGGTTTTTTCTGGTGGTGAAGATGGTACGATCCACATGTACGACCTGAACACAAGAAGTGATTTGGTAATATCCTCGATGTGGGCCCCACACACAGGGGCGGTGAACTCTCTCTCCTTTGAGTACCCATGGCTTGTTTCATGCTCAGCTGATGGTAGGATTGCATTAATGGATGCTAGAAAGCTTGTAGTGAATAGGAAGAACAACTCTATGTCTAGAGCAAGGACAGCAGTGGTGGGGACAGGTAATATCGAACCGCCACAGAGGATGCTACATGGTTTTGGGTGCAATCTTTTCTCAGTGGATGTGGGGTGGGACCGTATCGTTTGTGCCGGGGAGGAGGGGGTTGTTAGGGTCTGGAACTTCTCGCAAGCTGTTGAGAGGGAAAAGAGGGCTCGTGCTTTGAGAAATGTGCGGCTGGAGAACAGGATGAGGAGGAGGAAGGCACAAATGGAGATGATGAGTGGTGGCACTGGAGGTGGGTCCCATTGTTCAGTAGTGGTGAAGAAGAACGCTATCAATGGAGAGAGGAATGGTGTCTGGCATACTAAGAAAGGGGTTGCAGGCAAATTGAAGGCTTAGAAGTTTTCTCTTTCCCTTTTCCTTTAATTTTCTATTTCCTTTTTGTTCTGGTTGGTATGAAGCGTGTTCGGTTAGATAACCTTTGTAGTTGTAATTTGGCAATAGTCTGATTTAGAAGCATCTTCCTTTTCCATAATCAGATATAAGAGAAGTTTCTGCCTTTTACTTTCATCAATGTTCAATTTGGGTTTCTGTAAATGAAATTTATTTGATAGGAAAAAAGAAAAGAATTCACCTCTTTTTTTATTTCTTTGTTCTGGTTTATTGCCAATGCAGGTACCCACATTTTTGTTATAAGTTGATTGTTTAGTGCATTAATAGCAGTGGAATAGCATTTGTACCAGTGTGGTTGATATTTCGGCAATGCCTATCTTTGTCTTTTCTACATGTACCAGTGGTACTGTCCATACCGGACCTGAAAGATATCACCATTGTGAAAACACTTCTTTTTAGCGTTTAGCAATATAAAAGCTTGAAACTATGGACACTTGATGTAGTTTGCTTTTATCTATCCTTACTATATATAAAGCATATTGAAAAAAATGACATGAAAGGGCTATTTTCTCCAAATACGAAATTTGAGCCGTTGATCATTTTCTTGGATTGATCAGAACCGTTGATGTCCGTTAATGTCCGTTGACGTTCTTAACCCATTAAAAATAAAGGTTCATATAAATTATCTCAATTTAAGGTTCATTACATATTATCTTAAAAGTTTATTATAAGAAATAACAATTTCAGTCCAAAGTAAGGCGTGAACTTTTTACTACTGTAATCAAATATGCTATGGAAGAGTTTATTAGGTTCGTTGACTGTCTCCATTTCTCAATATAAACTTTCTTTTTATCTACATAATTGTACTAGTCCTATCCAGTTGACTAAAATACTGAAGGCGAGTTGGCACATACCAAATTGAGGTTGGTAGATCGGATCTTACACCTAGTAATAATATCTTAAAATTTCAACCTATATTTATTTATATCTGGTTTGTTGATCAATCACAACAAAATGATATGGTCAAACTTCTTGAAGTTAATCCTGTTCATTATTTTTTTGTTTAAAAAAAGAACTAAGGAATCTTAATCTTATTCTAGATGCAGTGAACAAGAAAAATTTCGAGATTATAAAAGAGGGATCAGATTAACATATTGGGTGACATGTAGTAGTTGTTCTGTATCTGTGTTGTTTTGAAATGGTTTTGCTTTTTTGCTCCGTCCCGGTACCGGTAGTATGAAAAATCATTCACTACACGGACAACTTTATGTTGTCAATTTTACAAAGAGTGTGATTTGTCTACCTTACCGTTGGAATTAAACTGAAGAAAGAATGTTAGAGAATCATGTAGGATTTAGATTGTCCAATCTTATGGGCCAAATTAAATTTGACAGATGCCATCTAACGGAATCCATTTTATAGTGCTCGCAAGTAACAACTTAGTCTAAGAAGTGTGGTCTAGTGGTGAATTAATGGATTTGTTGTTTATAATGATATAGTTTTGGTAATTTTAATTTATCAGATCATAATATTTTTATTTTATTGCAAATATTTCTTTGTTGTAATATAAATATCTGCATTGTTTGCCAAAGGTCTTAATAATTATATATATATATATATAGAATTTTGCTACGGTGAGTTGCAACTCACGGGCTGCTCCGTGAGTTGGGATCCAAAAACATATCAAATCACCTCCAAATTTTGATTTATATGGCTCAATAAATTCTTCATATCAAAATCTTGTAGCACGCAAAATTTTTTTATTTTTGGAGATTTTTAAGTATTTGTTTGAGATTTTTTAAAATAACTATACAATATTAATAAAATAATCAATGTTTTATGTATCATTTTAAAAAATCTCAAACAAATACTTAAAAATCTCCAAAAATGAAAAATTTTTTGCGTGCTATAAGATTTTGATATGAAGAATTTATTGAGCCATATAAATCTAAATTTGGAGGTGATTTGATATGCTTTTGGACCCCGACTCACGGAGCAGCCCGTGAGTTGCAACTCACCGTAGCTAGACTCTATATATATATATATATATATATATATATATATAGAGCATCACTATTGTGAAAACGTTTGCATTTCGTTCCGAAATGCAAACGGTCCAAATTATACTTTGCCACGTCCGAAATTTCGATTTATGGCTCCCATTAAATTCATCATATGAAAATACTAGGGGATAAAAAAAATTTTCATTTTTGAAGATTTTTAAGTATTTGTTTTGGATTTTTGAAAATCCATGTACAAACAAGTACTATATTATTACTATTTTTGGGTCATATTGAAAAATCCAAAACAAATACTTAAAAATCTCCAAAAATGAAAAATTTTTGTATCCCCTAATATTTTCATATGATGAATTTAATGGGAGCCATAAATCGAAATTTCGGACGTGGCAAAGTATAATTTGAACCGTTTGCATTTTGAAGCGAAATGCAAACGTTTTCACAATAGTCATGCTATATATATATATATATATATATATATATATATATATATAGAGTTAGGCTACAATAATATGCATATCACGGTTTTACCGTGCTATGTGGTCCGTATCTCCGTATTCGGTGTCCAAATAGTCGATCCGAACTGCTCAACTTAATCTTTATATCAAAATATACTAGCAAACCAAATTTTATAATTTTTAGAATTTTTTTGCTATTTTTAATGATGGGGACAATATCACTATTTTTGTATAAACCAGATCCCTTGGATGTAGTTATTTTCTCCCCATCATTAAAAATAGCAAAAAGAAATTTAAAAATTATAAAATTTGGTTTGCTAGTATATTTTGATATAAAGATTAAGTTGATCGGTTCAGATCGACTATTTGGACACCGAAAACGGAGATACGAACCGCATAGCACGATAAAACCGTGATATGCATATTATTGTAGCCGAACTCTATATATATATATATATATATATATATATATTTTTTTTTTTTTTTTTTTTTTTTGAAGTGGTTGGTAAATCAAAGGTCTTAATTAAGACAAAAAAAAAAAAAGCGTTTATATTATGTGAAGATCCAAATTCCTGTGACTATTCCAGAATACAGCAATATCTTGCAAGAAGAGGCATCTTTGGATCATGCGGATTAAATACTAGGATATAATGAGCTACATAAATTTATAATTGAAAGTGTTTCAATATAATTTTAAGCTTAAAATATTGATAATTGAAAGTGTTTCAATATAATTTTAAGCTTAAGCTTATGGAAGGCTTCAATTTAAACTTACAATATATTTCTTTACACAATTAAATAATAAGATCGAACAATGTAAACCAATCATGATAAAATTTTTAATTTTCTGTGGTTCTCCTTATTTCTAAGTTTGCCCATATATAACAAGCGAGTATCCTGCGAATACTTAGCAAACATAGCGTTGGCATATTAATTTCATTTTGTCATTGTTAGGCTCTCTATAATTATAAAAGCCCAATAAAAGAAAAAAAGAAAAAAAAATGTACCTAGATTCAATATCAAACGAAGCAAGCAACACGATGTTATTAGCCTAGTGACAACTGACAAACAATAAAACTCATATACGTTTTTATTTTTTTTTTTTAGTAAATGAACAAGTGTAAAACTTTTTTTTTTTTGGGTGTTGCTGAGTGTCATTTGTGTTAGCAAATATGCCTAAATTGGATATGCATCATTCTCTATTTAGAGAAGATTTGATTTGATCAAGGCTGAAAGTATAAAAAGTAAACAGTAAATCCTGTTGTAAATCGTGAATTATGATGTATGCAGCTGATCTCACGTCACATGTGAAACCAAAGGAAAAGCTGGACATTGAGTCAATTACGGTTTTGCCCAGTAAACTGGAGCTGTTGGTTCCTCAAAAAAAAAAAAAAAAAAAAAAACTGGAGCTATTGATTGAACTAGAGGTGACAAAATCTGATCCGATCCGAAAAACTCGCTCGACCTGAATCTGACCCGAGTTTCGGGGGAAAATCAAACTGGCCCAAACCCGACCGACCTGACCCTACCAGACCCAAGTTTTAGGGAAAGTCAGACTGACCCGAACCCGGCCTGACCCGATCCGAACTTGATCCACATTTCAGGGAAAGTCAGACTGACTTGAACCCGACCCGAACCCGAACGACCCGAAACCCGAGGTGCAAAATCTGATCAAACCCAAAAAACCTGCCAGACTCGACCCGAACTGAAAAAATGTCGGCAGATGTCAACCTGATATCCAACCCGACAATCTACAACCTCTAGATTGAACCCTCCTTTTCTGGCTCAAAAATCCTTTTTATGTCAAGGGAATTTTCAAAATGCATAAGAAAATTATTATTATTTTATTATTATTTATTTTTTTATACATAATTCTCTGTAGATCCAAAATTAATAAATATATATCACTAGCACAACGTACGCAAGACTCATAAAATAATATTTTCTCCAATCAATTGTCATATTATAAAAGAAACATATTCCAAACCATACATGACTGCATCTGCATGTGTGCATGCATCCGATTGGTTTCTGTAACCCAAAAACAGAAAAGGAATGCATGTATGATGTATGATGTATGAAAATTATGAACGAATGATCTGAATGAACCAGGAGGGTCGGCGGCATAACTTATAAGGCATAAGGACTAAGGAGGCATGAGAGATGAGACATGAGCGCATGATGCATGTGGGATACAGGGCCTATGCAAGGCACTACTGTTCATCTTACCACAGACATTTCCATGTGCCCCCACCATGCATCCACTGTCCCTCTCTCTCAATTTTATCTTATTTTTTTGTTTAATAATTAACTCAGATCGCAGGGAGGCAGGACCCACACCAAAAAAAAAAAAAAGAACGAAGGGAAGATTATTTATTTTATAATTTTATTTAACGGTCAGTCACCCTGCGTAAATGATGTAGAAGCCAGATAATTCATACATGTCGTTTTTAATTGGCAATAAAGAGGGATGTGCTAATTAATCGTGTAACAACAAAATTCAATTGGGTTTTATCTCTTGAGGTTACTATGTTGAAATTTGAATGAATAATATGTTTCACTCCATATAAAATATTAATTAGTACTATACTTTTTTTTCAAAAAAAAAAAATAGCCCATTACGTTAATTAAAATATTAATTAACACTATGATCATAATCTTTTATGGCTGGTTTTAGGATGAACAAATTAATTTAGTTAACATATATTTGTCTGGATCCTCCAAGCTGAAGTAAATAATAATAATACATGCAGAGGTGCCCACAATACACAAGTTGACTTTGACGAATTGGTACATATTTCCAAACTTCCAATTAGCGTACATGTTAGTATTGTTACTTGAGTAAAACTATGGTGCTTCTGAGAGCACGGAGGCTTCCCGTACTCCTAACTCAAAAATCATATTAAACCATCTCGAAATTTCGATTTATGGGTCTCATTAAATTCTTTATATTAAAATATCATAGGATACAAAAATTTTCCATTTTTTGAGATTTTTAAATATTTGTTTTGTATTTTTTAAAGATGACATGGTTTTATACATTATTTTATTATTATTTTGAGGTCATTCTAAAAAATTCCAAAACATATACTTAAGAAACTCAAAAATGAAAAATTATTGTACCTAAGAGATTTTATTATAAAGAATTTAATGAGAATGATAAATCAAAATTTCATGATAGTTTAGTATGATTTTTGAGTTAGGAGTACGGGAAGTCTCCGTACTCTTAGGAGCACACTAGATTTACTCTTGTTACTTAATTGTTTTTTTCTCCCAGATTTTGAGAGACATGTTTAATTACTGCTTCCACTCTAAATGAACAAGAGTAGAAGTTAAGTAAATAATTTTGATACATTGTAAAATCTTGTTTTTATCGTCGTTGTCATCATAATAATTACTATATTTTTTATAATTTTTTATAACTTTATTATAATTTGTCTAAAAAAATAAGTTGAGTAAGTTGAGGTTGTTACGTTTTGCAAAGTGCAGTGACTAGTGCGTTTTGGTCTCATATTTTTTAAACCGTAGTTCGAATAACCAATCCAAATTGCTCACCATAATCTTAATATTGAAATCTAGTTGCGCACCAATTTTTTTATTTTTAGAGTTTTTTAACTTTTTTTTTAGATTTTTGAAAAATGACCCATTTTATATACAAATTTTTGTGAATTTTCTATACAACTTTCAAAATTCCAAAAAAAAATGTTAGAAAACTCTAAAAATAGAAAATTTTGGTATGCAACTAGATTTCAATATTAATATTATAGTGAGCAATTTGGATAAGTCAGCTATAGTTTTAAGATACCGGGCCGAAGCACGCTACGCTTTGCGCAATGAGCTCCAGTAATTAACGAACAAAATCCCCTTAAATATTGCGTTGTCCGTTTTTTCTCCCTAAATGCAAGAAAACGGATTCATCCATCCATAGTACAACTAAAAAAAAAAAAACCAAATTATTACACTTCAAAAAGATCAATGTTTTTCAAACAAACTGTCAAAAAACAATATTCTCTCAAAACCCAAAAAAAAAAAAAAAAAAAAAAAAACGAAACAAAACTTTAATAAAACACTTGTTCAATTTTGCTCCTTCCCGGAAAAGCCCATCAATTTCACATATTAGTCAACAGTTGTAATCTATAAATTTATAACCAAATTTACTAATTTTAATCATATTAATTTATTCAACCAGTACAGACACACTCACACACACACACAGAGATTCTGAGAGAAGATTAGAAGAACAACTCATCTCACAAAAAAAAAAAAAAGAACAACTCCACCAGTTCTGAGTTCACCTCTCTCTTCTAAATTCTAATCTCTGCCATGTTCATATCCGGTACAGCACACATTGCCTGCGCCATCTCCATGCCAGCATTCCTGTAACTCTCATGCTCTAAAAATAGAAACCCATCTGTCAGAATTTGGCATAATTCTGGCAATCTTCTGTTCTTCAGTAACCACTTCCCAATCCAAGAACAAACAAAACCCCATTTCTTTGTAACTTCTGGTCCTTTCTCTCCTCCTTGCAATTCTTTGTTGTCATTGGTTTTTTCAGTTGGTATATGAAAGCTGAGAACTTTGACAGATCCATTTGAATTTGCTCAAAAGCCCCCAGAGTTTCAAAGTTCTCAGCCATTTTGATTTGATTCCATTAACAAAGGTGTGTACATTTTATTGTTATTATTATTATTTTTTGAGAGAGCTTTAGAAAGACTTCCTAATTCTTTCTTCATTCCTCATTTGCATCTCTTTGGTTACAGTTTCTGTCAGCCAAGGGAGCTGAGTTGGATCTACATCAGTGAGCAACAATGAAGTAATGCCAGGTAACTTTCTCTCTCTCTGGTTCAAGAATTCAAGTATTGACATTTTGGGTTCCTTATTTCTTAGACTAATCTTGCTTCTTTCAATCTGAACTCTCTACAGGTGTGAACAAATCCTCCGAAATCGTGCAATGAGTGTCTGAATTTGGCTGCCCAACTAGGATATGAAGTCACTCCTACAGTTGCCAATTGTATGGTTTTTAATTTCATTCCTCATTTTCGTACCGAGGCGAATCGAAGGAGTTCAGTTCCTTCTTAGTTGCGGATCCAATTCTAGTTTTTATGCTGATAGCCGTAAATGGGCCAGTGATTCGACCCCGAATGGCAATTTTACCTTGAGTGATCCCGGGATTGCAGCGTCTAATTCAACTTCAGTTGAAGATACCGGGTATACAGGTTTCGGGCCCTTGTACCAATCTGCCCGGTTTTTCAATACGTCTGCGTCTTACAATTTTACTGTTGACCCAGGAAATTACTTTGTCAGACTTCATTTCTGCCCGTTTCAGTTTGGTATTTACAACTCAAACGATTCGGCATTTGATGTGACTGCCAATGATCTGAAACTGGTTACCAAATTCAACATCTCAAATGAGATCTTATGGAGGGCTGAGAAAAGCAATTCAACTGTTACTTCTGTTGTGAAAGAGTATTACATTAACGTCGACCTTAACGGATTGCAAATCATGTTTCATCCAGAGCCGACTTCCTTTGCATTTATAAATGCAATAGAAGTTCTCCCCTCACCCAACAATTTATTCAATTCTAGCATTACCAAAGTCGGCAGCAATGGACTTGCTACAGTAACTGATAGAGCTATGGAGACAATGTATCGGTTGAATATCGGTGGGCCAGAGTTGAAGTCGACGACCGATCAGTTCCTGTACCGAAATTGGGACACTGATGAAAACTTCATGATTTCTGTCAATGCCGCAACTGTACTACGTAACAACTCTGCCATCAGCTATGTAAATCCAAACCTCTCATCGATTGCATCGCTTTTGGTTTATGAAACTGCGCGTGAAATGGGAAACACTGAGGTGGTTGAGAAACGGTTTAACGTATCATGGAAATTTTCCGTGGACCCGAGTTTTGATTATCTGATCCGATTACACTTTTGTGAGTTGACTTACGACAAACCAAACCAGAGAATGTTTAAAATATATATCAACAATAAAACTGCAGCCGAGAACTATGATGTGTATGTGAGAGCAGGTGGCATAAACAAGGCTTATGCCGAGGACTTCTTCGATGTTTTGCCTCAGCAGACTGATACTCTCTGGCTCCAGCTGGGGCCTGATTCCCTGGTGAGTGGGCCCGGGACGGATGCATTGCTAAATGGATTGGAGATTTTTAAGCTCAGTAAGAACGGAAACCTTGCCCATGTGTTGGATTGGACTAGTTTAAATGTCCATTCACACGATAACTCGAAGAAAAGATTGTTGATGGAAGAGATTTTTATTGGCATTGCGTGTGTTGTAAGTCTTGTTTTACTTTGCGGTGGGTCTTATTTGTATGTACGAGCAAAGAAGAAGGGTAAAATGGCAGCAGGAGCCCCACCGGGTTGGCACACACTTGACCTCCATGAAGCCATGAAAAGCACCGCAAATGCCCGTCTGGATAATCAGGTGAAAAATTCCAGTACTAACACTAGTATCAACAATCGTACTGGCCGCAAGTTCACCCTCTCTGACATCAAGGCAGCTACGAAAAACTTTGATGAGTCGACAGTCATTGGTAATGGTGGTTTCGGGAAGGTATATCGAGGAGAGATTGATGGTGGCTCACACATTGTGGCGGTAAAACGGGCAGACCCATTATGCGGCCAGGGTCTCAAGGAGTTTGAAACTGAAATTGAGATGCTATCAAAGCTTCGGCATAGGCACTTGGTGTCTCTAATTGGGTACTGTGAAGAGCAAGGAGAGATGATTTTGGTGTACGAATTCATGGCAAATGGAACCCTGCGGAACCACCTTTACGGAAGTCCACCTCCGGCAAATGTGCTTACATACAAACAACGTGTTGAGGTGTGTGTAGGGGCAGCCCGTGGACTCCACTATCTCCATACCGGGTCTGAAGTTGCTATCATACACAGAGATGTAAAAACTACAAATATTTTATTGGATGAAGAATTTGTGGCGAAAATGTCGGACTTCGGGTTGTCACGGGCAGGACCTACACTGGACCAGACCCATGTCAGCACAGCGGTCAAGGGTAGTTTCGGGTATTTAGACCCGGAGTACTTTCGAAGGCAACAATTAACCCAAAAATCTGATGTATATTCCTTTGGTGTGGTTTTGTTCGAGGTGTTGTGTGGCCGACCTGTTATTGATCCAAGCCTGCCAAAAGACCAAATTAACCTTGCTGAGTGGGCACTGAGGTGGCAACGTCAGAGGTCAATCGAGACAATTGTTGACCCAAGAATAAAGGGAGATTATTCTGTAGAGTCACTGAAAAAGTTTGCTGAAATCGCAGAGAAATGCTTGATGGATGATGGAAAAAATAGGCCGAGTATGGGGGAAGTTTTGTGGCAATTAGAATATGCACTCCAATTAAACGACGCATATATAAAAGAGAGAGAGTCTTTTCGAAGCACCGGAGAACTTCCTTTTGATGACGGGGCATTAAGTTTGTCTCGTATTAGAGAAGATGAATAGGATTTGTAGAGTATTTGATTTTTTTTTTTTTTTTTACCTCCTTTTGTTGTTTTCTCGTCTTTTGGGTTCTAACTTGTGTGTAATGGTTGGTTTTGCACTTTTGCTTTTGATATGTTTATATAATTGGGAGTCAAATTGTAATTTTTTGGAACTAGTCCTGGTAATAATTGGAGAAAAATAGTTAGAAATTCTGTGTTAAAGTAGTTTAAATATGATTAATTTTGATTTTTGAGGGTGAGGTTCTGGGCACTTCCAATTCTTATCTGTTGGTAGCATCTAGCATTTATTCTGTTTTCAAGTGTTGAATGTGGGTTCATGCCTTCCTGTGTTTCATTTGGCAAGGAATCCGATCGATATTACAATGATCTGAGGTGTGAAATTGAACTTGAATTATGCTTTCTTCTACTCGGTGTATCCGTGTATACTTCTGTTGAGATTGCTGTAAAATTAGCTATACAACTATTAAATGAAAATAAGTAGGAATAAGTTGAAAGTGAAAGGTTTGTTACGGATGCTGTTTATCTGCAATGAAATGTTAGTAGCAATACCAAGTAGAAGATGACCTAAAATGAAATTTGGTTGAGCAGATCTCTTCAATAAATTTGCTGCAGTACTTTTCTTCAAACCAATTAACTGCAGTGGGTACCTATTTACATTCATATACAAAAAAGAAAAAGTCTTATCAAACCACACATACTGGGAATGAAATTCAACACAAGCTTGGAAAAATGACAGAAATCCTGTGATTACATGAATGGCATATCCAATGAAAACTAACAAGCAAAAAAAATAGCAGAAAGTGCATCATAAATTTATTCTAGTTGATATCCAGCAAACCTGAGTCTCTTCAACTAGACCGGAAAATACCAGTACCAGTACCAGTACCAGTACCATTTTGACTGGTACTGACTCCACAATCAAGCATCCAAACATAAAAAAATCACAGAAGATAACAGACATAACCCAAAATACTTTATTACAAACCTTCATATGTCACAGGAAATTACAACAACACTAAACTGAGCCAGAATAAGTCCTATTGTCAGCTTTTACAGAAAGCTCCTGCTAAAATCCTCTAATCTCATGTAACAACAGTTCCTGATGAAGCTACCAACTAAAAATGGCAAAGAGGTCTTGCTGAATTGTACATTCAGTGCCCCTAACATAAATTTTCCAAGTTTCCTCTCCTCCTTTACCCGGGCTTGAGACCGGCTATGCTTAACATCACATAGGCGGAGTTAAAACTTGGTAAAACTGTTAGTATCTTTTCAAAAAAGAATTAAATAAATATAATGAAAAAGAGAGAAAGTATACCTCCTGGATTCCTGAAAGAGAGAGCTAGAGTATACCAACAGAAGCTAGCTGAAGCTCAGAATCGCAATCATACGAAATCCGAATCCTATACATGATTATATCGATGATGTCTTACTTCATCATTTTGATAGTCTTTGGACTGCTCCTTGTATCTTTGCATCTCCGAGTAACCTCAGTCAATAACTCATTTTTGATGTTCAGTCTTACTAACCTCATGAGGTTTATCTTTGATTCTTCATCTTGTAGCTCCCATGAAGTTTATCTTTTCCGATGACAGAAAGATCAGTTGCATAATATTGCTGAGCTCAAGAAGAATGTCCTAGAGTAAAATCATGATCATGCCCAATATGAAAAGGGGGAACGGGACGTTGAGGCCTACTCTCTCCTCTGATGCTCCGGCAGCCTTTCATGAGCTGGGACTTACGCCACTATTTTTTTTTTCATATCGGGCACATGAGTATCGTACGATATGTTTCAACCGTTGACAGTTTTGATATCTCATGAGCCGGGCTGCCTCTTTTCTTTTTTTTTCAATTTTTTTTTATTTTGGGGCTCACAAATATTGCAGGATATATTTCAATCCTTTCGTGAGCTGGGACTTACGCCACTATTTTTTTTCATATTGGGCACACGAGTATCGTACGATATATTTCAACCGTTGACAGTTTTGATATCTCATGAGCCGGGCTGCCTCTTTTCTTTTTTTTTTTTCTTTTTTTTTTTCTTTTTTTTCTTTTTTTTCTTTTTTCTTTTTTCTTTTTTTTGGGGGCTCACAAATACTGCAGGATATATTTCAATCCTGGAAACAAGCAGAGAGAGAGATTATACCCGCGTCCCGCTGGTCGATCCACCCTTGCCACCGCACGGGGTTAACCCAACCGGTTCCAGTCGTGCTAAGCGCGCTTGCAAAGGAGTTAAGTGACCTGTCACAAGAAATGAAAGAATGAGTTAAGTGACTTTATATGATTATTTAACTAAGTACCTAGATCTGAACAGTGTACCATCTTGTGTTGTTTAAAATCAAGCTAAAATCAACCAAGCCATTAAGCCCTGACATAACCTGCTAACCCTATTTGGGCTCAAAATGTCACACAAAATCTGATTCTAGCTACTTCCTCAAAAAATATCTTACAGCTAGAAACTACCTAGCCTGTGATGACACATAGTAACTGCCATATTAAAAAGAGAAACAATTGGGAAAGAAAAAAGAAAATGGAAACTGAATATTCATATCTTAATTTCTAAAGGCTACAGCTAACAGCACGACTACACCAAATTATATAGTACTGATATTGCTTAATTTCTAAAGGCTACATGTAACAGCTCAACTAAACCATATTAGGTAGTACTGTATAAGAAAATAAAGAAAAGATAGCCAAACAAATACCAGAATTCATACCATAAGAAAAAAAAAAAAAAACAAAAGAAAATGTTAAGAAAGATTGTACCTTGCAAAGTTGCAATATGGCATAAGCTTGTGGCGATCTGAACTCCGAAGAACGTCAAAAAATTGATATAATTTGATTTGCTTGGTTCTTGACTGTCAAGAAGTGTACCAGACTACTATTAAGTCAATATCTTTCTTGAGAGATGTCATGGCCAATTGCAGATGTCAAGATCTCAGAAGTATAATGATATCAGAAGAATCCGAATCCCATGCACAACTCATGATTTTATTTTGCGCCATCGATGTCCTCTGCATTGATCTTTAACTTTAACAGCATCTTCTCCCGATGTCCTTTTGTTCCTGCTTTATCAACCAAGCCACAGCTTTGAATCAATCCATTCTGACTCAATTCACCATCATATAAATGCACTCCAAATTAATCTCATTCTAATTCTTCAAAATAAAATATTTCACAAGCTAAGAACTGCCAATTCATAGCAAGACAAACTGAATGCTAAAAGTACCAATCGAGCAAAACTAATTAAACTGAATGCATACTTTTATTCTGGAATTTTCAAGAAACTAAAAGAAAGGTTTTAGAATTTTTCACACTTCTATTTTTATGTACTAGAGGTAAAACCTCCACCGATCAAAATTACATAATACCGATTTCTATCTTGATCAGATAATAACAAACAGAAAACCAAACAAAAGCCAACATTCATATATACCATAAGAAGAAATAACTAAAATGCTAAGAAAGATTGTAGTACCTTGCATTCTTGCATGAGCTTGCAATGATCTTCACTCTGAAAGCACGTCAAAAAATTGATACCATGCGATATACTTGGTTCTTGACAGTCAAGAAGTGCACCGGACTATAAAGACAATATCTTTCTTGAAGATTTCATGATTGTAAAAACCCAGACATAACCAAGAAACAGTCTTTCTTCTCTCTATATTGAAATTGGGTGGCTTTCTTTTTCTTTCTTGTGAGAAGAAAGAAAGGCGCATTTCCATTGTGAGGTTTTGATATAAAACTCTACAAAAAGAGCGGGTTTTATATAAGCAACGTCGGTGGGGATATTGTGCAAGTGTAAGTTAAAAACATAGAAAAGAACAAGAGGACCTGGTTTATATTACAGAGAGGTTAACCTGTCGGCCCAAAGACGAATCGGTGGGCTATATTAGTTCGACGCATACTTGGTCGGTGGTAGTCGAAGCACAAAGGGATACTTGTTTTGGGCTGAAAGTTGGGTCTTCTGTTGAGCTGACAACTGGGCCTATTGTGGGCTGGAAGATGGGCCGACTGTTGGGCTTACAACTGGGTTACTGTCGTGCTAATAAATGGGCCTTCTATGGGCTGAAAACTGGGCCTATTCTTGGGCTGAAAAACCAGGTCTTTATTTTGCATAATTAATGCAACAGCTAGCTACGGTTTCTCTCCAACTAAAAATAACAATGAAGTGGACAATTAATAATAGGAGGGATATAAATAGTGTTTTTCATCTTTACATTTTCAAGCACTTATTATAGTTTTTGCTTTCTATATATTTTTATCCACGTATATATGCAGCATCATCTCCATGGTCTAACTCAGACAGGTTCCATAGGGTGATCACCCTGCATGCCACAGGATATATTTATTATAAAAATTGATTAGATGGATTGGTAGTTAATTTGTCATTGATTTTCATTTCAGTAAGACCTAAAGGATGGTCCATAGATCTCGAGATGATCTAACGGTTTACGTCCTGCGCTACACAATGCAGAGGGCGCTCAGAATAATGGCATTTACAAGTTCATAAATCTTCTCTTCTTTTGAGCCTTTTGCTAATTTCCTGCTGTTATGAATTTATGGTTGATGAATGATAGTCATGAGTTTTTGTCTTTTTTTTTTTTATTTATAAGAAAACTTTGTTGTTGCGCGCATCCTCGTGTTTCAAAGCTGAGCTAAACTTATTCTTTCTTGCAATTAATCTATATAATATAATTTCATGAATGAAACTGAATCAAATCTTCAAGGTGGCAATCGGGTCGAGCGGTTGGGTTCGGATTAGTTTGACCAGTGACGAAGCCAGAAAACATTTTTTTTTTTTTTTTTTTTTTTTGGGGGTGGGGTGGGGTGCAAAAGTTAACTATAAATTGACAATATATATGGATGATGATGTAAGCTGATATTATGCAGTACAAACCAAAATTTACTCCACAATCTTGATTTCAATTTTTAATTGCAAAAAAAAAAAAGATACAAAAGTTGGCTTCCCTTTGCAACCATATTTTAATAGTACTCTATTATTTGCTCATTGGTCACCACATTAAAAAGTTCTCTCTCAATATAAAATTGTTTGCTAAATTTCTATTCTTAATTATTTTGGTAAGTGATAATTTTTTGAGATAAAGATGAGGGTCAAGCTACTCAAATTTAAATGTTTATAAAAGACTCTCAATCCGGTTTTCGAACCTGCGATCTCCCACACGGAGAGCGTTGCCCTTAGCCACTAGACCAAAGCCCGGTTCTTAAACATGCACTGGAACCACGGTACAGGAAATCTACAGCCTGATAAACAATATAAAAGAAGTTTGGCGATGTTTTTGATGAAGTGATTTGCTTTTGCTATTGATAAATGTCATGTTTATACATAGAAATCTGAAATCTAATGTCATGTTAATTAACATATCCAAAGTATCAGTCTCTTCTCCATTTCTTTTTTTTTTTTTTTTAAAAAGTCGACCTCCTTTTATCTCAAAAAAAAAAAAAAAAAAAGTCGACCTCCAAACTCTCTAGAATGGTTTGTTGTGAAGCTATGTTCGTTTCTCCACACAAAATAAAATAAAATAAGATGGAAAATACATCAGACTTTATAACTCGTACAAAATTATTTCATACCAACATTAAAGCTAATTGAAATACATTATTTCATACCATATAATCGAAAACAGAAAGACAGGAACAAAGAGGAGACACTGTATTCAAGATTTCATTCTCATTCTATTTAGCATGTTCGGCAGCGAAGGATCAAAGCTCCTTAGCCTTCCTCAAGCGTTTGATCCGCACGAATTCTGCCGAACAACAATTCCTCAGTGCAGATCAAGAGCGCTCCTCAGTGTTAAAATTTGATCCTACACCCCTCCCCCCCCTCCCCAACAAAAGAATTGAGCCCTGCTCAGCTTCCTTAAGGACCACCTTTTTCATTTCTTTTATTGTTTTTACCCCACTCCAAGCCTCCACCTTAAGAAGATCTTTGTCAAATAATAATATTTTATTTCTCTACACATTAATCCACCATTCTTGATCCTACTACTATCTTACCGAACAATAGCTCCTATGTGAAGATTTAACTTTTTGATCCTTCATCACTTGATCTTCCATGCCGAACAGGCCCATTGTAATCGAATTTACAGTGTACATCAGTACATGCTTATGCTTATATAGATAAAGTCTAAACTCACTCACTATCCTAACCACAGTTAGACACCTCACTCCTTTGGTTAGGTTAATAAGAATCAAGTCTGAGTTTTAAGTTGGATAGCAGAGCAGGTGCATGTTTCTCCTGAGCCGGTTTGAGCACCGCACAATCTCCAATTGGGAACGAACTGGACAAGTCATGTTAATTCTTGTCAATCCTTTGTGTTCTAACAGATCAGCATGACAATCGAACGGGTTTGATTTCATAACGTTGCGCTCCAGTTAAAGTATCCTTTTAGAGCACTATATAAACATATACTTCATTTCACCTTGTCTCTTCTGTTCTTTAAAGCAAACCAATTTCCTCGTCACCAAGAAACTATAGTTCACTCTTGAAGAACTAAGCCTGAATATCAATGGCAATGGCAAGGTTTTGTTCGCTCAAAGCAATCTCCCATATCGGCTCATCCGTCCGAATGGGAATTTGCCACTGCCGCATGTATTTTGGTCTCGATCATGCCCACATTGATACAATGGAATCTAGCGAATTTTATTGCACCTTCAAAGAGATTCATTCTGAGAAAAGGATGAGAGCCTTGTTTGAACGCTGGCAGAAGAATTAAGTACCCAGAAGAGCTAGAACGGGATCTCAGGAGTAGAAATACCCACACCAAGTAGGTTCTGATCGAAATTTTGGAAATCCATTTGGTCAACAAATGTCACACTAGACCCAGCCTTCAGACATCAATTACAAGGCGGAGCGGTTCGAGATCTTTAAGAAAAATGTGATCCGTGTTCACAAACTTAACCAGATGGGCCTGTCCCAATTTGCTTTAAACGAGTTTGCTACACTGACAAGCGATGAGTTTGCGAAAACATATACCGATTCTTCGAAGATCAGTCCGCAGGAGTTGGGGCGTGGTGAATCTGATCCTGATGCCTTTGGGTATGGTGATTTGAGAAACACCCCTGAGTCGATTGACTGGAATCAATATGGTGCGGTGACACCAGTGAAACATCAAGGCTGATTCGGTAAGCTTACGTCTTCTTTTCTCTCTTCTTGATCTTCTTGATCCATGTTGTATATTTCAGTCTTTTTCAAGAAACGATAACTGAAGATCCTACAAATCACAGTATCATACCATATAATAGCAATTGAAGATGGTACCAATCTGTAATATAATACCGTAAACCAAGGGCTCAGCAGATACCCAACTGTGACGTACACATAAAGTCGCAAATAACTAGTTCTCAGTATGATGTAGTGGGTGGCACATTGAAGAAACATGTACAGTATTGTAACATTTAAGAGTTTTGTCTATGTTTCAAATACTTGCTGGGCCTTCTCGGCCGTTGCTGTTGTGGAGAGCATACATTTCATAAGGACAGGGATTCTGATTCTGTTGTCCGAGCAAGAGTTAGTTGATTGCGACCAGGGCTGCGGGTTATAGTACGTTTACAAAGCCTTTCGTTACATTCAACGATATGGGATCGGCACTGCTGCTGATTATCCTTACATTGGTTGGCAAGGTGTTTGTCGGTATTCAAACATAACTTTTTGTGGTCTCTTTGCTTCCTTTCTCTTTTCTTTGCTATTGCTATTAAGCTCTTAATTATTCTACTAAGATTAGTGCCGCTTTTCCTTTTCTTTGTTTTGACTATGTAGATGCAGTGTGCTGTTATGATTGATAGTTACGGCTTTGTCCCGTCCAATAATGAAGAGGCTCTGAAGAAGGTGGTAGCCAACCAGCCTGTGTCAATTGGCCTTGGAACTGAAGAATACCTTCAGTTTCATAAGAAGGTACTTTGCAGTTACAAATAAACTCGATTCGTTTGTACATATTGTATGCATCACATTCCACTATTTTGTCAGTCCTCTGGTTCTTCTTCATATATTCTCATTCTCTTGTCAATCTTTGGTTCATTGTATTACTACAACTGTACAAAATAAAAATCAAGCCTCACAAATCATACACTTTCAAAAGCTAAAAGGCACTCTGATAGGACTAAGTTAATAAAGCCCAAGATAACATAAAGAAGCCCATCTCGAGATTAAGCTTAGTAATCTCGAGATAGCCCAAGACCAACATCAGGCGGCCCATCTCAAGATTAAGCTCGGTAATCTCGAGCTTAATATCGAGATAGCCCAAAATAAACTTCAAAAAGCCCATCTCGAGATTAAGTCTTATAATCTCGAGATAGCCCAAAATAAACTTCAAAAAGCCCATCTCGAGATTAAATCTTATAAATTGGTGAAATTTTTCTGATTTATAACTTGCTGATGCAACCTAGTTTTGTATGAGATGGTTTTGTACTTGATGTATTTGCCTCGTGTTATGATTTTTTTTCTCACAAAGTCTTTATGACATTGCAGTCTATCGATTTTCATTGTTTCTTTTTCGTTCTTTGGATGTTTGTTGATATAATTAATGACATTTGCTTGATTATGAATATATGCGTACTACATGTATAATGCCACTTTTCATTTTGTAATGAAACTATATGGTTTCGAATTATCTCTAATATTGCACAAGGACCAAGTGTTTTTCTGATTGTTCGCATTCGTGATATTTGTATTGTTTAGGTGCTTTTCACTATGTTACCAGTTTGTGATATTTATGATCAAGGACCAGTTTAGTCATTGGAGAATGGTTGTAATTTTATAGGCAATATATTAAGGATATAGATAGCAGTACAATGACATCTTGTAAGCTCTTTGAGCTGTGATTTTATATTTGACTTGTACCCATGTGATTTTCTTGTTAAACTATCATTGTCTGTCCTTACTCCTTATAGAAGTGAAGTTCTTCTTTCTTCTTCTTCTTGTTTTTTTTTTTTTTTTCAATTTTAGTTTTTATTTTGGTACTCATGTGATTTGATATTTCTTTCTTGACTATAATTATTTCTTTTTTTTTTTTTTGAAGTAGTTGTGCATGTACTTGTAAGTTTTTTTTTGTGAAAAGGTCCTTACAAGGTCTTCAATTTTTTTCCCCTACATTCTCCTAGCAATGATCCTTGATTTCAATACCAATTCCATTTTCTTACCAGCATATCTAAGGATGGTGGTATCTAAAATAAAGTTAGTCACTGAAATTAGACTTGATGCTACAATAAACCTGCACATAGCTGCTTGGAACTCACTGTTGATAGAGAAACCACGAGAGAAGCTAGCTTGATTCTTGATGCATAATCATTCTGTACACTATATAATTGGAGAGGAAACTAGATATGTGAACGCGCTTCGCACGAGAAATTAATAACATTTTTTTAGACAATACTACATTAACAACTTTCATAATAATAGAAAATTTGAAAACATTAACAACTTTCAAAAATAGAATAAATGAAACATAAAGATATAGATCTTATACCTATTACAAAACCAAAAACACAAAAAAAGAATAAAGAAAGCAGTTAAATGCTAAATAAAAGAAAACTAATTGAACCATGAACAAAACTCCTAATTAAATATACAAAATATGCAAAAAATTGAGTATGCATGCATATGAAATAATATACAGCAATTATAAGATAGAAAGCTGCTATTTTTTTTTATGAGTTAAGGCTGTTTCCTGTATATCACCAGCATTCTTTTTATAATACAACAATTGCCAGTTTTTAACACGTACGGCATAGTTAACAAACAAAGATCAGCATGGTCCTAAACACACAATGCTCAGATAACAGTAACACAAATAACATGCACCTTTCTCCCTTTATTTTATACAACAGTGATTACTGATTGTCAGCCCAAGAGTAGACCCAATTATCAGCCCAAGAGTTAGACCCAATTGGGCCTACTTTTGGGCTGACAATTGACCCTACTTTCGGGCTGATAATTGGACTTACTTTTGGGTTCATAATTGGGTCTACTTATTTCCAACAAATAAACATGTAAAAGAGACCATAAAGCCCTCAAATCCGCATTCCTCAAGTGACGAAATTCACAGAGACAGCCGCTGGATTGTCTCCAGATTCGATCTAGCGCGTATCTCAAGACGATCCAACGGCTGACTCTGTGAACTGCGCAGTGCAGTACAAGTTGGGGGATGAGCACTCCACATCCACATTACATTCCACGAGTTCATATCCCCTGCTGTACTACATTATGAAGTTCACAGAGTCAGCCGTTGGATTGTCATAAGATTCGTGGACACGCGGATCTCGAGACGATCCAACGGCTGACACTGTGAAGTGCACAATGCAGTAAGTCAGGGGATGAACACTCTCCATTCCACAGGTGCTCGCCTTTCTCTTCCTTTCTCCTCCTCACCTCAGTCGATAATTCGGTGTAGAATCTCAAGTCTAAACCCTAACAAGAGCGAACGAAGCGAGTGCAAAGATCTTACTTGCGCTCTAAATAAACCCTCGAGAGTCGAAGGACGAGCCGGATATGCCGCCCAAGGCCTCCAAGTCCAAGGACGCGCCGGCGGAGCGCCCCATCCTCGGCCGCTTCTCTTCCCATCTCAAGATTGGAATTGTGAGCTACTGAGCTTGCTTCAATTCTTATCATCTGTTGTCTTTCTTCTAGATTTGTCTGATTTAGGTCTCTGTTTGCATTGGTTTAGTGGAATTGGTTTTGCCCTGTAGCAGATGTAGAAGTAGCTTCCAAATTAGTGCTTGTTCAGTGAGAGCATTTAGGTGTGAAGTTCCATTTTAGACCTCAAGTAAAATTTGTGTGGTAGAATCAATTTGTACTTGTTCAGGTGCTTTGGCTATTAGTAAAAGTTAAGCAATTTTGTAGCTAATTATGATATCAGTTTGTTTTTAGTTTCAGTTTTCTGATGGCAATATGCGATCTTGTAGTAGTTATTGGTGAATGTGTTGATACTTGATTGCTCTATCTATAGATGTTGTTATTGCGAACAATTCAGTTTCTTTTGTTTTGTGATATACTGCTTAATGGAAGCAAGGAATCTTTGCTACTTCTTCATCTGTTACTGTATTATATATTCTGAATTGCTATGTTGGATGTCTATTTATGAAAGCAATTGACGGTGTATTGTTGATATGATTGTTTGTAGGTTGGGCTACCAAATGTGGGAAAATCAACATTGTTTAACACGCTCACCAAGCTAGCTATTCCAGCTGAGAATTTCCCATTTTGCACCATTGAACCAAATGAGGCAAGGATTAATGTGCCAGATGAACGGTTTGATTGGCTTTGTCAACTCTACAAGCCCAAGAGTGAGGTTGGTACTGCTATATAAT
Organism: Cyperus esculentus; assembly: GCA_030179965.1. Lineage (NCBI taxonomy): Eukaryota > Viridiplantae > Streptophyta > Magnoliopsida > Poales > Cyperaceae > Cyperus > Cyperus esculentus. Next base: position 2,509,816 of record JASGLE010000043.1, read on the forward strand.
TTTTGTATGGCTTCCTTTACAGTCCTTATTCAGTTAACATTTCTTAGCAATACTTTTAGTTTGCTTTGGATACTGACTTGGAATCCAATATGTTGTTTGGTTTGATTCCTTTATATCGTCGTTCTGTCATAGTTTTAAATTGGGTGTTGTAAAGCACTTTATTTTGACCCTTCTGGACAACATCGCTTTGCATCATAGACAACAAAATTCTATTAATTGTGCAGAATCTATGAAGAATGCCTGGAGCCCTGGATGTACATCTGTTGTGCAATTTGAATATACTTTATTGTTGTCGCACATGATAGGATCCCATTATTAACAAATTTATTTTCCTTAGGTATCTGCGTTTCTTGAAATACATGACATTGCGGGACTTGTCCGTGGGGCCCATGAGGGGCAAGGTTTAGGCAACAGTTTCCTTTCTCACATTAGGGCTGTTGATGGAATCTTTCATGTGCTGAGTAAGTGTTTTTTTTTTTTTTTATTGTAACCTATTGGTGTTCAAACGGAATTGTTGACATATATCATTTTCTGAATTTTGTTAATTATGTTATCATTTGTTGGTACTTCAGGGGCATTTGAGGATCCAGAGATTATTCATGTGGATGATATAGTGGACCCTGTTAGGGATTTAGAGACCATCACCGAAGAGCTAAGACTCAAGGTTATTATGTCTTTGATTTTTTAACTTGGTCCTGTTACAATATGTTGGGCTTCCTGTTTAATATCAATGAAAAAAAAAAATTCTAAACTCCAACTGAGTATGCAAGTAACTCTAACACACTATTTAATGTTTGTTTAATTCACCCTTCAATAGGATTTGGAGTTTATGCAAAATAAGGTAGAAGATTTGGAGAAGGCTATGAAGAGGAGCAACGATAAACAGCTGAAAGTAGAGCACGAAATGTGCTTGCGGGTAAAAGCATGGTTACAAGAGGGGAAAGATGTGAGGCTTGGAGAATGGAAGGCAGCTGATGTTGAAATACTTAATACATTTCAGCTACTAACAGCCAAACCTGTGGTGTATCTTGTATGTTTTTCATTAGTTGATTTTTGTCACTACTTCCATGGGCAAGCTGTTAACTTTTAAGAATCTTTATCATTGTTTTGTCTTTTCTCTCTTTCAGGTCAACATGACTGAGAAAGACTACCAAAGAAAGAAAAATAAGTTTCTGCCTAAAATCCACGCTTGGTACCAATCTCTTTGTTCATTGTATTTTGTGAGTCTGTTGTTGTTATGCTCGTTACTCATGGTATCTCATATTTGCAACTTGATAAAAAATTTATAGGTCAATTGTTATATACAACTAAATTGCCACTGGGTTTTCTTCTTGACCGGTTACTTCAGAATCAGCTCATAACTTCACAGAATTTGGCATAGGAATCTTTTCTACTGGATTTTAATTACAACTTGAACTTCTGAAATAAATGGCTATCAGAATTTGAATTGGAAAATTTTGCAGTATTTTAAATTTCAGAAAAATGCTAGCTGGCTTATTTATTTGAGGTTTGTTGGTTGTTAATTGCAGTATCCACGAGCAATGTTCATAACTATTTTTTACTCAAGCAATCTTTATTAATTTTAATATTAATAATTCTATTTTGAATAGGGTTCAAGAACATGGAGGGGAGACTATTATACCATTCAGTTGTGCATTGGAGAAAATGCTTGTTGACATGCCAGAGGACGAAGCTGCCAAATACTGTCAGGAAAACAACATACAAAGGTGTGTGCTCATTTTTTTTTTTTTGGTTTCTATGTTTCTTCCCTTTGATCACAGTCCATAAAATTTATTATTTTTGCTTCCTATGATATATTTTAGAACTTTTGGTGCAATTTTAATCGATATATATCTTATTTAGTGCTATAACTAAGATCGTGAAGACTGGATTTGCTGCAATTAATCTTATATATTTCTTCACTGCTGGTCCTGATGAGGTACTCTCTTTGTTCTTGGTTTCTAACGCATATGCAACATTGAGTTATAGCTGCATAGGTACTAATGCATTTATTTCCTTTTGTTTTATTATATAGGTCAAATGCTGGCAGATAAGGAAGCAAACAAAGGCACCTCAAGCGGCTGGTGCTATTCACACTGATTTCGAAAGAGGCTTTATTTGTGCTGAGGTATTACTCTCTCCCCGCCGGTTTCTGTCTGTCTCATCATCCATCCTTGTCTCCCTTCCTCCCTCTTTTGCAGTACCTTTCAGTGCCATTTTCAACTTCTTGCTCTTGGTTTTGTTAACATTTTTTTTGTAAATTCCTTTTGTCAGGTTATGAAATTTGAAGATCTGAAGGAATTGGGTAGTGAATCAGCAGTGAAGGTACTTTACTACTATGTAGTTGTTGTGTTTTTTTTCTTCAAGAACTTTTATCTGTTAATCAGAAATATGGGATGAACCAGCATGTTTTGACTCAGCAACCCCATAGGGAGAAAAAAATTGTTAATATGATATAAGGGTACATAATTATGGTAGTTAGTATTCCAAATAAGATAAAAGAATGCTGCAGTAGACCTAAGTTGTGTAGAAATGACCTTCTCAGTTCGTTGAAAATGCTAATGTAATGTTTAAGACTAATTCTTCTTTTGTACCCATGTTGTTGGAGAAAAGAAGCTTCATGGCACCTAAGAATTGCAATGTATTGAATTATTTGTTATTTTGGTATCTTACTGTAGGCTGCTGGTAAATACAGACAGGAAGGAAAGACTTATGTTGTTCAGGATGGAGACATTATCTTCTTCAAGTTTAATGTTTCTGGTGGTGGAAAGAAATGAGTTGATTTTACTGCAACTGATTTTGAAATTTACAAGTCCTTTATTAATGATTTTCTGAGATTAAAAACTAGGTTACATTTACATTATGAGAAATGAACTGGACAATGACTTGTATTACATGCTAAAATAGCTCAGTTGTGTGTGGTTTTTTATCATTTGCTCAACTGTCCTAGTAATTAGTGTGTTCTGTTATCTTGTGGGGTTTTGTTCTCTTGGTATGTTCTTTTGCATGAAAATAATACAAAGTAAATTTTGGTCAAATTTCTTTCTTTTAGCTCTAATGTTAGTATGAAATAATATTGTACGAGTTACAAAGTTTCATGTATTTACCATCTTATTTTATTTTTATTTTTATTTTATTTTTGTGTGGAGAAACGAACATAGTTTAACAACAGGTCATCCTAGAGAAAGTTTTGGAGGGCGATTTAAAAAAAAAAAAAAAAGAAATAAGAAACGGAGAAGAGACTGATACTTTTGATATGTTAATTAACTTCATGATTCGGAACGGCATCCGATTCCGCTGTTATCCCAACCGAGGATAATAGGGCCTTGCTTTTTCGCTCGGTACCGTTGGATCACACCAAACGGTTCAGATTAAGTGCAAAAGTTCAGTTTTGAAAGTTAAAAAGAGTTTTGCTGAACAGATCTTATCCGTCTATTTTCATCCGATGGTGCCGAGCGGAAAAGCAGGACTCTGATATCCTCGGTCCCTGTTATCCTCGGTTAGGATAACAGCGGAATCGGACGTATTCGGAACGTCTAGTTCAGGTCGCTTGACGAACATGACATTAGGTTTCAGGTTCCCATGTAGAAACCTGAAATTTATCAATAGGAAAAGCAAATCACTTCACCAAAATTCAAGAACATCGCCAAACCTTTTTTATACAAGGTCGTGAGAAAGTCCCATGCGACCGTGTCAAAAGCTTTGCAAAGTTCTCTGCCTCTAGATTAGCCCTCTCGTGACAATTCCTATACCCTATATGATATCATATATATATATATATATATATATATACATACGTGGAGGGATCCATTGACGATGCTTATTTTGACAATCTTGACAATAGTTATCTTTAAAAATTTATAAAAATTCATAAAAAATCTTAAAAATGAAAAAAATTTTATGGATGCATTATTTAACTTATAGATTAATAGTGTTTCAAATTTCAATCAATTTGAACATCATTTCATGCCTCATCAAAATTTTGTACATTTTTTAACGGTTGTAATTAAAAGATCATTAAAGAGCTATCAAATATCACTAAATTGAATATAATAAAAAACATAATCAATCTATAAGTTAAGCATAACTTCCATTAACTTTTTTCTATTTTTAAAATTTTTTATGAATTTTTATAAATTTTAGAAAGTTACAATTGTCAAAATTGTCAAGATAACCATTGTCAATGGATCTCTCCTCTGTATCATATCTCAGAACAACCATTCCATTAACAACTGGACTGGACTCATGCGCAAATTACAGCGCTCTCTCTATGTTTCGACTTCCCTACAATGTTCAATAGTAATTTCTTCAATCCTTCTGTGCCAGCTTTTTGTTGGCTCACCAGAGAATAGCACTGCCTTCTCCGGTGTGCCCCATTTCTTTCTTTCTGATCTCACAACACTCATCTGGCTCTCCTTCAGCTCCTCATTCGAATAAGAATCACCTGAAGTACTTACGTACTACCCGATACCAGGATTTCATCAGTCAGTAATTCCTGGCTCAACGCCAACGCCAAATGACCACTCTGCAATGTGATGTCTGCATGTATCCCTTTGTACGCTACCGCTACCAGTACTGCTTCTCTGCTTTGCAATAGCTGCACCGGCGCCAGGTCCTATGCCACTTCCTTTTCTGAGAAACGACGTCTTCCCAACATCAACATGGCTCTTTCCCGGAGCAGAAGAACTGTCCTGATAAAAATTCTTATCCAAGTCTAAGCCCCTGAACTCAGCGGGACCCGCTAAAGTGTTTCTTCGGTGATGGTACTTCGCTGTCTTGCACTTCTTCTGTTCGTTTGTAACGGTTCTGCTTCGAGATAAGCTCCCCTGAGAAGACATTGAGCTTGATGTGTTAGGGCGATCTTTTGGGATTATTAATGGTGCTGATCTATTTTCCTTAATTGTAACCGGCACAGAGAAAGTAGTCCGGTCTACGTCGCTAATTCTCTTCGTGCTATTATTCCTTGAAGCTGAGACTTTGCTCTTCTTCTCTTCTTCCACAACCGATTTTCTCAGCTGGTGACAGAAATATATTCCCTTTTAGCAACAAAGAGATAGCTAGCAACTTAATTAGCTAGGCTTAATAAATAAATTTAAATGATGTACGTAATTAATTAAGAACTAATTAATTAACCTCTCGTGTGGCACATGAATGCAAAGGAACGCCAGAAAGCCGCCGCCGTGAGTCGGACTCCTGATCATGAGCGCTTGTGTGTTTTGCTGATCTCTCGAAGAGGTCCCACACGGCGCGCATCTCAGCCTCTTTTGCTTCCATCCTGAGGAACCACTCCTCTCGCAGTTTGGCTTCTCTCTTCTCCCGGTATCTCTCATAAAGCCTTCCTCTTTCAAGAACCTCTCCCTCTCCCTCTCCCATCTCTGTGCAGTTCATCTGCATCTCCTCTTGAACTGATAATCTAAGCATGGATGGAGCTTGTGTATTAGAGAAATCAGGCGTATATATTGCGTGTAGTAGCTAGTATGTATGTAGGTGTGAAGAGAGAAGAAAATAGAAATAAATATATATGAATATGAATTGGTCTTCAATTTGTGCCTGCCACAATATATATATATGCATGCATATATAAATACGGTTACAAGTATGGCTTATATATTTTGCGTATAATGCATATATATATGCCATCACATTTATTAGTTTTCATAAAAAGGCTAGGGGTCCATATATAATTTGTAATGCTTCTTGTACTTAATTTAATTATTATATTATATTTTGCAGGTGATGTAGGGCAAAATGGAGAAGAATATGTAGAAATGGATGTAATCCAGGTCATTGGATTAGTTAAATTTAATCTTAATCGTTTGATGTAGGACAATTTAGGTATTAAAAAAAATTGAAGAAGAAAGAAAAAAATGGAGAGTGTAATAGTTACGTGCTTTTTAATATAGTATAAATAGTATAGATTATGATTGATCGACGATCGATCATGTTGACTCGGCAAAATGAAAATGAAAATGAAAAGAAATCCTTTTCGAAAAGTAGGAATCCATATCCATGGTCCATGGTCTGCCGCTTTAGACTTCTTCTCCGTGTATTGCGCGTACTGCTTCCTTGCTTAACTCATCATCAACTGCTCTCTGGTCTCTGGTCTCTGGTCTCTGGTCTGGTCGCAAATTCAATCCCAGCTCCTGCGTGTCGTGTCGTGTCGTGTCGTGTCGTGTCGTATCGCTTCTTGTGTTGCAATCCGTGAACACGTACGGTACCACTCATAATTCATAACACCATTCAAAATTAGCTTACACAAATCTTTATTTATTATTACATGATTACATTACAGTATCAATAATTATTATTAAAAACCACAATATATCTACTTCAATATCATTTTACATTTCAGATTTCCCACTCTACTTGACGTCAAATTATGCAACATAACTTCATATTAATCCTACCCACCTCTGTGGTTCCCTCACATGAAAATTATCCTCCCATAAATTGTAGATATACCAGGGTTAAGTCCCCGCGCTTTGCGGCGGAGCAATATGTATTTGTAAGTGCTTTAAAATTTAGTTGTAAATTTTATTTAGCTGGAAATAGTGAAGTTGTATATTGATTAAATGACATTTGTTGCACAATCAAGCCTGTCTATATAGTTTAAAACTACATGACAATATAGAAATTAAACAATCGGTGAAACAAATGATATCAGAGATGAAATAATTGGAAGTATGCAATACATGAACAATAGGTTACAAAAAACATATAGATTAATTGTGCAAAACAAATTAAACCAATAGAAAAACAAATAAATGAGAGATGTCAGGCCAAAAATAGATCCAATTGTTTTTTTTTTTTACCATTTTAAAGAAATATGAACCTATGATTTATAAGTAAATATCCATAATTTTTTTTACTTTTTTCTAATTGTTTTTATAAATTTTAAACTTATCCAAAAAAATAATTCTATAAAATATTTTATCTTGGAAGATATTATGATATAGTCATTTTTTCCACTTTAATTAACAGAAAAGCTGAACATAAGGTGTCCAACTTATTTTAGGAAAAACATCAGAATAAAAAAAGTTGGTACCAAAATAATATAAGAACAAATTAAATTTTTTTAGTCTATTTATAAAAAAAAAAAAACACTATAAACAATGCTCATGAGAGAAATCACAATTTTGATTAGAAATCAATGGTAACTAGCAAAAAACCAACTTCTCTTAACACTTCTCCATTTGAAAACGAAATGGAGTTAGCTGAAACTTATGATGACCGTCAGATAATGAGATCGGACAGTTGTGAAGCTCAAATGAATGAGAGAGCTTCATTTTCCCCCCTCTTTAAGGGGTATATATATAGGGAAACGTTAAGTGTCCACTATGGATTGTCCATATTAGTCACATGTGAGAGGTGTAATAGTTACATGTGGGGCCACTTACACTCCCTTTGTGTCTATGATGGACACATCCATATTGGACACTAGGTATTACTTATATATATATATATATATATATATTGTTTACTTACCAGGCTGTAGATTTCCTAGTGACGTGGTTTCACTAGCATGTCTAATAAACCGCTGGTATTATGATTATGATACCATGCCATCAAAAATCCAACCCAACGGCACGCCCAGTTTCCAGCCCAACGTCAGGCCCAGTCTCCAGCACAACAGCATTTCCGCCTTTCAGCCCAACAGGGGACCCAGTTTCCAGCCTAACAGAAGGCCCAGTTTCCAGCCCAACAGCACGCTCAGATGTCAGCCCAAACTTAACCCAAGAGAAGGCCCAATTAACAGCCCAAGAGTAGGCCCAATCGTCAACCCAAAACAAGTATCCGTCTGTGCTTCGACTATCACCGACCAAAATTATGCATCCGTATTGCTAAAAGTTCACGGCCTTTCTTAAGAGTAATGTTGTAAATTAAAAAAAAAAAAAAATAGGAAGTTACATCAACTGTCATGTCTCATATTGCTGAAATTTTTAAAGGCCAAACAATTAAGTGCACGCACATCGCAGCCTTTTATTTCTAAAATTTGTCCAAATCGATTTGATCCAATGAGTCGACCAACACTCTGAAAGACTTTCTAATTTAGAAAGTTTTCTATTTCAGAAAGAGGCGTTGAAATGTTCACATCGCTAAAACTCTTTCTATTCGCAATTAGAAAGATGTTTAGAAAAAGCAATGCGGATGCTCTTGTAATAGAATAGAAACCAGGTCCTCTTGTTCTTTTCACTGTTAAACTTACACAATATCCCACCGACGTTGCTTATATAAAACCCGCTCTCTTTGTCGAGTTTTATATCAAAACCTTACAATTGAGATTCGCCTTTCTTTCTTCTCACAAGAAAGAAAAAGAAAGCCACCCAATTTCAATATAGAGAGAAGAAAGACTGTTTCTTGGTTATGTCTGAGTTTTTACAATCATGAAATCCTCAAGAAAGATATTGTCTTTATAGTCCGGTGCACTTCTTGACTGTCAAGAACCAAGTAAATCGCGCGCATGGTATCATTTCTTTGACGTGCTTCAGAAGATCTTGCAAGCTTATGCAAGAATGCAAGGTACTATAATATTTCTTAACATTTTAGTTATTCTTCTTATGGTTTGAATGTTGGCTTTAATTTGTTTGGTTTTCTGTTTGTTAATATCTGATCAAGATAGAAATCGGTATTATGTAATTTGGATTGGCGGAGGTTTTAGGCTTTTAATTAGCTCTAGCGTTTAAAATTGAAGTGTGAACATTGTTAAACCTTTCTTTTAGTTTCTTGGAAATTCCAGAATAAAGGTATGCAGCTGTCAGTTTAAATATTAGTTTTGCTTTTAGCATTCATTTTTGTCTTGTTATGAATTGGCAGTTATTAGTAGACTGAAGATCAGAACTGAATAATTGACTGAGCTCACTTGGAAGTTGGAAGAGATACAAGGAAGACTATAAAGATAATGAAAGGAGAAATCTGAGACTAAAGTAACTTTTAATACATAGAAGGACGTCGGGAGAAGATGCAAGGGAAACAGAGAAGTTAAAAATCAGGAACAAAAGGACGTCGGGAGAAGATGTTGTTAAAGTTAAAGATCAATGCAGAGGACATCGATGGCGCAAAATAAAATCATGAGTTGTGTATAGGATTTGGATTCTTCTGATATCATTATACTTCTGAGATCTTGACATCTTCATGCAATCGAGCATGAAATCTCTCAAATAAGATATTGACTTAATAGTATAGTCTGGTACAGTTCTTGACAGCCAAGAACCAAGCTAATGGCATGGTACCAATTTTTTGACGTTCTTCGGAGTTCAGAACGCCACAAGCTTATGCAATATTGCAACTTTGCAAGGTACAATCTTTCTTAACATTTTCTTTATTTTTTCTTATGGTACGAATTCTGGTATTTGTTTGGCTATCTTTATTTATTTTCTGTTTAAGCAATACAGTAGTAACAGTACTCCATAATTTGGTTTAGTGGAGCTGTTACATGTAGCTTTTTGAAATTAAGGTATTAATATTCAGTTTCCATTACGTTGGCAGCCGCTGTCAACATTTCAAAAAAAAAATATATATATATATTCAGTTTCCATTTTCTTTTTTTCTTTCCCAATCTGCCAGTTACTATGTCTCCTCACAGGTTGGTAGTTTTTAGCTGTAAGATATTATTTGAAGAAGTAGCTAGAATCAGATTTTGTGTGACATTTTGAGCCCAAATAGGGTTAGCCGGTTAGGTCAGGGCTTAGTGGCTTAGTTGATTTTAGCTTGATTTTAAGCAGCACAAGATGGTACACTGTTCAGATCAAGGTACTTAGTTAAATAATCATATAAAGTTAAACTTAACTCATTCTTTCATTTCTTGTGACAGGTCACTTAACGGCTTCCCAAGCGCGCTTAGCCCGGCTGGAACCGGTTGGGTTAACCTCGTGAGGGTGTAAGGGTGGATCAGCCAGCGGGACGCGGGTATACTCTCTCTCTCTCTGCTTGTTTCCAGGATTGAAATATATCCTGCGGTATTTGTGAGCCCCAAAAAAAAGAAAAAAGAAGAAGAAAAGAAAAAAAAAAAAAAAAGAAAATAAAAGAAAATAAAAAAAGAAAAAAAAGAAAAAAAAAAGAAAAGAAAAAGAAAAGAAAAAAAATAAAGAAAAGAAAAAAAGAAAAGAAAAAAAGAAAAAAGAAAAGAGGCAGCCCGGCTCATGAGATATCAAAACTGTCAACGCTTGAAACATATCGTACGATACTCGTGTGCCCAATATGAAAAAAAATAGTGGCGTAAGTCCCAGCTCACGAAAGGATTGAAATATATCCTGCAATATTCGTGAGCCCCAAAATTAAAAAAAAAAATAGAAAAAAAAGAAAAGAGGCAGCCCGGCTCATGAGATATCAAAACTGTCAACGGTTGAAACATATCGTACGATACTCATGTGCCCAATATGAAAAAAAATAGTGGCATAAGTCCCAGCTCATGAAAGGATTGAAATATATCCTACAGTATTCGTGAGCCCAAAATTAAAAAAAAAATAGAAAAAAAAGAAAAAAAGAAAAGAGGCAGCCCGGCTCATGAGATATCAAAACTGTCAACGGTTGAAACATATCGTACGATATTCATGTGCCCAATATGAAAAAAAATAGTGGCGTAAGTCCCAGCTCATAAAAGGCCGCCGGAGCATCAGAGGAGAGAGTTGGCCTCAACGTCCCGTTCCCCCTTTTCATATTGGGCATGAAGATCATAATTTTACTCTAGGACTTTCTTCTTGAGCTCAGCAATATTGTGCAACTGATCTTTCTGTCGTCGAAAAAGATAAACTTCATGGGAGCTACAAGATGAAGAATCAAAGATAATCCTCATGAGGTTAGTAAGAATGAACATAAAAAATGAGTTATTGACTGAGGTTACTCGGAGATGCAAAGATACAAGGAGCAGTCCAAAGACTATCAAAATGACGAAGTAAGACATCATCGACATAATCGTGTATAGGATTCGGATTTCGTATGATTGCGCTTCTGAGCTTCAGCTAGCTTCTGTTGGTATACTCTAGCTCTCTCTTTCAGGAATTCAGGAGGTATACTTTCTCTCTTTTTCATTATATTTATTTTATTCTATGTGATGTTAAGCATAGCCGGTCTCAAGCCCGGTTAAAGGAGGAGAGCAAACTTGGAAAATTTATGTTAGGACCCCTTAATGTATAATTCAGCAGGACCTCTTTTCCATTTTAGTTGGTAGCTCCATCAGAACTGTTGTAACATGAAATTAGAGAATTATAGCAGGAGCATTCTGTAAAAGCTGCCAATAGGACTTATTCTGGCTCAGTTTAGTGTTGTTGTAATTTCCTGTGACATGTGAAGCTTTCAAATGAAGTACTTTGGGTAATGTTTGTTATCCTCTGTGATTTTTTTATGTTTGGATGCTTGATTGTGGAGGTAGTACCAGTCAAACTGGTACTGGTACTGGTACTTGACTGGTACTGGTATTTTCTGGTCTAATTGAAGCGGCTTGAGTTTGCTGGATATCAACTAGAATAAATTTATGATGCGCTTTATGCTACTTTTCTTGTGCTTGTTAGTTTTCCCTGGGATGTGCCCATTCATGTAATCGCGTTAAATTTCTCTGCATGTCTAATAACCGTTCGTATTATGATGATACCATACCATCAAAAATCCATGCCATGGTGACAGTTGGCCAGTGTGATTTTGTGGTGGTGGTGGTGGTTTGGGGGGGGGGGGGGGGGGGGGGGGGGGGGGGGGGGGGGGTTCGCCTGATATGTTAGACATTTTCACAATTTACCAGACAGAAAGTTTCAAGCCGCTGCATAACATATCAGAACAGAATACCCAAAAAAAAAAAAACTTGTAGTACAAATATAAGAATATTTCCATTATGTCCGGCGAAAAGAAGTACAAATGTCTAATTAAATAGCAGTACATTGGATCTACAAGATATATATATAATTAATTGTCCATGAATATTTACTGAGCCAAAGCACTGGTGTTGTACACCAGAAGAGCACCTCCACCCAAGAGACCGGCCAAGGTGACTGCCCAGATCAGCAGACCAGTTGTTCCTGCATCCATATTTGATCCCAATTTGGTTAATTTAGTAACTTGGCATACTATATTTCATAAGAATAAATCTTTATGATGTCAATTGATTTGAAAAGAAAGGGTTGCTAACCAAAAAAACGCAAGCGAATTAAACCATGATAAAGTAATACCAGAATAAAGAAGGTATGTTATGGTGTATCAGTTTTGTTGGAAAATTGGTACCAGATCTGTCACTCAAGCAGAAGTAAACAAAAATCCGGGGAAAAAAAAAAAACACTGTACCTCCAACATAGACATCACCACTTTCAGACCAGGTTTCCGGGGAGTAAATTGGGCTGCAAGATTAATTAAATAACTAATTTTAGTATACTTCAATATAAAAAAAACACAAAAGTTCTTGTAATAACCTGATGTTATAAGAACTAGAACAATTCTGAACTGATAATTTACCTGTACCCGTCGACGTTAGCGCCGTACTTGTCAGTAAACTGGTACACACCCTTTCCCTGCAAGCATTTATACATGTCATCATTTAGCAATGTCCAGATAACATAACAACTAACAAGCAATACTTTTTGTTTGCTATTGTATCTTTGTATAGGAGTATTAACATACCTTAGCCTTCACTCCATTCGCATCAACTCCCTTCTCATACACCAAGCCTCCTCCAATTCCTGCAATAATGTTTATCAGTATTATATATTGACTTGTCCTTAATCTTATTAAGACTTTTTTTTTTTGGCATATATACAAAATTAATGAACATATTAATAGTTCATAATTAATAGGTAAGTAAGAGTTTACCTAATAGAAACTGGTTTTTAATTGAGGAAAGACAGACTATTTACACTTCCTAATGAACTAAAAGCAAGACTTTTACTATTTTGTATCACTTCATATCATCAGTCAGAAAAACAAATCAATGAACTAAAAGAATTTAAAAAAAAAAGAAAGAAAGAGCCACCAACCATAGGGCTTGTCAGTCTTGATCTTCTTCTTGGTACCGCTACGAACAACGAAGAGGGAGCGGCGGGACAAGGCCGGCAGGCCCCTGGCCTTGACCGGAGACGGCGTGCTAAAAGCGACCGAAGAAGAGTACATGGTTGCCATTGATACCAACACTTCAACTCAAACTGCACCACTCTCCTGTCCTGTCTCTGTATGGAACTGGTATGATGAGTTCCCTGCTGCTGGGTCTGTTTATTATTCAAGCTAGCCACCAGAGATCAATGGCTCAGGCAGATGTGAGGTGGAGTGTGGCTGCTGTTTGGACACTTGGCGGGGCTTGTATGGTAAGCTCAGGATATGGTGGATTGGTGGGGAAAGAAAGCATTATCTTTTAGAAAGCATTATCTTTTGGAGATGTGTAGATATTGGTTTTTTTTTTGGAAATTAATTTGCTATGCATATTATTGCATGAGATTATTTGTGGACATGTTACAATTTTGTGTTTTTGTATTCACACACCATTTTTTTTTTTTTTTTTGAGTAAGAGCTAGCTTCCACATTTTTACTAATCTACCGGTCCACCGTATTTTCAACGAACAAATATCGTTTTTCAATAAACAATTATCTTTCCGATCAACAGATATTATTTTCCAGTGAACAGATATACTACAATTTCCAGATAACATTTATGCAATAGTGGTAAGCACATGGGGTGCACGTGGTGTGTCAGAACTGTGAGAGGGGTGGATGGGTGACCTACTTGATAGGGTGAACTCTACATGTTACTATTTTGGAAATTTACACTTGCATATTATTGCATGAGATTATTTGTGGACATGTTACAAACTTACAATTTTGTATTTTTGTGTTTGTATTCACATATGATTTTTTTTTTTTTTTCGTTTGCTTATTCATTGCCCTTATCGTTGACTGCTCTATTTTGTTGACTGCTGTATTTTTTTTCGTTTGCTTATTCATTACAAACTTACATTGGGCCTCTATTGTAGGCCTTCTTGTTGACTGCTCTATTTTGTTCAGAGATTAGTTTAATAGGCCCAGTGAGGCAAAACTTAGCCCAATTATTTAAAAAGACTGCAAATTTCATACTGGGTTTAATTAGGCCTAAAATGTGTAAAGGGTCTAATAAGCATTACACCATTCAAGAGGTTGTATATACAAAAAAGAGTGATTAAAATCATTAGTAAAAAAAAAACAGAGAGAGCGCTCTTTAGGAAAAGGGAGTAAAAAGTGACTCAAAATCATTTTTATGGGATTATTAATCGGAAACATCTTGCGTCTATAGAATGTATCACTGTAGAAGACACAATGTTACACTGTGAGTTCCACATGTCATACTATCTTTGTGTCTTCTATGGTTGTCCATTCTATAGACGGTAAGTAGGGGTGTCAATGGAACAAGTTTTTCCGTTGTTCCGTTCCGTTATAACGGAACATTCAACGGAACGAATTTTGTTTCCATCTGTTATAACGGAAACGGAACGGATTTTGGTTCCGTCCGTTATAACAGAACGGAAACGGAACAACCTATTTCCGCCCTAAACACGTATTTTCCATGTATTTCCCACGTATTTCCGTTCCCTTCCGTTATAACGGAACGTTCAACAGAACGGATTTTGGTTCTGTCCGTTATAACGGAACGTTCAACAGAATAGATTTTAGTTCCATCCGTTATAACGGAACGGAAACAGAACAACCTATTTCCGTAAACGTTTTGAACGTTTGACATCCTACGGTAGGTGACTCATACTCGTTATGAATCATCAAAAAAGAGAAGAGCCCACCAGCTAAGGTCCCCAGTCGGCCAGTCCCCACACTTTGGCTTTAATTACACATTCAGATCTGAGCCAATTAATTAATTGACCCGCCCGCTGCTACAGTGGTCTTCATCACAGTACACGTGCCTAGGTAACTCAGAGAGCTCAATTCAAGACTCCTATCATATTATGGTCGAGGCATATGCGCGTGAGTGAGAACGAGAGAAAGAAAGATGCCATTACCATTACCATTAGACATAGACATAGACAGACGAGTCCGGATCTGCTGTTATTCTTTGAGAATAACAGGGCCCTGTTTGTCCAATATGGACCGTTAGATCAAAACGTACGGCCTGATCGACCCAATTAAGATTATAGGGGCCTTTATCATAGTTAATCGTATCCGTTGATTTTGATCGGACGGCCCATATTTGGATAACAGGGTCCTCTTATCCAAATTGGGATAACAGCGAAATTGAATTCATAGACAGACGGCTGTCTGCATGATGACGTCCTCCTTGTGACATCAGTACTGCTGGTGCAATTCTTGGCCCCATATAAACATTTACGAATCATTTCTCTCTCTCTCTCTCTCTCTCTCTCTCTCTCTCCATGGAACAATAACAATTGAGAACTTGATGAAGATACTCGGATGAGAAACATATTGCGCCCATTGAAAAACCATCCATAAACATATATAAAGAAGGTAACCGATGCATTTTGAAATGTAACATATACATTTCAAAATATAACGTATAGACGCTGTGAACAACTTTTCTATGGACGCTAGGTATTACTCATACTCTCGTACTCTACACAAGAACTTCACGCTATGAAATATTTTTGGTAACTTATTAATCCTTACTAATAATAAAAGCATATTGGAAAAAATGATATGAAAGGCCTATCCTCACATCTGAGTCGTTGATCATTTTCTTCGATAGATCAAAACTGTTGATGCACGTTAATGCTCGTTGATGTTCTCGGCCCATATAAATTATCTTAATTTAAGCTCCATTACATATTATCTTAAAAGTTTATTATAAGATATAACAATTTCAGCCCAAAGCAAGGCGTGGGCTTTTCACTAGTGTGCTGTAATATTCCTAGCTGCTGAGGATAATCATGAATGTGTTTTTTAATTAATGAAACTGCTATGTATTTCCTGTTGAAACGTATCTTATATATCTTGAGTTCTTGACCAGAATTATTCTTTTGGACATGATCATGAGACTTTTTTCATAGTAGGAGTTGAGTGAGTACTTGAGCAAATAGGCACATGGAAAATGATCATGATCAAGAAAAAAAAAAAGATGATAAATAATTAAGTAACTTCTTGGGTGCTTCCAGGAATTGGCTTTACCATTTCGGTGAATTTTGGTCGACAATTAATATAACCAGCAAACAAACAAAACATCAACTATACGTACTGCAGTCTAATTAATTATGTCTGCAATATATATATTACATGAAGAAAATTAATTGGAAAAATATATAATATATATATTGTACGCATTGAATTTGTAATGTATATATATACATGCTTAATTACTATTTGTGTCAGTGTTACTGATATATTTGCATAGTTGATTGATTTATTTATTACGAACTTTGTTTTTATTTGTATTTCTAAAATTGCTAGTACCAAAGGTACACGTAGTACCTCAGAAAAAAAAAAAAAAAAAAAAAAAAAGCTTCTTACCATACATATAATAACAGTTGAGTGGTAAGTTATCTCGCCAAGAAACTGACAGCTGTGTTTAATTTAATTTGTAACGTAGCTAGAGAAGATAATTTTAATTAATTTAATTTAATTAGTTTGAATTAAGAACAATTACAGCTTGACTTTTGGTTGACTCGAAGTCAATAGGTCTTTCTCCTTCTCTGAATTGGCTTCCCTTTCTTATATAATTGTACTATATATTTTATTGCCCTGATAAATGAACAGACCAATATATATAAGTTGCACATATTAATTTCATATACCCCTATATATATATATGAATCAGAAATCTGTGCAAGAAATGGAGTTTCAGCCACTCAACTGTTATATTTTTAATCATAATTGATTAAATATTGTACTTTATATATATGATGATTAAAGTATTGAGATTGAAATAGAGGAATTGAGAATTAATGAGGGGAACACTTAAGTGCATTGCTCATGACAACACTAAGAACAAAAACATAGTTGCCCCACATAATATACAAAAATCCAGATTCAGTTCCTTAATTCACTGAAAAATCACTATGCCTTGAGATAGAGAACTGTTTTCATTAAGTTCAACAACTACTCAGAATTAATTAATCTGTGTCTGTTGGTTTGGTTTAAAGTGAGTAATGAAATTATAACTTGTTTGTCAGTAAAAAATTGTACATATATATAACATCCATGTCCAAAAAGCTCTCAAAATTGGGTTACAAGTTGTACCAATTATTACCAAATTTAACTAACAGTAACAGCCACTGAACCCACAATTAGAAAAAGCTTACTGGCCAAGTATATGAACCAAATTAAACAGGCAAAATGAAGAAGAGTGCATACATATCAGAACTCCACTGATATAGAAACGTTTCTATCAAAGAGTAAATACAATCCATCACTGCTTCCTTTTTATGTATGTAACTATATGAATTCCCCCACTTACTGATCAATTTATAATGGTCATCTTCATTGAATCTTCAGCTGTTTTCATGAGTATTTAGGTGCACTAGTCATTTTCAGATTTCCTCCTTTGATTTTACCAGTTGGGCAATAAGCATATATAACATCCATCCATCCATATATATATACTTATCAGTCAATGAAAGTTTCCAACTTTCCATCACATCAGTCCATATATTATTATTAATCGTACCGGCAATTATTCGAGTGTAATTAAAGTGCGTCTTCGTATATAATTTCGCATCAGGGTGGTTACAGTATTTCTTCGATTAGTTAATTAACGGGCAACCAATATGATAACAAGTATTTAAGAACCATTTGTATACAGCTGCATTCCCTCCCACTATCCCAATTAGTATATACATACTACAAAAAAACGTTTCGTTGTCGCTAATCGGTCCCTGTTTTGTTATATACTTCAGCTTGCTTGCTTCTACTGCAACACAAACACAGAGAACAAGAGAGAGAGAGAAAGGCGCCCTGCCATTGAAAAATCAAGAGAGATATCCTGCTAATTATAAATATTTCAGATTGATTACTACAAGCTAAGAAGCCAAGTTTTTCGTATAAAGTGTTGTATGACATTTGCTGTTGCTGCAGATTATTTTCCTCTTTGTTTGATGTTCCTGGGATCAAGCCAAAAGAGAGTTCAAAATGGAACAATCATAGCAGAGATCTCCTGTTCATAGCATACAAGCTTTTCAGAGGAGAGAATTCATAGAGATCTTACAGTTGTATCAATTCTGTAAAGAGGGATAAACAGCAGAAAGGAGAACCATCAGTTCATCTACATACCTCCGCGCGCAAGGTATGCCGCCTCTTATTTCATTTCCTACTTCAGAAGTTTCATAAATTAGTTAAGTTTCTCTCTTATGAGCAAATATGATACTGGATGCACATCATTTCTGAGTTAGTCTGGTACTTCTGTATCGGTCGCTATCAGACTCAATTAATTAACATATCTACTATGATATATGAAATTATGAAGGAAAGCTACCTTTCCTCAGAAAAAAAAAATGAAAGAAAGCTACCTTTTTTATACTCTCTACTGAAGTTTGGAAGCAGGACTCAAATTCTAAATTATTTTAGGAAAAAAGAAGAACCAAATTTTGACATGCACACCAGTGTACTTTAGAAATTGCTTTTGATGCATCAGTACTATGTTCAGACGAATTACGTTTCAAGATTTCTCACCGTTTGTTTTTGCATATTTTCCGATTCATCAGATGAAAACAAACCAGGGGACAGATACCGAATCAAGCACGAATGTCACACCTCCCGAGTTACAAGAATTCTCCGAACTACTAGAACGGGAGGCGCTTCGAAAAAAACTGGTACGGAAGAACGGTTCCTTGAATCTACTTGAGAAGGTTAACGTTTCTCTGTGGGAACCTAAATTTGAGCTCGAGGATTTCAACATTGTACCGCCACCGAAAGAGGAGCACCTTCATAGAGTTCGCAGCGAACCGAGGATGTACATGCTGGTAGATGAAGAGAAAGAGGGGTTAATGAGAGGCACAAAAAGGGTTAGAGATGCAACTACAACTGCAAGCACTTCTCTGATTGCTTATGAAGAGAAATCAGAGAGCAGTACTGGTAGAAAACTTGATTTGGATTTAAACAAAGTAGTTGAAGATTATTTTTAGCAGTAACTGAAGATGTAATTTACACTGACATGCACAGAAAATATAAATAGCCAGTAAATATATAGTATATACCTATAGTATGGAATTTGTTGTTAAGAAATACATGGCATCGATCTATGTTGGTTTTAGAAAGCAGGAATATGAAGATTAGTTGTTGGATCTTGTAATAAGCCTCTTTGGCATTTCATATGTAATTTTATTTTATGTGTAATTAAAACATTGTTATCAGTTATATGATCTGAACAAGTTCTAATACATTCCATTACTAAAATTCTAGCATTACCAGTATTACAACTGACTGTCAATATAGAACGTTTGATTTGCAAGAAAAGAGCATAGACATGCAAAATAATGTTGGAACATAAATTCCTTGTACAATTTAATTTATCATCAATAAGATCATAAATATGCGCAAAAACATGCAAAATCATAACATACAAGAAAATAAATGTTCCGGTAATTCAGTTTCTCTTCAACAAAATTCCTTGTACTAATTTAATAAAGTAGAACATAAATTTAATAAATTCACCATACAACATCCAAAAAGATCCCACCTGAAGTTTACTTGATAACAAGTTGGGATAAACTTTCCGACAAAATAGTATCATACAAAAGCCCACTTTGCACCTTCATTCTACTACCGGTACAACTGAATTGTAATGCTCTCCAAGCCCATATGCATGTCTATGGTACGATAACAACACGCTGGGGTTGTTCTTCTCTTCTCCTGATTTGTACTCCTTCCCCATTTCAACCTCAGGAAAACTACCAGAATAAACAACTATGTGCTTTTTTAACACATGGGTCAATGCCCCCAACTCAAGCTGACCACCCCAGATCGCGGTCGACTCAACCTCATCACAATATTTGCCGAAATCGGATTCAGCCTTGCCTTCTGAGAGAAAAAACGGGAGAAAATCATCTGCATTCTCTCTCATGTATTTTGCCACCATCTCCCGCAATTTTTGATAATTGTAAGGTGCAGTGCCGTTATTGTAGAGAGATAACTGGTTCTCTACAGCTCGATACAAACAATGGCCGTCAGGTTTTATTTCATTAATCATTAAGCCTAGAGGCTCGAGCTTCTTCACAAGATTTTCATTCTCTACTATCCGGTCACTAACCAAATTATTTTGCTCCTCTTGGATCCTCTGCTCTCTTGCCAATTCTTCTTGAGCTCTTTTACCTCGTCTCTTCGCACCTTTCGACTGTTTCGTGGGTTCGGCTTGGGAGGCAGAGCACGAAACACCAGCAATAGCTTTGACCAGGCTGTCGAGGTTCGACTTCTTATCCTCAGAGGCAGCACTACTAATGAAGCCTAATGAGGCAAGCTCCTGAGACTGCTTCGCTTCTAGTTCAGAAGAAAGACGAGATATCTCTTCTTCAACTTGTTTTTTCTTCAGTTTTTGCTCGGCCTTGCTCCCCTTGGCTGCGGCTTTTTTCAAGTTTAATTCCTTCTCCTGGAGTTTTGCTTTCTCCTTCCTGCCATATAGCAAAGATGTTGCAAATAGATTTTAGTCGGTACTCTAGTAATTTAAAGCATGTGAACATAATTTGCGCTCTATTCAAACATGCCGTGTTATAATATGTGAACATATTATATCTAGAGGGTCAAACAATCTTGTAATTCCATTTTGTTAATCGATTTCTGGCATTTCAATTTTGCTTTAACATCCGAAGTCATTACAAAACTAGATTCTAAGTTCTAACAGAAGCAAAAGGCAGTAAGGTACTGAATATAAGTACCAAAAACCGGCTTTAAACCCAATCTAAACCTAATTAATCATATAAATAACCATTCATTTATTCAATCAATCTAGAACAATTAAAGATTATATTACCGGCTACTCATGTTTGTCACTCATAACAGCAAAAGGCAGAATTCACTGGGATACAACAAAAGCATCAAGCTTAGATACTACTTGGATTCAACTACCAAGCATCAACCATAGACTACAGATACTGGGTTCAATCTTCAACAATCCTTAACCAATTACCACAAACCCCCAAAACCTTAACTCAGACAATCTACAATCCACAATCCACAATCCACAATACAGTCCGTAGTAGTTTATAGAAAAGCAACCTGTGCCGGGCCAGCATCTCCTCGCGAGACTCCTTCTTCTGCTCTGCCGCGTCATCGGCCGCGGGGTCCTTGTCGGACGGGAGGAGCTCCTTGCGTTCTAGGGTTTCCGCCATCGGAGCCGCCTGCCTGCCTGTCAGAGAGAAAGAAATCAAGCGCGATCGGAATATCGGATTTTAAGGATTTCTTATTCGTGTCCCGAGTTGGGGAAATTAGATAGAATAGAATAGAACGGCGTCTCGGCCGACTCACTGACATGTGGGACCGACGTGTTTTGGGCCGACTAATGATTTTTGGGCCGACTTGATGGATTTTGGGCCTTGTTTATTTTGGGCCGGACGATGTTGGGTCGGCCTGTGAGGTTTGTATTTGAGGCGTTATGAGCACGACCGATCAATTACAGATTGCCAACGAGAAAAGATGGCGTGAATGTCCTCTACTGCACAGTACGGTACGGCGCGGACGGATGACTTTTAGATTATAGGTGGGTTTTTTGAGATTGTAGTTAGCACGAATCTTAAAGCGATCAGACGGCTCACCTACTGCGCAGTAGGTGATAGCAATTGGAAAAGATGTTGTTTTTTTGCGCACAGAAGAAAGCAATCAAGCGCGATCGGAATATCGGATTTTAAGGATTTCTTATTCGTGTTCTGAGTTGGGGAAATTAGATAGAATAGAATAGAATGGCGTCTCGGCCGACTCACTGACATGTGGGACCGACGTATTTTGGGCTGACTAATGATTTTTGGGCCTTGTTTATGAGCATCTTCCAAGAGATCTCTAATAATTTATTCCCAATATGATCATATTAGGAACTGCTTCAAATTTTTGGAATCCAAATTATACCTTAAAACTCCAAGAGTTTCCCTAAGGATTGATCCCAATAAATTTAAAATGGGCCACGTCACTGGGCCTGGCCAATCAAACGGCGGAGAGGGAAGGAGAGGATTATTGGGAGTGCGGAGGGAGTGCCTAAAAATAGCTAATATTAGCTTCGATTTGGGGATAGCACAAAAATAGGGAAGGGTTTGGGGCTTCTGTTGGAACCCGATTTTTGTCATTAATTCCCAATAATTGGTTTTAGGAATGGTTTAAGAATGCTCTTGGAGATGCTCTTAAAGCATCAGACATCGTAAAACACTCCTAAAACCAAAAATTAGGAATTAAGGAGAGAAAACCGTCTCTAAGAGATACCTAAACAGCTATCCCTATTTTTAGCACTCCCAAAACCAGAGCCAAATTGAGCTATTTTGGCCCAGTTTTTAGTACTCCCAATATGACTTCCCATAACCAGAGCCAAATCCAGACCGTTCAAATGTATTGGGATCCATATTTTGTGAATCTGTTGGAGATTGAGGTGAAATTTGCTCCCAAAAAATTTAGGATGACACCCAAATATAGATATACTACTGGGATCCATTTTTAGGGAGTCTGATGCTCTAAGTTGTATATTTGAGCACGAGGGGTGATTAATTACAGATTGTAAATGAGAAAGATGGGATTGCAAAGTTTATCTCATCATCTCATTGTTTTTTTATTTTATGAGGATTGTTGATCTATATTATATATTGGTTTAATGGTTACTGGTTTGCAATTATGAACTTCATTGATAGAAAAGTAAGTAATATGATGAGTCACCCTATTAAGTATGTACGAGTGTTTGGCACAATATTTTATTTCCAGCAATTAAATAAGATGTAACAAATGGTATTTTTCTTAATGATTTATTTTTGTGCTTACAATAAATAAAGAAGAGGAAAAGAAAAAAAAAAAAAAAAAACTCCAATTCATCATACCATACATCAGATATAATTTACAATAAATCTCACATACAAATTGATTTTTATAACTTCACTCACTTTACTACTCATCAGTTTGGCTCTGCCTTACTGTTCCAATATGAAGGACATGAATTCAAACCCTACATGCCCTTACATATTATTCTGCTATACAAGACATCATAGTTTTTTCTAGATCTTCACAACCGATTTTAATTTCATGTTAAACCCATCATAATTCACGAGTTCATCTGCCATCCTGAATTGTTGAATCCTTCAAAGCTTCTGTAGAATAATTGTAAGAAGTCCCGGTCCCGCTAGTTAACTGACTGTCAGAAAACTCACCGGTCGAGAACTCGTGGGTTTTTAAATCCTTGAATTGCCATTCAGTAAGGTAGCTTGGTCTTGAAGGCACTCCGGTGACTTCTGCATCACCGGTAAGGATTGCCACGACACGTGACATTGTTGGGCGGTGGACCAGTGACGCCTGGGTGCAAAGCAGGGAGACCCCTATAAGTCGGGTAACTTGTTCCTCATTGAATGATGCGATTTTCGGGTCTACTAATTCGAATGCCCGATTGTTTTCGTATAAGTTCCATGCCTGTGTGGAGGTAATATAGTTAGTATTGTATATCATTGATTCTATAACTACATTAAGCTTCATTGTTCATAAAAAGAATATACATGTTATGAAAGTACCGGTACTTGGGTCTTACCAGTAAGTACCTCGTACCAGTACTTGCTTCACATACCCATTGGAAATGTTAAAGAGAATAACTAAGTTATAATAGTCCACATGATCAAAAAATTGGTTAAGACTTTAAGAGAGAAATAGCAAATACCCAATCAAGAAGATAGATTTCATCTGAATCTAAGTTCGAATCTGCATTCGAGCGACCGGCCACAACCTCAAGTGCGAGGACTCCAAACGCGAATACATCTGTTTTCTCAGTCAGATGGCCTCTCATTGCATACTCTGGCGCAAGATAACCTCTGCAAATTTAAAAGCATGGAAAAAACGAGTAGTGAAAAGTTTATCTACAATTAGCAATTTCCATATAGGATATCGATTAAGAGGCAAAAGTGAGAAGTTTCGATAGATACATTGTTCCGGCGACTCTAGTGCTCATGTGGGTCTTCTTGTCGTCATAGAGCTTAGCCAACCCGAAATCAGAAATTTTAGGATTAAGATCCCCATCTAGTAGGATATTGCTTGCTTTGATATCCCGATGTATAATTCTCACAGCGGACTCCTCGTGCAGATATGCCAAACCTTTTGCAACAGCAAGGCATATCTCGAACCGAGTCGGCCAATCAAGAAACAAGCTGCTTTTTCCTGGAAAATGAAATATATGAAACAAATAAAAGATCGGGAAATTTGGTTTGTACTATTTTGGGATAATAGCAAGTCTTGTAGCAGTCAGGATAATTACTTGAGGAAAGAAATATAGTCGAGTAATCTTTTAGGATTTTGTTTTCAAAAAAAAAGTTGGAGACAATTTAAAATTGACTGTCACTTAAGATAAAATCTGAGGGTTAGTAGGGCATTATGAGGTTTATTTGATTTGCCTGCAACCAGTGTTCAGCTGAAGCAATTAGCCAATTAGGGTTAGGGACTGAGTTAGGCCAGACTAAATTGCAGTCAGGGATTCAAATTAAATTGGGTGTTAATTAAGAAGAACAATTTTAAATTAGGTATAAATTATAACGATGATGCAACTTGATATCTTTGCTCAATACATACCAAAGAGAGCTTGATCAAGGCTCCGATTCTCTAAATACTCATAAACTAACAGAGGTTTTCTTCCTTCAATGCAACAACCATATAGTTTGACAAGGTTCTTATGCTGCACAGCTGATATGGTGGAAATTTCTGTCACAAACTGTAGCTTTCCTTGGTGTGAAGTTGCTGCTAATTGCTTTACTGCCACTACACGACCATCCGGAAGTACTCCCTGCAAAAGGGAAAAAATGACCAAATAGAAAGTTGTTCGCTTATACTTGTGTTGTCCCTGACAATTCTGTGGACAAGACACCAAAGAAAATGCTAATAAGGAAAAGAAAAGAACGGAAACCTTGTAAACAGGACCAAAACCGCCTTCTCCGAGGATGTTACTGGCACTGAATCCTTCAGTTGCAGACTTTAGCTGAGAATAACTAAACATGTCTGGTCTATCAACAATCCCCAGTAGCTCTGAAAATTTTAGGCAAGATAGTTAACAGGATGATCAAAAAATGTAACCTGATATGTATCTATGCAGCGCCCTTTTCTGAACATATTATTGGTTATGGCAGATTTGCGTGCATGAAAAATTTAAATAAAGTCTCAGTTTCTAGTTTTTTGTAATTATATTTTTCAATAAGTCCAAAAAAGAAAGATCATTAATAGCATCTAGTACCAATCAGTGAGCAGACAACTGATTGTCTGATACATTCTTTTACAGTATTTTCTTTTTCTTTTTCTTTTTCTTTTTTTTTTATTACTTATTTACTATTTAAGCCTAGCAAAAAGTTCAACATATTTCAATATTTATACAAGTTATTAATATAAACATGGATAATAGTACCTTCATCCATTTGCTTCTTTTTAATCTTGTATTTCCAAACCAAAATTGCGAGCACAACCAACAACCCTGAAAACACCACTGCTACTGTAATTCCTACTATCAGGCCAGTTTTGCTCTTACTAGTACTCGGTTCTCTATTCGATACCGTCGGAACGAAATCTGAAAATTGTTTAACAGTTAGAACAGTAAGAGCCAAAAAAACAAAGACAGCAGACAATTCTTTTTCATGGAATTGTGAAATATACCTGGTGAAGCACTGATAGCTGATATTGTGGGTCCATAATACCCTTGTGTTGGTACACAGCAAGTCCCTTTACCAGCCCAAAAGAAATGAACCTCCAAGAAATTATTTGTTACAGGTATAGTATAGGTTTTTACAACTGCTGTAAAGGATCTTCCACCGGCCTCTTTTCTTATATTGAAGTCCTTTTCTTTCAAAGATCCCTTGAAACAAACAAGAAAAAATTAAAATTATGCAAATTGTCGGTTGCACTTGAAATTTTATAAATAGCATGTCCTATTTGAATCGGCCACAAAGGGGATAAACAAAGACAAATAGTTCCTACTGGCTTTTATCTTGTGTAGAAATTTCTAATTTTTACTGTTAGCACAGTAAAGTTTTACTTAGTGCGTACGGTTAAAGAGTGACCCATAATTTTTAAACAGGAGTTTAGTGCAAGAACCTGGATATAGATATCAAAAATCCTTCTGCCTGTACTTTCCCATTTATATGGAGGTGTGTTCGGGTATGCAATCTCAGCAAACTGGAGCTTAACAGTATAGTTCCCATTTTCAAGGCCAATTCCATAGTATCTCAGAGAAGATGCCGACATTCGTGCATGTTGGAAAAGCTCGGAATCAAGTGTGTTCTGAAATTGGGATAGACTCCCAATTATGAAAGTGTTACTGTTTGCTTCTGCAAATGCCCCGACATTGCTTACACCCCATCTTGTTGCATCTGAAAGAAAGAAAATTACCGAACTTTCAGAGGGTTACTTCCGCATTTGTAACTATAAATAGTGCTTTTCTGAATTATGAACTAAGGAAATCACTTAATTTGCATGCTAGCATATACCAGTCACATAGTAGGAAGCAGCTGACAAGTTGGCATTATCAGGTTGGTAAACAGTGCCATCTTGAGCAGTAAAAGAATTGCCTCCACCACATCTAATTGCGAAGGAGGAATCTGAAAAGTTTGAAACATGTTTGAGAAATTGCAGTCTTCAGTATAGGAAGGATAATCAGCTGCAGTAGAAGTCGGTAAATTCCTTTATCTTCTTGTAAGGTACATTTTTTTTGGGTGTGTTGGGGGCAGTTAAGACTTACACTGAGGAGTGCCCTTGTAGCATGGAATATCCCGCTGAAGGCATTTCAATCCTGACGGTACATCACTACAATTAATAAAAGAACCGCTTAAATATATTGATTTGGAACCCAGAGAATGGATCCTTTATGGACATTCAAAGTTGGATGGGTTAACATTTATATTTATCTTAAAAAAGTTGTTGATTGATTTTATCAGAATTTATATAGGAAATATATACCTGCTATTGGAGCTATCCAAGACAAAGTTGTTGGCCACCAAATTTCTTCAACAAAAAAAAATTTAGAGATTGAATTAATATACTATATGGGAGACATATAACTGGAAGAATGTGGAAACTGAAGAACAGCAACTGATGCATTTACCAGTGGAGCCCAATTGCGTCTCTTAAAAAAATACCGAATAGGCAGTACTGTTGCGTATCAAATTTTCCAAACTAATACAGCTTTGGGGAAGCAACAGGGAAGATTTGCTTCATTATTTCAAAAAAACAAAGAAAGAAAAAAAACAATAAGAGTACTTACAAGTGTAAATTGTTGGCTTGGTTGACCCAAGAAGGAAAGCTGCCCGAGAGCTGGTTGTACGACAAATCTCTGGAAAAATCAATTGATGAGCTTATACATCAACGGAAACTGGTACACAGATGCCATAACTGATACCAAAATCAACACAATTTTTTTATATTTGTTCGTATACATATTAAAAGAGTTTCTCTTCACATTAACGGCTTTATGGAGCTATTTATTTTGTTTAGTACTTTGTATAAATACAATACAAAATAAGTAGCACATGATATCTGGCAAGAAAAAAAAAAAGATCCATATAGATGTTTTATCATCTTACTGGTAGACATAATGCTCATGATGTCTTACATGTTAAGAAGAGAGGAACTTTTCTTAGAAGGCAAGCTTCCTGTGAGGCTATTATTCCCAAGAAATCTGGCAAAAAATGATAAGAACAATTTTTAAAGTCCTTATAAAGAAATTCAGATTATGCAAACATACAGAGGACAAACAAAAATCTTACAAGTAATTGAGGCTGCTTAAGCTAAAAAGAGACTGAGGCAGCTCGCCTGATATATTGTTGAAACTCAAATCTCTACAATCAAACAAGTAAATGAAATAAGCAGAAATATGGGTAAAAAAATTAAATTAATAACCCTTTGTATTAAGGAATACTGATAAATTTCTAAAAAAAAATAGATTCTTACAGTTTCTGTAGACTTTTAAACTGTGAGAAGTCGTTAAAAAGAGAACCAGATATCTTGCAATTCCTCAATATTCTACATGAAAAACAATTTACAAATAGTTAGATACTTTTGCCATTTTGTATTTCGCACTTGATTATGCATAGACCTATTTTTGCAATTAATAGGCTCCTTGCTCCGAAACACATTTCTAAAAGCCGACTCATGCAAAAAACTTCACACCAGAAAAAAGGATATTAAGTACGTTTAATGAAATGAGATATAGACCATACAGAGTGCTCAAAGACGACATGTTCTTAATGAAGTCCATCGTAGAGCTAGTACCATTTGTTATGTCACCAATCCGTCTGCATAATAAAGAAAAAACCATCCATTTATTATGTCTGGATAATAGAAATTAGCAAAACCATGCAACTGTTTACATTATCAATTATGTGCGATCGTGCAAGTACCTTCCTGGCTTCCTACACCCTTTTTATGTCCTAGAATAACAATTCAATGATTTTGGATGTAGATAGCTTAAATTTGCATGTTTTTATATATGATATCAGCTTCATTTCATAATTCATTGGTGAAATGACTTTGTTGTTTGGGACTAAATCTTTGTTGTTAATTAATGTTATACTGAATGTAACTTTTCTTTTCTAAATCAGTATAATTATTTGGATTCACAGATTCATCTTGGCCATCCTTTTATAAGACTTCATTGAGCATACCAACTCATTCAGTAACTTATGGTACTAAGGATCTCGAATTTGAGAAGAAATGAGGTGGCTATATGTACGATATTATTGAGAGATCAAGAGATGATGTTACTACTTACAGGCTGGTTAAGCTGACAAGATTGGCAAGATTAGCAGGAATCGGGCCTTCAAAAGAATTTCCTTGGAATCTCCTGGAAATCATTTGTTGGGTTAATTAGGGGAGTCTTAACAATATCGATAAATAAAATAAAATGTATATGCAGGATGTAATTCCTCTGCACACAATCACACATTCACATTAAAGCAGACGATGCTGGTGGCTGCTAGTACCCGTGCAGGAACAGACACACTGGAGTATTAGGCATGCATATATACTGGCATAGCCGCATAGATGATGTTTGAAATAGGAACTTACAATTCTGTCATAAGTGTCCAGCTAGTACCGATAAAATCTGGTATTTTTCCGGTGAAAGCATTATCATTTGCCCACCTGGTAGAATTAAGTGTTTTTAGACATGATCAAAAATTAATGCGAGAAGTGATAAGAAATAAGAAAAAATGTATGTGAGTAAGTTACATCTTACAAGATTTGCATATTTTTCAGCTTGGATAATGTTTCTGGAATGTCTCCCGAGAGACCTGAACTATCCATGTACCTATTAAGATTAACACAATCAAGATGCTTTTTAATTACAGAATTATAAGAATTTCACTTTTTTTTTTAAAAAAAAAAAAAAAGACCTTTTGAATTGACACCTTACCATTGCTGAAGGCTAGTCATGTTACCAAATTCTTCAGGTATGGAACCATTAAAATTGTTGGTACCCATCCCCCTGAAATATTTTTTTATGAATAAAACAATTGATTTAGTGTTTAGTGCAACACCACCTAGTTTAATTAGGCAAAGAGAAGCCTTACAGAAGAATGAGGTTTTGAAGATTGCCCAACTCTTTTGGAATTGGACCCGACAATGCGTTGATACCGAAGGACCTAAGTTTGTATTTGAAAAGTTAATTATAGCAGTACACAAGCAAATTTATTGATTTCATACATTCTGTTATTCTTAATAGAAAGCAGCTCTTACAGGGTTTGCAGTTGAGTCAGGTTCCCGATGAACGCTGGCACCGGACCCGTCAAATAATTCTGATCTACTTTACTGAAAAGAGATTTAAAAGACAGAAGTTTACAAAAGAGATATATAATATGGTACATTTCGAGAGCATTACATCTCAAACAAACAGTTTGGAAGAGAAGTTCCTAATTGAGTATTATATCTTTGCAGAAATGTTCTTACAAGTATTGGAGGTATGTGAGTTTCTGGAGCTCATCTGGAATAGTACCTACCACTTCCAATGCATATACTCTCCTGTTTTGATTCAAGGAACCAAACAAATCGGTTAGATATTCAATATGTTCAAGTACTATAATTCTTACAGATACTGTAAAATTGTCAGATGAACTTACAATTGTGTTATGTGACAGGTTTTGCTGGAGTTGTAGGTACAAACGCACTTGATGCCGGGGTTGAAGTTCGGATTGTTGTCCAGTTCTATACTGGCATCAATCGCCCACCCGCTGCATGGATCACCGGTTGTGTTCCATGTTGATGCTGGCGCCTTCACCCCCCACTTTTGCATTATTGTGTTTAGGGCAGTCACTGGATCAGAAGAAGTAAACAGAAAATTAGACATGCATTACGAAAAATGTACAATTTAGGTACATCTTACTTCTTAGTTCTTAGTTCAATTCAATTTGCAATTATTAGTTCATCAGATTAAGAACACAAAATGAGATCATCATATGATAACTTTACAATATCCTGGATTACTGGTAATCTCTTCCATATCTCTTACTCAGAACTCAGGAGGCAATTTTTTTTTTCTTTTCTTGTTTATAATAAAGCACACAGGAACAGGATAAATTATTTTCATGGCATTTAAGAAAATTAAAAAAAAAAACATTCAAGATTAAAATAGTGCTATATTTGCATTTAATTCTCCGAAATTGTCTTGTAATTAACTAAATGTATGCCTAATAAGGACTTAGGAGGTAGGAATGTGAGTTTCTCAGTAATCTATGCTTCCTGAACTTTGTTATCCCACCTACACAAGGAGCTTACGTACTTTGCACTGCTGTTTACTGGTAAGATAATGTATTATATTTATGGATGTTACTCACACCCATCCAGATAATTTTAATTTTATGGTTACAGATGAATTTCATAATGGGTAATATTTATTTATAATCGTCAGATCGAAAATAAAGTTTTTTTGGTGGGAGTATTGGAGTAAAATTCGATATTTATTCTATTTATTCTTCTGTGAATACTGCATATTGATTATTGGAGTTAGGAAAGGCGCACCCTCAATTTTTTTAAATAAGCCCCGAAAAATACAAATTCACGACTTTAAGTCTCGTAACACACATTTTTCATATTTGAGCCGGACGCTACGGTACCTAAGCGGCCCCCCTGGACGTTCAAGTACCTAAGCGACCCGGCTGGCCGCTATAGTACCGCAACGGCCCGACTGGCCGCTATAGTACCGCAGCGGCCCCTATTCCTTTTCTTTCTTCCCTGTTGAATGTTATTAGAATATATAGTTGGGGTCTGTTATGTAAGATTTGTAATATTAGATAATGTTAGGGACCAAACTGTAAAAGGACCTATTAATATCAGATCCGTCCTCTTGGGAGTGGATTCTGAATGGGCCAATTTGATCAATTTCCTCTTTTAAAGTTAACATGGTATCAGAGCTAGGGTTTTAGGCGATCGTCGGAATCGCCGTCGCCGAAGCTCGCAGCTGCTCATCGAAGCTTGTTGTCGCCGCGCACTGAAGGTCGCGCTCCTGCACGCCGCTCAGCTCTCTTCCGTGCGTTGGAGGCCGCGTGCTGAAGCTAGGCTCGATCTCTCCTGCTGGCTGTGGCTCGATCGCTGAAGGCTCTTCCGCTCACTCTCGCTTGCTCCAAATCTGCTCGCTTCTACACTTCCACTCGATCTCCCACTCCAGGCAGTACTCGTTCCTTCTTTTCTTTACTGCCCAGCGATGTGATTTAGTAGTTTAAAAAAAAAAAAAAAAAAAAAAAAGAGTTAAGGAGACAAACAGAAAAATGAAGAAGATGGCATGCTGTTCTAGTGTTTGATTGGTGGCTGTATCTGTTTGGTAGTTGTTTGGTGGTAGCTGGGGTAGTATTTGCTTGATTTGCTCGGTTACAGAATGGGGACCCCTGTAACTTCGGAGCAGTTGAAGGAAATTCTGGAAGGAATGGCTAAGATGTTCCAGAATGTTGCCTCATCGAGCAGTATGGTTGTACCTCGATCAGAGCAGATACAAAGAATTGAGTTGCCACCTAATGATATCAAACTTGAAGGGACTAGGAACTATTTAAGTTGGTCCCGGCGGGCAGTACTGAACCTGCAGAAAAGAGGGCTTGAGAAGTATGTGTTGGAGGCGAATGTTGAGCCAGAAGATAAGACCGGTGTTGAGTGGCAGAATTGGAAAGCCACTAACTCATTCGTGGTCTCTTGGATACTGGATTCTGCCTCTCCGTCGGTTGCGAAGATGATTGAGTCAATCGCAAATGCTGCGGATGTTTGGAAAGCGTTGAAGGAAATGTATTCTGGTGCCGGGAGTGTCATGATGATGATGGAGATTGAGGAGAAGATTGCTGCTACCAAGCAGGGGGAGAAAACAGTTCTTGAGTATGCGGCAGAGTTGCGTAGTTTATGGGCAGACTTGGATCACTATGATCCATTGTCTCTCAAGTGTGCCGATGATGTTGTACTTGGTAAACAGTACTTGGAACGTAGGCGTGTGATTCAGTTCCTCAAGGGTTTAAACTCTCAATTTGAAGACAGAAGGGCAGCAATGTGTCACTTACCATCACTTCCGTTGTTGGATCAAGCTATTGCTGCTATGGATCAAGAGGAGATAAGACAGAAGGTGATGGTAGGGGAGGCATCACCTGTCACTCGTTCAGCCTTGGTGGCTCCTAATAATGCAATTCCTGATGATAGGGAGTGTTACAATTGTGGAAGGAGGGGACACATCAGCTATAATTGTCCTCAACCCCGAAACCCGAGCCGTGGACGAGGTGGAGGCAGAGGACAGAGGGGCGGGCGTCGAGGACGTGGAGGCAGAGGGCAAGCCGGTAATAGAGGAGCTGCTCATGTTGCATTGGCTGAGGAAGCCCGAGATACTGTTGAGATGACTAGGGCTGAAGTGACTGAACTTGAGGCATTACGCCAATTTAAGAAGGAAGCGGAGAGCTCTAAAGGGCTGGGTTCGATCTCTCAGGAGCCATCTGACACTGCCTTCTTCGGTAATTTTGTTGGTTATGCTCAAATTGATTCAGGTACTAAGGCACAGGCATTTGCATCCACTAGATCTCATTTAGACTGGATTATAGATTCAGGTGCATCAAAGCATGTTACAGGAAAAGTTAGTGAGTTTGTGTCATATTTTCCTAACAAACACAATTCTGATACAGTTCAAACTGCTGATGGAACAGCACAACCCGTTAAAGGTATAGGTTCTGTCCAATGTACATCCACCATGAGGTTGTCATCTGTGTTACATGTTCCTTCATTTCCAGTTAACCTCCTGTCTGTTAGTTCCATCATTGATCAACTCAATTGCATTGTCACATTTGATCAAAATATGTGCTTGTTCCAGGAGAAGGTAACAGGGAGGAAACTTGGGATTGGCATTAGGCGTGATGGTCTCTGGTACTTGGATAAAGCTGCTGCGTTGCTTGCTGCTGCTGCTCTCAGTGAAGGACCTGAAGCAGAAGTGATGCTTCATCACTGTAGATTAGGGCACATGTCTTTTGATAGTCTGGTTAGGATGGAACCAGAACTCATGAGTAAAGTTGATAGAAACAAACTCTTTTGTAATGCTTGTGAACTTGGCAAACATGTACGTTCTACTTATAAAGTAATTGGCCTTCGAAGTCCCGAGCCTTTTGCACTTGTTCACTCTGATGTTTGGGGACCGTGTCCCAGTATTTCTGTTGGTGGATTTAAGTGGTTTGTTACATTTATTGATTGTTATTCACGCATGACCTGGATCTATATGATGAAACAAAAATCTGAGGTATTAAAGTGTTTTAGGGATTTTTCAGCCTATGTGCAGACTCAGTTTGGCGTGAAGGTGAAAGTTATTCGAACTAACAATGGGACTGAGTATGTAAACAAAGAGTTTTCTAGCTTTCTCTCAGATCAAGGAATTGTTCATCAAACCACTTGCCCTGACACTCCTGCCCAGAATGGGGTAGCAGAACGGAAGAACAGACATTTGTTGGAGGTTGCTCGGTCGCTGATGATGATGATGAATGTATCCAAGTTTTTGTGGAGTGAAGCTGTTATGACTGCAGCTTATCTAATCAATAGAATGCCATCAAGGATACTAGGTATGAAAACTCCACATGAAATGCTCTTTGGTACTAATAATTTTGTTGTTCCACCTAGAGTGTTTGGGTGCACTTGTTATGTGCGGGATCATAGACCAGGAGTTGGCAAGTTGGATCCACGGGCTGTTCAGTGTATCTTTATAGGATACTCTTCGGGTCAAAAGGGGTACAAGTGTTGGTCCCCCACAGAGAGGCGAACTTTTGTAAGTATGGATGTGACATTCTGGGAGTCAGAACCATTTTACAAAGATAAAACAGAACTGAGCCAAACCTTTGACTATGACTCTTCTAGCATTCAGGGTGCTAGTCGAGAGGGGGAGAATGAAACAAGAGTTGTTGATATGATCCCGTGCTCTGTTGAGGTGATAAGTGAAGAACATCATAAGAAGAGTGGTGATATTGTGGAACCTGGAGAAAGTAATCAGGGGGAGGTAGAGTTAAGAGTGTACAGGAGGAGGAACCAACAACAGCAGCATGCCCAGCAGCAGCAACAGCAGCAGCAAACTTCTCACAGTGTACCTCAAAATGCTGAAGTCCCAAGTTCTCCCGTGAATCCTTCTCCAACTTCCGAGTCTTCAAATGGTAATTCCTCTGATATCTCTACTCCTCCTATTTCACTTCGTAGGACTTCTAGAATTAATGTAGGGAAACCTCCAGATAGATTTGGTTGTTGGGAAACTGATATTGCAAAGTTCATTTCTTATGATTCTATTTCCCCTGCATATAAGTCCTTTCTTGCATCGTTGCATTCTGTGCCTGTACCTAACAATTGGCAGGTAGCCAAGCAAGATCCGAGATGGTTAGGTGCCATGCAAGAGGAGCTCCAAGCCTTGGAGAAGAATGATACATGGGAGTTGGTAGAATTGCCTACTGGAAAGCGTGCTGTTGGATGCAAGTGGGTATATACTGTCAAACAGACTCCCGAAGGAAAGATTGACAGGTATAAGGCTAGATTGGTCGCCAAAGGCTACAGCCAGACTTATGGCATTGATTATGATGAGACTTTTGCTCCCGTAGCAAAAATGAGTACAGTGCGTACCTTGATATCATGTGCTGTGAATTTTAACTGGCCCTTACACCAGTTGGATGTTAAAAATGCCTTCTTGCACGGGGACCTTCAGGAGGAGGTCTACATGGAGATTCCACCTGGGTTTGCTACTACTCAAACAAATGGGAAGGTGTGCAAGCTGAAAAAATCATTGTATGGTTTGAAGCAGTCTCCGAGGGCATGGTTTGATAGATTTGCACGTGCAGTTCGCAAAATGGGGTATAGTCAGTGTAATGGAGATCACACTGTTTTCTATAGGCACTCAAAGATTGGTATTACCATTCTTGCAGTGTATGTTGATGATATTGTGATTACTGGAGATGATGCTGAGGAGATCTCGAGGTTAAAGAGAAAACTTGGACAGGAATTCGAGGTGAAAGATCTTGGGCCACTAAAATATTTTTTGGGTCTTGAGGTAGCAAGATCTCCAAAGGGGATAGTAGTATCACAAAGGAAGTATGTTCTCGATCTTCTATCTGAGACAGGAATGTTGGGTTGCAAAGTGGCCTCAACTCCTATTGAACAGAATCACAAACTGAATGCTGAAAGTGGAAATCCGATCAGCAAAGAGCAGTACCAGAGACTGGTTGGCCGTCTCATTTACCTATGCCACACGAGACCCGACATCAGCTATGCGGTGAGTGTGGTGAGCAGGTATATGCATGATCCTCGAGAGCAGCACATGGAGGCCGTGAAAAGGATACTCAGATATCTCAAAGGCAGTCCAGGAAAAGGATTGTACTTCAAGAGTTGTGGGCACTTGAAAATTGAAGGATACTGTGATGCAGACTGGGCAAGCTGTGTAGATGATCGGAGGTCCACGTCAGGCTATTGCATCTTTGTAGGAGGTAACTTGGTGTCTTGGCGCAGTAAGAAGCAGGATGTAGTGGCAAGGTCCACTGCAGAAGCTGAATATAGAGCGATGGCAGTCAGTTTGTGTGAAATGATGTGGGTTAGAGGTTTGCTTGTGGAGCTACGATTGTTTCGAGGAGAACCCATACAGCTGTGGTGTGATAACAAGTCAGCTATTAATATAGCAAACAATCCGGTTCAACATGATCGTACCAAGCATGTAGAGATTGACCGTTTCTTCATCAAAGAACAGCTGAATAGTGGAGTGTTAACTTTAAAGTATGTGAAGTCAGGAGAACAGTTAGCTGACGGGTTGACAAAAGGCTTAGGGCTTAGGGAGCATAATGTAATTTGTAACAAGATGGGGATGATTGATATATATCGCCCATCTTGAGGGGGAGTGTTGAATGTTATTAGAATATATAGTTGGGGTCTGTTATGTAAGATTTGTAATATTAGATAATGTTAGGGACCAAACTGTAAAAGGACCTATTAATATCAGATCCGTCCTCTTGGGAGTGGATTCTGAATGGGCCAATTTGATCAATTTCCTCTTTTAAAGTTAACATTCCCTTTCTTTCCTTCCTGGTCCCTATTTAAAAGAGGGCTCGCACTGGCCAGGAAGGAAAGAAAGGGAAGAAAGAAAAGGAATAGGGGCCGCTGCGGTATGATAGCGGCCAGTCGGGCCGCTGCAGTACCGTAGCGGCCAGCCGGGCCGCTTAGGTACCGTATCGTCCGGCTCAAATGTGAAAAATGTGTGTTATGGGGTTTAAAGTCGTGAATTTGTATTTTTCGGAGCTTATTTAAAACAATCGAGGAGGGCGCGCCACTTGTATATTGCGTCATTGTCACTTTGACAGATTAGTAGGACTTTTCCTAATCTACTATTAATCTATTATCACAGAAAACGACAAACCAGTTTTGATATTCTTATTTAATCAGAATTCTAAGATCTTCTGTGGCTCAAACAGACCTACCTTATTGTAGATCTTGAGCTTTAGAATTGGGGGAGAGATCACTTGACCATGATTATGACTTATCTTTATCATTTTGACAGTGAAACTTTTAGTAAATTTGCAAGAATCTTTGAAAAATTATTCAAAATGAAAAAAAATATATAGATGTATTATTGACTTTATTGATTAATAATCTTATATATTTCAATCAATTTTAATATCAGCTCATCAATATTTTTTATACTTTTCAATTGTTATAATTTAATGAATTTTTAATGAACTGTTAAACAATACTATTGAATGTAATTGAAAGCATCATTCCATGCTTATATTTCTATATAATTTTTTTCTATAATGAACAATTCTTTAGTCAGTTGTTAAAATACTTAGCAATATTAATAAAGGCAACTTTATGCAAATATCTTATAAAATAAAACAGTAATACCATAATTATTCAAGAATTCTGGATATATTAATGCATTAATTCTAAGCATAGACGTACGCCTAAAATAGATTACCTACGAATGGTCAGACTCAGACTTAATCTTTTTTTTTTTAATGCAATTTTCACGTAACATCATGCTTTACCTTAATTAATACAGGACAAGGACAAACTGCCCAACCCATCCCCCATTTATAATTTGGAAAGTTCTTAATTATACATGGAGAAAAATATTCTCATACAATTTTGTAAAGGAGGTTTGCTTTTAAAAAGTCTTTAGTGGTACATTATAAAATTCATTCATATGAATGGAAGATTAACAGTTAATGTTATATTTACTTTTTCATAATAATTGTACTAACTGTTTCTGTTTGTTTTCTGTACTGAAGTAGTTATCCTAGAAATCATTTTATTTTTTTTTTAAAAAAAAATGTCACCAAATGACCATTTTAATTTAAGATCATATGTTATTTTTATTTGGTTGATTAAATAATAGAATAAGAAGATTAAATATT
Organism: Cyperus esculentus; assembly: GCA_030179965.1. Lineage (NCBI taxonomy): Eukaryota > Viridiplantae > Streptophyta > Magnoliopsida > Poales > Cyperaceae > Cyperus > Cyperus esculentus. The sequence continues at coordinate 2,547,720 of JASGLE010000043.1, forward strand.
TAATATGGTGGAGGGATTGGTTGGCAATGATTATCTCGATAATGCTGACAATAGAGTTTTTCAAAATACCATAAATGGAAAAAGATTATACAAGTATGAAAAACCTTATAGATTGACTATGTTTTCATTTACATTTAATTTAAGTATTATTTAATAGCCTTTCAAGGATTCATTAATTTGTAATCATTCAAAAGTATACAAAATACTAACAAGCTAATAAATGGTATCCAAATTCAAATTCATTGATAGTAATGAAAAGGCTCTGTGTTTTGTTTACTCTCACTTCAAACGTACTCATCTTAATTTGTGCTGAAAACATAAGATGATATCTAATTTTCAACTCAACCCAAATATATATCTTTTTTTTTTCTCACTTTTCAGCATAAAGTGGAAAAGGAAACGTGTATCAAATATTCAAATTAGAAATGGCCACATTTAATTGGAAGTAAACAAAGAAAACAAGCCTTAAGAACTCTCAAATATAAAATTACTTTATGAAAGAAATATTGGCAATGGGCCAAATCCAATGGCTGCTAATTAATTTGGTTCTAAAACAATTAAATTAATGATAGGCAGAGAAAAAGGATTCTCCCACTACTCCTCCCAACCGAAATGCATTTACATGTAACCCCCTATAAAAATGTTGAAATAAAAAAAGTAGCCCTGCAACTGCAAAGTTCATGAGGTGACATACTGACATATCATCTGGCCCCAAAAATATCTCAATCAATCTCCATTCATGAGAACATACATACCAAGCACAAAACTTCTCTTTTGGGGGAGTTTCAGAATTGACAAGGAATCTATTACACAATTTCACCTTTAAAACAGCAATCAATTTCTATGGAATTGAACATGGAAGATGGAAGATGCACACACATAACATGATAACATACCTTCAACTGGGTCTGTAGTAGCCTGAGCAGCCACTCTTCCCCCATTGTACAAGATTCCTAGGCTCAGCAGAAGTACCATCACCATCCACAAGCGCTCCATGAGTGGAGAGCTAGACAGAGAGGCTGCTGCTGCTGAATTTTGCAATTGAAGAAGAAAGGAAGGAAACAAGCAACGAAGGGAAGAAGCTCCCTTTTGAGATCAGTTCTGAGTGGGTTGGTTTGAGTATATAATAATATCATTCATAAAGATTTCATATCCTCCGTAGCTAGCGCTGCATTGTGTAGCGGGGGATGTGAACTGTTAGATCGTCTTGAGATCTGTGCCGGCTCGAATCTCGAGATGATCCAACGGTTTACGTGCTGCGCTACACAATGCAGCGCTACAGAGGACAAGTGGTGCAATTGCAATTCGTAGTACTCTCCAATCGTTGGATCTGCTCTGAGATTCGTGCAACTCAATCTCAGAAAAGACCTCTATAATCTGTATCGTTGATTCGCTATATCATACTATTATTTTAGTATGTTTTATGCTTTTGTGCCCAGTGCAACTGCGCAATTGAGTCAATTGTGCATCAAAAGTCAGTCAACAAAACAATAGAAAAAATGTTTAAAAAAATGAAAAGGTGTTGGATAAGTCGTGCTCGTGCTTTCTTTGATGTGTACGGTACCTAAGAGCATCTGATATTTCTAATTGCATTTCTAAATCGTACGTGGCATCTTTTGAAAATCTTTCAAAAATGTAGAGATTTTTTATAGAATTTCTAAATTAGAAATAAATAGAAAATTTTTTTAATTAGGGATGCGGATGCTTTAATCAGTTCCTTATTTTCAAGAGACTTCCTAAAAATGGAACTCAATATACCTATATTGGATGTCATCCTAAATTTTTTTAAAGCAAATTTCACCTCAATCTCCAACAGATTCCCAAAATATGGATCCCAATACATTTAATCTAAGCCAAAATATGGATCCCAATACATTTGAACGGTCTGGTTTTGGGAAGTTGGATTGGAAGTGCCCAAAAACACCACCAAAATAGCTTGATTTGGCTCTGGTTTTGGGAGTGCGAAAAATAGAGATAGTTTTTTTGGTATCTCTTGGAGACAGTTTTCTCTCCTTAATTTCTAATTTTTGGTTTTAAGAGTGTTTTAGTCCCTTTGCCAGTGTGCCTTCTTGTTAACAAAATAAAACGAAATATGGAGGAATGGAGCCTTTTGATTTATTTGGAAAGGCAAAGGCAAAGAAAGTATGATATATTCACAATTCTATCTGTTTGAGTTTCACAAATCCAAATGGAAATTCGGGGCAAATGAAACAATTGTCAAAATTAAAAAGTCTGTAGATACGTTTGCTATATAGTGTAATTTAATAATTAATATGTTCTGATTACATTTTGTACATTTTGAAAATCAAATTTTTTTTTCAATAAGTTACATGTCGAAAGAGCTAGACTTTTATTTATTTATTTATTTATTTTTCAAAATGTTTGGTAGATGATCGACTAATTATTTTTTTAATTGGATCCAATGGGTTGTATATATCCTTACTATATATAAAAGTATATTGAAAAATGACATGAAAGGGCTATCTTCCCCAAATAAGAAACCTGAGCCGTTGATCATTTTTTTAGATAGATCAAAACCGTTGATTTACATTAATGCTCATTGATGTTAATGTCTCAGCCCATTAAAATTTAAGGCCCATATCAATTTCCTCAATACAAGGTCCATTACATATTATCTTAAAAATTTATTATAAGAAATAATAATTTTAGTCCAAAGCAACGCGTAGGCTCTTTACTAATGTATATAATATAAGCCTGCTTTCGGTTTTTTTTTATTATTTTTTGTAATTATATGGTTTGTTTGTTACATCAGTTTTCAAACTTTTTTTTTTTGAGATAAAGATGAGGGTCAAACCACTCAAATTTAAATGTCTATAAAAAACTTCACATCCAGGCTTCAAACCCGCGACCTCCCACAGAGAAAGCATTGCCTTAGCCACTAGACCAAAGACCGGTTCTCGATTTCAAACAATTTTATCGTCGACAATATTGTATTACACAAAACAAAAGGAATAATATTGCTCACTCAAGTTTGGACTTTTGTGCTCCAGTGAGGAGTACATAGATACAAGTTAGCACTTTATTAGTTAATTCAATGGCAGCAAAACTAAAAAAGTGAATAAATACAATTATTTGCCAAAACCTAATTGACAGTTCTTAAATCTTGATGTACAATTAGGCAATTTTCAATTCTATCCAACCAATATATACTAATCCAAGTGGTGTAAAGTATGAATTATCCTTGTGTTCGGTAGGTGTAGTAAGACTGTAATAGTGGTGTAGTAAGTGATTTAAGGTGTTTTAAGTCACGAAACGGAGAGTGATTTAAGGTGTAGTAAGTTAACGTACCTAAATAAGTGCTTAAACTGAATCACCACTATTTCACATCTTTTACTCATTCCGTCAACTTTACTTCATCTATTTACTTCACTACCACCAAATATCAATGCGTTAAAGTGATTTAGTGTTTTACTCCGCTGTATGCTTTAAGCCAGACAATATCAGTTATATAATTGGCTCACACAACTTGGACATGAAGTTGGTGAATGTATTGATTGTGATAGAGAAATAAGAAATTGTTCTGATAATAATAATATTAGCTTGTGAGAACAAATCATTGAACAGAATAATCATTGCATTAGATCTAATAATATGCAGATAATGATAATCTCAAAGTTACATTTTTTTTTTTTTTTTTTTTGGTAATTGATAGTTGGATTGGGATCACCTGCTTTTAAAAAAGGGATAATGACAAGTTGGTTCCCGAACTTTTATTTTAGACAAATAGCCCACCAAACTATAATAATTCCATTTGAAATATGAAATGACCAGAGTACCCTTGTATATTTATTGGATGCATTATTTTTATTATTACACCATATAATTACATAAATAATTAAATTAATAATTTAAATAGTTACGTAACTAATTAAAATTAATAAATTTTGCTTATTTGATTGTGATGATAGCAAATAATTTATGAAAAAACTAATTTAATATTTGAAATTGTAATTATATATACAAATTTTTTTATCGCTTTTAACTTTGTCTATAAATACATAATCATTATAAAGATTAAATAATTATAAAAATAAAAATATATCATATAAAATAAAAGGCAACAATGTTTTATGTAATATAAATTTTTAATTAGGTACTTATATGATTAAATAGTTATTATCTCTTTATAAATTATGAATTAATGAATCATGAGCATTTTAAATATTATCTTACAAATATATGAGGGTATTGTGGTCATTTCATATTTCAATTGAATTATTATATGGCTAATTAATGGTTGATGGGGCAAATTGTCACAAAATCATAGTTTGGGAGGCTATTTGTCTAAAATAAAAGTTCAAGGGCCAACTTGTCACAAGGTAAAAGTTCGGGGGCCTCCCGGATCATATTCCCTTTAATTAATGAAAAGCAGGCTCTGCTTTTCTTGATCCAATGGTTGAGAAACAAAAAATTACATTGAGATCGGTGCAGCAAATACCGAAGTACTTTGAGATCGAGATCGGTGCGACAACCGATACAGACCATGTGATCAGAAAAGCATAGCCTGCTTTTCTTCTCTTCTCAGAAAAGCAGCAGATTTTTATCGTTGATTGTTGGGCAGATAATACAAGGTTGGACAATATGGACCAGTTTATAACTTGATTTTTTTTTTCTTTCACTTTTAATTATCATGATTTTTTTTTTTTAATTCCTTTGGTTCAATGGAATTGAATTTTGCTGATTGAGACGTAGGGGTGTTCAATCGGTCGGTTCGGTTCAAACCGAAATAAATTTATACAACCAGATTAAACTGAAGTTTGTCAAAGTACCAACCGATCCAATTTTTTTAAAATGACATCCGAATAAACCGATAACCGAATAAACCAAAATTTTGTTCGGTTTATCCGATTAGACCGAACTAACACTTGTTCACGAGTAAAAAAAATATATTGTGTTACCAAATTAAGGATAAAATAGACATATAATTTTGAAAAAAAAAAGCAAGCAAATAAAATTTACAAAAGAAAGAATATTGAACAATTTTTATATATAACCATCATTTATATCGAACAAAATAGATTTAGTTAGTATATTTGAGATTATTCGGTTTACTCGGTTTATCCGATTTACCAAAACACAAACCGAACCAAATAACAATAATCAAATAAGATAAAATATTCATCCGAACCAAAATTTTAAACCGAAATATCCAAACCGAACAGTCCAAAGTTTAACGGTTCGGTTGAAATCCGAATAAACCGATCCGTTTGAACACCCCTAATTGTGGCCCAATCCTTGGATGTCCGTACATGGTGATAGTTAACAAAGGACAATGATGTGTTGCCCCCAACCGTCTGCCCCTCATTTGCCCCCAATTCATTTAGAACGTTTTGTAAACTGTCTATCTTTCCCCAAATTTATTTAGAACGTTTTGTAAACTGTCCATCTTTCCCCAAATTTATTTAGAACGTTTTGTAAACTGTCCATCTTTCCCCAAATTTATTTAGAACGTTTTGTAAACTGTCCATCTTTCCCAAAATTTATTTAGAACGTTTTGTAAACTGCCAATCTCTTCCCAAAATTCATTTAGAACATTTTGTAAACTGTCCATCTTTCCCCAAATTCATTTAGAACGTTTTGTAAACTGTCCATCTTTCCCCAAATTTATTTAGAACGTTTTGTAAACTGTCCATCTTTCCCCAAATTTATTTAGAACGTTTTGTAAACTGTCCATCTTTCCCAAAATTTATTTAGAACATTTTGTAAACTGCCAATCTCTTCCCAAAATTTATTTAGAACGTTTTGTAATCGTGGGGCAATTGGGGGCCGGGCAGCACACTGGGGGGGCAGTGTATCACTGTCCTAGTTAACAATCGCTGGCTGCTAGTAGCACAACTTGTACAAAACTAATTATTATCCACATCAACAACTTGATTACAATTTTTTTTCTTTTGTTTTTTTTAGAAAGTTGTATTAATTTTTGCAGTTGTTGGTACTATGCTACCATTTTTAATTTCTAGGTTGGATCTAAAAATGGTGTCAGAATTTCACTCGGGTGAATTAAACATTTAATTTAGAAATTAACAACTTGCTGGTCATATGACTCATATTTACATTAATTATAATTTTGAAAACTACTGAATACAAATCTCGATCTTAATTACTTCAAAAATAATGCGTTAGACAATGTAGTGTTAGCATTCGGTCCGATAATGTTAATGCCTCAAAGTTTATGTTATTGTGTTTGAAATCACAATTTATAATGTTCAATAAGTTCTTCCTATAAAATATTGAGAAACACAATTTTTTAGATTTTTTTAAATATTTTTTTTGAATTTTTGAAAAATCCTCAGTATAATAATAAAATATTGATATTTGTATATGCTACTTTCAAAATACAAAGCAAATTCTCAGAAAACTTTAAAAATAGAAAATTTTTTTTATTTCTCATATTTTTATATGAAAAAATTTGTTGAGCATCATAAATCATAATTTCAGACACTAAAACATAAATTTTAAGACGTTGTACTACCCTTAGCACAGTATTCAAACTCAAAAATATTTTCTTTTCTTTTCTTTTTTTGATTGAAATCTTTTTTTTTTTTTTTTTTTTTTTTTTGAGATCTTCAATTTGATATGCAGTGGGCTGATTCAGAGGCGAAAAGGATGCCCAAGCCCCAAGCACTTTGAAAGTTGCACTGCAGTAAAAAAAAAATTGTACATGGATTCTTGGAAACTTTGAAAAATGAAAATTGTTCATTTGTTCTTGTACTAACCTCGTATCTGCAAAGTGTATTGTATTTGTAGCTCGATACTAAATTACTCCGATATTTTTTTTTTCTAATTAGTACTAATTTATTGCTTGATTAGTACTAATTAGAAAAAAAAATTATCGGAGTCTTCAGTTATATTCTTCTTTGACGACTACAAGTATTTTTCATTATTTTGAGATAAATTGTAACCTTTGTAATTTAACCAAAAAACAAGACTTACTTAATTACAGACAGAAATAATGGGTAAAAATAATGATTAAATTTAACCAAAAAAAACCTTTGTAATTTAATCATTATTTTTGTCTGTAATTAAGTAACTCTTGTTTCTGGACTAATAAAAAAATGAAGTAGGATAACCTATTTCCATAAAGAAAAAGGAGCATTATAGTTTCTTTTCATGTAAAATGGATTTTTTTTTTTTGAAATAAAATGAGAATTAGACCACTCAAATTTATTAAAAGACATTAGTCGAAACACATTATGGAACAAATTAAGACTGCAATATATATAAGGTTATTTGTTGTTGCATGCTAGAAATAAAATAAATATGTTAAAATATTAGTTGCTTATGTACAAAATCACCAATTCGATACGAGATATATAGAGACCGTTTCCTACAATTGATGTGCCAAGTACATTCAATTTGGTACTATATTTTTAAGAATTAGACTACGGTGCTATGCATATCACAGTTTTACCGTGCTATACAGTCCGTACCTGCATTCTCGGTGTCCAAATAGTCGATTCGAACCACTCAATGTGATCTCTATATCAAAATATACTAGGAAACCAAATTTTACAGTTTTTAGAACTTTTTTGCTATTTTTAGTTGTGGAGAGAATCATTGTTTTGTATAAACTAGAATCCTTGGATCTAGCCATTTTCTTCACATCACTAAAAATAGCAAAAACATTCTAAAAAATATAAAATTTGGTTTGCTAGCATATTTTTATGTAAAGATTACGTTGAGCGGTTCGGATTGACTATTTGGACACCGAAAACTGAGATACGAATCGTATAGCACGGTAAAAGTGTATGATATGCATAGCACTGTAGCCGGACTCCTGTTTTTAATTAAAAAGGCTGCATTAATTTGTTAGAGTTCGTTGGTATTATTTTTCCTAGGTTGGATCTGTAATGATGTCGGAATTGCAGTCAGATAATAATTAAGTAAATTGAGCATTTAGAACGAGAATTAATTAAGAACTTGCAGCTAATTATAACTAGGATACTTTTGACTTCCAATGAATATTAAATATGATCTTCTGACAAATAGAATTATTTTTGAGATGCAATTTCGGCTGATTCACTGTAATAAATAAGTATTTGACAAATATAACTCGATATTTACTACGGATGCGACTCTCTGACATTTAAATTTAAGTGGATTGACTCTCATCTTTATCTCAAAAAAAAAAAAAAAAAATACGGGTGCGACTCTCTGACAAGTAAAACTAGAGTACTTATATATGGGAGATCTAATAGTTATGGGCATTTGTGTACATGATAACCATCTCATTATTTATATATAAATTGAGAAATCTAAACAGTTAGACGTATTATAGATCATCTCAATAACATATACACAAAAAATGATAAAATTTTAACATTGTTTCGATAGTCACCGAGAGAGGAGAAAAAGATCATAAAATTTGAATCGTTAAATTTTGTTAATGATTGATGCACATGTAAATAAAATCAAAATGATATAATTTTTGTGCACACATAAAATATAATATATACAACATATTCTATCAATTAGTTTTATTATTTAACAGCTTAACATGGCTATTTAAAAATTAATTTCATAGTCATCGATCGGTAAAAAAAACATGGTTATTTGATCTCTCCTCTTTTATGAAAATCATTAATATGGTAAAATGTTAACAACTTCCTTTGGTAACTGATGTGAGAAAATATAAATCCATCCAGTATTTATGTATCACCTTTGTTTTTTTAAAAAAAAAAACGAGTCGAGATTGTCAAAAAAAAAAAAAAAAAAAAAAAATATATATATATATATATATATATATATATATATATATATAGAGTTAGACTATTATACTAACGTTAGTATTTTGGACCGAAATGCTAACGGTTCAAATTTTATGTTATCGCATTCGAAATTTTGATTTATGGTGTTCAATAAATTCTTTATATGAAAATATTGGGAAATACAAAAATTTTCCATTTTTAGATTTTTGTAAGTATTTGTTTTGCATTTTTGAAAATAGCATGTACAAACATCAATATTTTATTAATATTTATGAGCATTTTCATAAAATTCAAAATAAATACTTAGAAAACTCAAAAAATGGAAAATTTTTGTATCCCCCAATATTTTTATATAAAGAATTTATTGAGCACCATAAATCATGATTTTGGATACGATAACATAAATTTTAAACCGTTAGCATTTCGATCCGAAATGCTAACGTTAGTATAATAGTCTAACTATATATATATATATATATATATATATATATATATATATATATATATATATATATATATACATATAGTAAATCTAGCGTGCTCCTAGGAGCACGGAGGCCTCCCGTGCTTCTAACTCAAAAATCATACTAAACCATCATGAAATTTTTTTTTATCATTCTTATTAAATTCTTTATATGAAAATATCCAAGGATATAAAAATTTTTCATTTTTTGAGTTTCTTAAGTATATGTTTTGAAATTTTTTAGAATGACTTCAAAATAATAATAAAATAATGTATAAAACTATGTTATCTTTAAAAGATACAAAACAAATACTTAAAAATCTCAAAAAATGGAAAATTTTTGTATCCTATGATATTTTGATATAAAGAATTTAATAAGACCCATAAATCAAAATTTTGAGATGGTTTAGTATGATTTTTGAGTTAGGAGCACGGGAAGCCTCCATGCTCTTAAGAGCACCATAGTTTTACTATATATATATATATATATATATATATATATATTTTAATAATGGCAGTAGCTGCCATTTGAATTTTTTTTTTTGAGAAAAAAAAAACAAAAAATTGTCAAACATTTTTATGATTATTTATCGTACGGGATCTGAATTTGAAAAAAAGAAAGAAAGAAAGAATGATATCTGCACCGGTAGAAACTAGATCCGCAGATGCAGGACCAAGAATTAGTTGTGTTTTTTCAGAGTATAAATAAAACTAGAATAAAATCTGCAATCAATTCAAGATCACTTATAATATTATATTCCTTTGACCATCAAAAATATTTTATGAATTAATAAACCAACAACAAAAGTTTAATTCGGTCTCTTTGCTGCCAGAGTGCCAGTTAGGTTCGTTGTTGAAATTTACTATAGCTTAACTAGCTTTTGGTTTGGCGGCTAAGGGCAACGCCCTCTGTGTGGGAGGTCACGGGTTAGAAACCCGGATGGGGGTTTCTTTTATAGAAATTTAAATTTGAGTAACTTGACCCTCATCGTTATCTCAAAAAAAAAAAAAAAAATTGCATGCACATTAATTAATTGATAATGCCCTGCTTATAAGTTGGTAGCTTCTATCAACTCTTCGAATGTGGTATTTTCATAATTTTTATAATGAGTAAAGCTACAGTGAGCTTAACCACATGGAGGGACAATTTTTATATATAAAAAATAAAAAAAAATCTTATTTTTAATTTTCGAAAATAAAAGAACTTATTTTCAAAAATAGTAAATCCGGGTTCCCAGAACCCGGCCTTACTGTTGGTAGGCCGGATCCCCAGGACCCGGCCTGAGAAAATGAGGCCGGCTCCCCCAAATCCGGCCTGAGAAAACGAGGCCGGCTCCCCCAAACCCGGCCTGAGAAAAAGAGGCCGGCTCCCCCAAACCCGTCCTACCAAAAGTAGGCCAGGTCCTGGACACCCGGCCTACCAATTTTTTTTTTTTTTTATATTTTTTCAGAAAAAAATAAAAAAAATCAAAATTACAACAGTAAAAATGTTTTTTAAAAATTAAATGTACAACAATATTACCAACAGATCATGAGAACACCTTCAATATTGGGAGACCTATAATCAGGTTGCTGTAAACTAATAAAAAATTGAGAATTATTTTTATTAATTCAGTAAGACAGTGTTGTACAATTCTCGGATCGCGCGGGCGAGAATTAATTGCCGGTTGCTCGTGCAAAAGAACGTCGAGAAAATCAACCGAATTAACACACAAACTTCAAACGGCCATAACTTTTGATAGGAAACTCGGATCGAGGCGTTCTCAGGGGCCACGGAAAGGTCACAAAGAGATCTACAGGGTCTACAGGGCGTAACTCGTAACGGCCGTCCTCGGGGCCAAAAAAGCTCTCCAGGCCTCCGAAATCGGGGATTAAAGATTTCGTGCTTAGGTTTATTTTCTTTTCTTAGGGAAGCTTTCAGTAATCCTAGAACTTTATACTATGCTAACACTTTTTAATAAAATGAGTAAAAAGTTCTAGGATTTATTAAAAATTTATTGTGTAAATGACAGTCATGTACTAAATTTCGTACTGAATTTTATACTGAGTCGTATCTTAAATTTTGGGTACTCAACATTCAAACGGCCATAATTATCATGCAATAAATTTAAATTATTTCTTTATATCTTTTTTCTAATATTATTTGTGATACTTAATATTTATTTATAATAATATTCATTGGAAACATTTCTGAATTCTGTTCTGAATTTTATACTGAATCTTATCCTATATTTCGGGCACTCAACATTCAAACGGGCATAACTTTTGATAGGAAACTCCGATCGGAGCAAACTTCGTGGCTACGGAAAGCTAACAACGAGATCTATCTGAAAAAAAAAATATCAAAAAAAAAAAATTGGTAGGCGGGGTCCCCAGGACCCGGCCTACTTTTGGTAGGCCGGGTTTGGGGGAGCCGGCCTCTTTTTCTCAGGCCGGGTCCCCAAGACCCGGCCTACCAACAGTAAGGCCGGTTTCTGAGAACCCGGATTTACTATTTTTGAAAATAAGTTCTTTTATTTTCGAAAATTAAAAATAAGATTTTTTTTATTTTTTATATATAAAAATTGTCCCACATGGAGCCCTTCTGTGAATGTGCGTCCAAAAATATAACCACATGGAGCCCTTCTGTGAATGTGCCTCCAAAAATATATTATGTATTAATTAATCATATCAGTTGTGTACAAAAGAACTATATTATTTCAATTTCATTTATAAGATACATCAAGCATTATATCAACATCACAATTCAAAATTTGTAATTCAACCCACCTCACTTAATGACTAGCAAAACGAAAGTAAAATTAAAAAAAAAATTAACATAGATGATGTAATTAAAATAAAAATAAGCAGTTAGCAGTCATTAGTCAAACAACATTCATAAGCATCGGATCCTTCTTAATTATTTCGAAAAAAAACTCTCAAAAAAAACCTTGCTAATTAATATCAGTAAACACCTGATCCCTCTTATTTGTTTTTAAAAAAAAAAAAAAAACTGTTTATTTTATAATGCAAGCACCTGATCCAATCTAGATCGAATCGGCAGAAAATCTCTGGGACAAATACAGTTACTGGCAATTCCAATATATCTGATTAATTCTGATACGAAGCACTATGATGTTTGTATTTGAGGCGTTATGAGCACGACCGATCAATTACAGATTGCCAACGAGAAAAGATGTTGTTTGTTTGCGCATAGGAGAGGAGAGAAATCAAGCGTGATCGGAATATCGGATTTTAAGGATTTCTTATTCGTGTTCTGAGTTGGGGAAATAGATAGAATAGAATAGAATAGAACGGCGTCTCGGGCGACTCACTGACATGTGGGACCGACGTATTTTGGGCCGACTTGATGATTTTTGGGCCTTGTTTATTTTGGGCCGACTTGATGGGTTTTGGGCCTTGTTTATTTTGGGCCGGACAATGTTGGGTCGGCCTGTGAGGTTTGTATTTGAGGCGTTATGAGCACGACCGATCAATTACAGTTTGCCAACGAGAAAAGATGTTGTTTGTTTGTGCATAGGAGAGGAGAGAAATCAAGCGTGATCGGAATATCGGATTTTAAGGATTTCTTATTCGTGTTCTGAGTTGGGGAAATAGATAGAATAGAATAGAATAGAACGGCGTCTCGGGCGACTCACTGACATGTGGGACCGACGTATTTTGGGTCGACTTGATGATTTTTGGGCCTTGTTTATTTTGGGCCGACTTGATGGGTTTTGGGCCTTGTTTATTTTGGGCCGGACAATGTTGGGTCGGCCTGTGAGGTTTGTATTTGAGGCGTTATGAGCACGACCGATCAATTACAGATTGCCAACGAGAAAAGATGTTTGTTTGCGCATAGGAGAGGAGAGAAATCAAGCGTGATCGGAATATCGGATTTTAAGGATTTCTTATTCGTATTCTGAGTTGGGGAAATAGATAGAATAGAATAGAACGGCGTCTCGGCCGACTCACTGACATGTGGGACCGACGTATTTTGGGCCGACTAATGATTTTTGGGCCTTGTTTATGAGTATCTTCCAAGAGATCTCTAATAATTTATTCCCAATATAATCATATTGGGAGCTGCTCCAAATTTTTGAAATCTAAATTATACCTTAAAACTTCAAGAGTTTCCCTAAGGATGGATCCCAATAAATTTAAAATGGGCCACGTCACTGGGCCTGGCCAATCAAACGACGGAGAGGGAAGGAGAGGATTATTGGGAATGCGGAGGGAGTGCCTAAATATAGCTAATATTAGCTTCGATTTGGGGGATAGCGCAAAAATTGGGAAGGGTTTGGGGCTTCTGTTTGAGCCCTATTTTTGTCCTTAATTTCCAATAATTGTTTTAGGAATGGTTTAAGGATGCTCTTGGAGATGCTCTTAGAGCATCAAACGTCGTAAAACACTCCTAAAACCAAAAATTGGGAATTAAGGAGAGAAAACAGTCTCCAAGAGATACCCAAACAACTATCCCTATTTTTAGTACTCCCAATATGACTTCCCAAAACCAGAGCCAAATCCAGACCGTTCAAATATATTGGGATCCATATTTTGGCCCAGTTTAAATGTATTGGGATCCATATTTTGTGAATCTGTTGGAGATTGAGGTGAAATTTGCTCCCAAAAAATTTAGGATGACCCCCAAAAATAGGTATATTGGGATCCATTTTTAGGGAGTCTGATGCTCTAAGTTGTATATTTGAGCACGAGTGGTGATTAATTACAGATTGTAAATGAGAAAGATGGGATTGAAAAGTTTATCTCATCATCTCATTATTTTTTATTTTATGAGGATTGTTGATCTATATTATATATTGGTTTAATGGTTACTGGTTTGCAATTATGAACTTCATTGATAGAAAAATAAGTAATATGACGAGTCACCCTATTAAGTTTGTACGAGTGTTTGGCACAATTTTTTTAGTTTCCCGCAATTAAATAAGATGTAACAAATGGTATTTTTCTTAATGATTTATTTTTGTGCTTACAATAAATAAAGAAGAGGAGAAGAAAAAAAAAAAAAAACACTCCAATTCATCATATCATACATCATTTAGATGTAATTTACAATAAATCTCACATACAAATTGATTTTTATAACTTAACTCACTTTACTGCTCATCAGTTTGGCTCTGCCTTACTGTTCCAATATGAAGGACAAGAATTCAAACCCTACATGCCCTTACATATTATTCTGCTATACAAGACATCATAGTTTTTTCTAGATCTTCACAACCGATTTTAATTTCATGTTAAACCCATCATAATTCACAAGTTCACCTGCCATCCTGAATTATTGAATCGTTCAAAGCTTCCGTAGAATAGCTGTAAGAAGTTCCGGTCCCGCTAGTTAATAATCGACTGTCAGAAAACTCACCGGTCGAGAACTCATGGGTTTTTAAATCCTTGTATTGCCATTCAGTAAGGTAACTTGGTCTTGAAGGCACTCCGGTGACTTCTGCATCACCGGTAAGAATTGCCACGACACGTGACATTGTTGGGCGGTGGACCAGCGACGCCTGGGTGCAAAGCAGGGAGACCCCTATAAGTCTGGTAACTTGTTCCTCACTGAATGATGTGATTTTCGGGTCTACTAATTCGAATGCCCGATTGTTTTCATATAAGTTCCATGCCTGTGTGGAGGTAATATAGTTAGTATTGTATATCATTGTTTCTATAACTACATTAAGCTTCATTGTTCATAAAAGAATATACAGGTTACGAAAGTACCGGTACTTGAGTCTTACCAGTAAGTACCTGGTACCAGTAATATTTTAACTTAGTTATTACTAAGTTAAAATAGTTCACATGATCAACAAATTAGTTAGACTTTAAGAGAGAAATAGTAAATACCCAATCAAGAAGATAGATTTTATCTGAATCCAAGTTTGAATCTGCATTCGAGCGACCGGCCACAACCTCAAGCGCGAGGACTCCAAACGCAAATACATCTGTTTTCTCAGTCAGATGGCCTCTCATTGCATACTCCGGCGCAAGATAACCTCTGCAAATTTTAAACCATGGAAAAAACAGTAGTGAGAAATTCATGTATAATTAGCAATTTCCACAAAGGATATCGATTAAGAGGCAACAGTGAAGTTTTGATAGATACATTGTTCCGGCGACTCTAGTGCTCATGTGGGTCTTCTTGTCATCATAGAGCTTAGCCAACCCAAAATCAGAAATTTTAGGATTAAGATCCCCATCTAGTAGGATATTGCTTGCTTTGATATCCCGATGTATAATTCTCACAGCGGACTCCTCGTGCAGATATGCCAAACCTTTTGCAACAGCAAGGCATATCTCGAACCGAGTTGGCCAATCAAGAAACAAGCTGCTTTTTCCTGGAAAATGAAATATATGAAAACAAATAAAAGATCGGGAAATTTGGTTTGTACTATTTTGGGATAATAGCAAGTCTTGTAGCAGTCAGGATAATTACTTGAGGAAAGAAATATAGTCGAGTAATCTTTTAGGATTTTGTTTTCGAAAAAAAAGTTGGAGACAATTTAAAATTGACTGTCAAGAAAAGCAAATTTGTAGAAAATTATCCTTAAGATAAAATCTGAGGGTTAGTAGGGCATTATGAGGTTTATTTGATTTGCCTGCAACCAGTGTTCAGCTGAAGCAATTAGCCAATTAGGGTTAGAGACTGAGTTAGGCCAGACTAAATTGCAGTCAGGGATTCAAATTAAATTGGGTGTTAATTAAGAAGAACAATTTTAAATTAGGTATAAATTATAACGATGATGCAACTTGATATCTTTGCTCAATACATACCAAAGAGAGCTTGATCAAGGCTCCGATTCTCTAAATACTCATAAACTAACAGAGGTTTTCTTCCTTCAATGCAACAACCATATAGTTTGACAAGGTTCTTATGCTGCACAGCTGATATGGTGGAAATTTCTGTCACAAACTGTAGCTTTCCTTGGTGTGAAGTTGCTGCTAATTGCTTTACTGCCACTACACGACCATCCGGAAGTACTCCCTGCAAAAGGGAAAAAATGACCAAATAGAAAGTTGTTCGCTTATACTTGTGTTGTCCCTGACAATTCTGTGGACAAGACACCAAAGAAAATGCTAATAAGGAAAAGAAAAGAACGGAAACCTTGTAAACAGGACCAAAACCGCCTTCTCCGAGGATGTTACTGGCACTGAATCCTTCAGTTGCAGACCTCAGCTGAGAATAACTAAACATGTCTGGTCTATCAACAATCCCCAGTAGCTCTAAAAATTTTGGGCAAGATGGTTAACAGGACGATCAAAAAATATAACCTGATATGTATATATGCAGCGACCTTTTCTGAACATATAATTGGTTATGGCAGATTTGGGTGCATGAAAGTCAAATTTAGATGAGGTTCCAGTTTCTGATTTTTGTAATCATATTTTTCAATAAAACCAGTGGGGTAAGCAGACAAATGATTGTTTGATTACATTCTTTTACAGTTTTTTTTTTTTTTTTTTGCATTACTTATTTACTATTTAAGCCTAGCAAAAAGTTCAACATATTTCAATATCTATAAGTTATTAATATAAACATGGATAATAGTACCTTCATCCATTTGCTTCTTTTTAATCTTGTATTTCCAAACCAAAATTGCGAGCACAACCAACAACCCTGAAAACACCACTGCTGCCGTAATTCCTACTATGAGGCCAGTTTTGCTCTTACTAGTACTCGGTTCTCTATTCGATACCGTTGGAACGAAATCTGAAAATTATTTAATAATTAATAAATTAAGAGCCAAAAAAAAAAACAAAAAAAATAAAAAAACAAAGACAGCAGACAATTCTTTTCATGGAATTGTGAAATATACCTGGTGAGGCACTGATAGCTGATATTGTAGGTCCATAATACCCTTGTGTTGGTACACAGCAAGTCCCTTTACCAGCCCAAAAGAAATGAACCTCCAAGAAATTATTTGTTACCGGTATGGTATAGCTTTTTACAACTGCTGTAAAGGATCTTCCACCGGCCTCTTTTCTTATATTGAAGTCCTTTTCTTTCAAAGATCCCTTGAAACAAACAAGAAAAAATTAACATTATGCAAATTGTCGGTTGCACTTGAAAATTTATAAATAGCATGTCCTGTTTGAATCGGCCACAAAGGGGATAAACAAAGACAAATAGTTCCGACTGGCTTTTATCTTGTGTAGAAATTTCTAATTTTTACTGTTAGCACAGTAAAGTTTTACTGAGTGCGTACGGTTAAAGAGTGCCCCATAATTTTTAAACTGGAGTTTAGTGCAAGAACCTGGATATAGATATCAAAAATCCTTCTGCCTGTACTTTCCCATTTATATGGAGGTGTGTTCGGGTATGCAATCTCAGCAAACTGGAGCTTAACAGTATAGTTCCCATTTTCAAGGCCAATGCCATAGTATCTCAGAGAAGATGCCGACATTCGTGCATGTTGGAATAGCTCGGAATCAAGTGTGTTCTGAAATTGGGATAGACTCCCAATTATGAAAGTGTTACTGCTTGCTTCTGCAAATGCCCCGACATTGCTTACACCCCACCTTGTTGCATCTGAAAGAAAGGAAATTAATGAACTTTCAGAGGGTTACTTCTGTATTTGTAACTATTAATACTGCTTTATTGTATTATGAAGTATGAACTAAGAAATCACTTAATTTGCATGCTAGCATATACCGGTCACATAATAGGAAGCAGCTGACAAGTTGGCATTATCAGGTTGGTAAACAGTGCCATCTTGAGCAGTAAAAGAGTTGTCTCCACCACATCTAATTGCGAAAGAGGAATCTGAAAAGTTTGAAACATGTTCGAGAAATTGCAGTCTTCAGTATAGGAAGGATAATCAGCTGCAGTAGAAGTCGGTAAATTCCTTTATCTTCTTGTAAGGTACATTTTTTTTGGGTGTGTTGGGGGCAGTTAAGACTTACACTGAGGAGTGCCCTTGTAGCATGGAATATCCCGCTGAAGGCATTTCAATCCTGACGGTACATCACTACAATTAATAAAAGAACCGCTTAAAATGCAGATGAGAAATAATTAAGTATATATAAGTAGTTCTTAAATGTATTGATTTGGAACCAAAGTTTGATCCAGTAGCAAAGTTAATGCTCTCGTTATGAGAGGCTACAGGTTTGAAACCCAGAGCATGAATCCTTTATGGACATTCAAAGTTGGATCGGTTAACATATATTTATTTTAAAAAAAGTTTTTCATTGGTCTTATCAGAATTCATAAAGGAAATACCTGCTATTGGAGCTATCCAAGACAAAGTTGTTGGCCACCAAATTTCTTCAACAAAAAAAATAAAAGAAAATAAATGAAAAATAGCATTCAGAGATTGAATTAATATACTATATGAGAGACATGTAACTGGAAGAATGTGGAAACTGAAGAAAAGTAACTGATACATATCCCAGTGGAGCCCAATTGCGTATCTTAAAAAAATACTGAATAAGCAGTACTGTTGCGTATCAAATTTTCCAAACTAATACTGCTTCGGGGAAGCAACAGGGAAGATTTGCTTCATTATTTCAAAAAAACAAAGAAAGAAAAAAACAATAAGAGTACTTACAAGTGTAAATTGTTGGCTTGGTTGACCCAAGAAGGAAAGCTGCCCGAGAGCTGGTTGTACGACAAATCTCTGGAAAAATCAATTGATGAGCTTATACATGAATGGGAACTGATACACAGATACCATAGTTGATACCAAAATCGACACAAACTTTTTATATTTGTTTGTATACTTATTAAAAGAGTTTCTTCAGATGAACGGCTTTATGGTGCTACTTATTTTATTTGGTACTTTGTATAAATACAATACAAAATAAGTATCACATGATATCTGGCAAGAAAAAAAGGGATTCATATAGATGTTTTATTGTCTTACTGGTAGACATAATGTTTATGATGTCTTACATGTTAAGTAGAGAGGAAATTTTCACAGATGGTAAGCTTCCTGTGAGGCTATTATTCCCAAGAAATCTGGAAAGAAAAATAAGAACAATTTTTAAAGTCTTTATACAGAAATTCAGATTGTGCAAACATACAGAGGACAAACAAAAGTCTTACAAGTAATTGAGACTGCTTAAACTAAAAAGAGACTGCGGCAGCTCGCCTGATATATTGTTGAAACTCAAATCTCTACAATCAAACAAGTAAATGAAATAAGCAGAAATATGGGTAAAAAAATTAATAACCCTTTGTATTAAGGAATACTGATAAAAGTCTAAAAGTAGATTCTTACAGTTTCTGTAAACTTTTAAACTGTGAGAAGTCGTTAAAAAGAGAACCAGATATCTTGCAATTCCTCAATATTCTACATGAAGAACAATTTATAAACAGTTAGATACTTTTGCCATTTAATATTTCGCACTTGATTATGTGTAGACCTATTTTGCAATTAATAGGCTCCTTGCTCCGAAACACATTTCCAAAAGCCAATTCATGCAAGAAACTTCACACCAGAAAAAAGGATCATATGTACATTTAAAGAAATCAAGATATAGACCATACAGAGTGCTCAAAGACGACATGTTCTTAACGAAGTCCATCATAGAGCTAGTACCATTTGTTATGTCACCAATCCGTCTGCATAACAAAGAAAAAATAGATAATATAAGAAATTTACAATTTTTCATATAACCTAGATAATTAACATGATTTCACATATATATGATCGTCTGCTTCATTTCATAATATTTCCCATCCTTTGTAAGACTTTATTGAGCATACCAACCCATTCAGTAACTTACGGTACTAAGGATCTCGAATTTGAGAAGAAATGAGGTGGCTATATGTACAATATTATTGAGAGATCAACAGATGATGTTACGACTTACAGGCTGGTTAAGCTGACAAGATTGGCAAGATTAGCAGGAATCGGGCCTTCAAAAGAATTTCCTTGGAATCTCCTGGAAGTCATTTTGTTGGGTTAGGGAGTCTTAACAATATCTATAAATAAAACTAAATGTATATGCAGGATGTAATTCCTCTGCACATAATTACACATTTACACTAAAGCAGACGATGCTGGTGGCTACTGATACCCGTGCAGTAACAAACACACTAAAGTGTTAGACATACATATATACTGGCATAGCCGCATAGATGGTGTTTGAAATAGGAACTTACAATTCTGTCATAAGTGTCCAGCTAGTACCGATAAAATCTGGTATTTTTCCGGTGAAAGCATTATCATTTGCCCACCTGGTAGAATTAAGTGTTTTTAGACATGATCAAAAATCAATGCGAGAAGTGATAAGAAATAAGAAGAAATGTATGTAGAGTAAGTTACAACTAACAAGATTTGCATATTTTTCAGCTTGGATAATGTTTCTGGAATTTCTCCCGAGAGACCTGAACTATCCATGTACCTATTAAGATTAACACAATCAAGATGCTTTTTAATTACAGAACTATAAGAATATCATTTTTTTTAAAAAAAAAAAGTCTTTTGGAATTGACACCTTACCATTGCTGAAGGCTAGTCATGTTGCCGAATTCTTCAGGTATGGAGCCATTAAAATTGTTGGTACCCATCCCCCTGAAATATTTTTTTATGAATAAAACAATTGATTTAGTGTTTAGTGCAACACCACCTAGTTTAATTAGGCAAAGAGAAGCCTTACAGAAGAATGAGGTTTTGAAGATTGCCCAACTCTTTTGGAATTGGACCCGACAATGCGTTGATACCGAAGGACCTAAGTTTGTATTTGAAAAGTTAATTATAGCAGTACACAAGCAAATTTATTGATTTCATACATTCTGTTATTCTTAATAGAAAGCAGCTCTTACAGGGTTTGCAGTTGAGTCAAATTCCCGATGAACGCTGGCACTGGACCCGTCAAATAATTCTGATCTACTTTACTGAAAAAGAGATTTCAAAGCCAGAAGTTCACAAAAGAGATATATAATATGGTACAATTTTGAGAGCATTACATCTCAAACAAACAGTTTGGAAGAGAAGTTCCTAATTGAGTATTATATCTTTGCAGAAATGTTCTTACAAGTATTGGAGGTATGTGAGTTTCTGGAGCTCATCTGGGATAGTACCTACCACTTCCAATGCATACACTCTCCTGTTTTGATTCAAGGAACCAAACAACTGGGTTATACATATTCAATATGTTTAAGTACTATAATTCTTACAGACACTGAATTTACATCCAATGGATAGTTGGTAAATCAAAGCATCTGTGAGAAATTTCTCAAACTGAGATGTAAATTGGTTCAAAATTTGAAGTAAAATTATGTGTTTAATTTGCTAATCACTCCTCTCTTACATTACATGTCCTCGTTAAAAGGCTCCATAATTATGAGCAGAATCCGTAGAACGAAGAAAGCGCAGAACTTTTATACACCGACAACTAAATGGCACTGTAAAATTGTCAGATGAACTTACAATTGGACAATGTGACAGGTTTTGCTGGAGTTGTAGGTACAAACGCACTTGATGCCGGGGTTGAAGTTCGCATTGTTGTCCAGATCTCTACTGGCGTCAATCGCCCACCCGCTGCATGGATCACCGGTTGTGTTCCATGTCGATGCCGGTGCCTTCACCCCCCACTTTTGCATTATTGTGTTTAGGGCAGTTACTGGATCAGAAGAAGTGAACAGAAAATTAGACATGCATTACAGATAATGGTACAATTTTAAGTACTTCATGGTTCATTTCTAATTTGCAATTATCAATTCATTAGATTAAGAATACAGAATGAGATCATCATATGACAGATAATAATATCCTGGTTTCCCGGTAATCTCTTCCATTTCTCTTCCTCAGGACTCAGGAGGCAATTTCTTTTTTTAAAATAAAGCACACAAAATTAATTTTTTCATGGCGTTAAAGGAAGTTTAAGAAACCCATTCAAGATTAAAGTAGTGCTATATTCATAAGATGAGTAAAACTACCGTGTCCCCGTGAGCTTAACACAAAAATGTGTCAAATCATATCCAAATTTTGATTTATATGGCTCAATAAATTCTTTATATCAAAATCATGTGGCATGCAAAAATTTTCCATTTTTAGAGATTTTTAAGTATTTATTTCGGATTTTTTTAAAATTACATATGAAATATTGATTATTTTATTAATATTGTATAGTTGCTATTAAAAAATCCGAAATAAATACTTAAAAATCTCCAAAAATGAAAATTTTTTGCATTCTATAAGATTTTGATATAAAGAATTTATTGAGCCATATAAATAAAAAATTGAATGTGGTTTGATACGTTTTTGGTGTTAAGCTCACGGAAGGCCTCTGTAAACTTAAGAACACTATTGTAAAATATTTATTCTATGAATACTGCATATTGATTATTGGAGTTAGGAAAGGCGCACCACTTGTATATTGAGTCATTGTCACTTTGACAGATTATAGGACTTCTACTAATCTACTATTATCATAGAAAACGACAAACCAGTTTTGATATTATTATTTAATCAGAATTCTAAGATCTTCTGTGGCTCAAACAGATCTACCTTATTGTAGATCTTAGTCTTTAGAATTGGGGGAGAGATGTCACTTACGATGATTATGACTTATCTTAATAATTTTGACAGTGAAACTTTTAGTAAATTTGCAAGAATCTTTGGAAAATTATTCAAAATGAAAAAGATGTATAGATGTATTATTGAATTTATTGATTAATAATCTTATATATTTCAATCAATTTGAATATCATCATTTGATAGCTCATCAATATTTCTTGTACTTTTCAATTCTTGTAATTTAATGAATTTTTGATGGACCATCAAACAATACTATTGAATGTAATTGAAAGCATGATCCATTTGTAAGTTTAACAATACATGTATAAAAAACATTTTCCTAATATTTTTTAATTCTTTTGAAGATTTTTCTTTTTCAAATTTTTAAAAATCATATTGTCAAGATGGACATCGTTAATTGATCTTTCCACTAAAAACTTTTTTTTTTTTTTGAGGTAAATATAACTTTCTTCGAACCAAAAAAATTGCAATAATTAAGGCTCCCAAACCATTACGATAAACTTATAATTTTCCATGCTTATATTTCTATACAATTTTTGTTCTATAATAAATAGTTCTTTAGTAACTGTTAAAAATACTTAGCAATATCAATAAAGGCAAATTTATGCAAATATCTTATAAAATAAAAAACAGTAATACCATAATTAATGCATTAATTCTAACCATAGACGCTAAAATAAATTATCTAAGAATGGTCAGCAAAATTTTCCCAGAGAATCTCAACTGCTTTGTAGATAATCTAAGAATGGTCAGACTCAGACTTAATGTTTTCTTTATGTAACTTTCACTTAACATCATGCTGTACCTTATAATTAATACAGGACAAGGACAAACTGCCCAACCCATCCCTCATTTATAATTTGGAAAGTTCTTAATGGTACGAGGAGAAAAATATTCTCATACAATTTTATAAAGGAAGTTTGCTTTTAAAAAGTTTTTAGTGGTACATTATAAAATTCATTCATATGAATGGAAGATTAACAGTTAATGTTATATTAACTTTTGATAATAATTGTACTATATAACTGTTTCTGTTGTTTTCTGTACTGAAGTAGTTATCCTAGCAATCATTTTATTTTAAAAAAAATGTCACCAAATGACCATGTTTGATTGGAAAATTGAATTATGGGGGCATACTCTTATACAAGATCATATGCTATTTTTATTTGGTTATTTAAATAAAAGAATAAGAAGATAAAATATTATTATAGTGGAGAGATTGGTTCGCAATGGTTATTTTGACAATACTAAGAAGATAAAATATTTATTATAGTGGAGAGATTGATTCGCAATGGTTATTTTGATAATACTGACAATAGAGTTTTTCAAAATTTTCAAAAAAAAATTGTATTAAAAAATATTTTAAATGGAAAAATTTTATACATGAGGGATGGGTTGGGCAGTTTGTCCTTGTCCTGTATTAATTATATTTAATTTATATTTAATTTAAGTGTTATTTAATAGTCCTTCAAGGATTCATTAATTTGTAACCATTTGAAAGCATACAAAATTTCAAAATTTTGATAAGCTAACGGATGTTTCATTGATAGTAACGAAAAAGCTTTGTTCTTTGTTTACTTCCACTTCAAACATATTCATCTTTGTGCTGAAAACATAAGATGATATCCAATTTTCAAATCAATCGATATATATATCATTATTTGTTTTCACTTTTCAGCAGAAAGAGCAAAAATAAATGTATATCAAATTAGAAATTGCCATATTTACTTGGAAAGTAAACTAAGAAAACAAACCTTGGGAACTTTCAAATATAAAATTGCTTATGGCAATGGCTGCTAATTAATTTGGTTCTAAACATCAATAAATTAGTGATAGGCAGAAGAGAAAAGATTCTCCCACTGATAATCCTCCCAACCGAAATGCATTTACATTACCCACTATAAAAATGTTGAAATAAAAAAAGTAGCCCTGCAACTGCAAAGTTCATGAGGTGACATACTGACATATCATCTGGCCCCAAAAATATCTCAATCAATCTCCATTCATGAGAACATACATACCAAGCACAAAACTTCTCTTTTGGGGGAGTTTCAGGATTGACAGAATTCATCATACATACATATTTCCACAATTTCACCTTCAGAACAGCAATCAATTTCTATGGAATTGAACATGGAAGATGGAAGATGCACACACATAACATGATAACATACCTTCAACTGGGTCTGTAGTAGCCTGAGCTGCCACTCTTCCCCCATTGTACAAGATTCCGAGACTGAGCATAAGTATCATCATCACCATCCACAAGCGCCCCATGAGTGGAGAGACAGAGAGGCTGCTGCTGCTGAATTTTGCAATTGAAGAAGAAAGGAAGGAAACAAGCAACGAAGGGAAGAAGCTCCCTTTTGTTTGAGATCAGTTCTGAGTGGGTTGGTTGAGTAAAGAGTATATAATATAAGTTCCATTGACAATGCTTAATTTGACAATCTTGACAATAAAAATTTTAAAAAAAATTTGTAAAAATTCACACAAATTCTTAAAAATAAAAAATAGTTTATGAATGTATCATTTAACTTATAGATTGATTATGTTTTCAATTATATTCAATTTAAGCGACATTTGACAGCTCTTTAAAGATCTGTTAATTGACAACCCGTTAAAAAGTGCACAAAATTTTGATAAGCCATTAAACGATGTTCAAATTGATTGAAATTTGAAACACTATCAATTTATAAGTTAAATAATACATTCATAAACTATTTTTCATTTTTAAGAGTTTTTGTAAATTTTTACAAATTTTTGAAAATTCAAATTGTCAAAATTGTCAAATTAAGTATTGTCAATGGATCCCTCCTCATATAATAATATCATTCATAAGATTTCATATCCTCTGTAGCTAGCGCTGCACTGTGTAATGCAGGATGTGAACCGTTAGATCGTCTTAAGATCTGTGTCAGCTCGAATCTCGAGATGATCCAACGGTTTACGTGCTGCGCTACACAATGCGGCGCTACAGAGGATAAGTGGTGCAATTGCAATTCATATCCTCTACTGGACAGTGAACTACTGTGCTGCGGGTTGGATCTGCTTTGAGATTCGTGCAACCCAATCTCAAAAAAGACCTCCTATAATCTTTATCGTTGATTTTAGTATGTTTTATGCTTTTTGTGCCCAGTGCAATTGAGTCAATTGTTGTGCTTCAAGTCAGTCAACAAAACAATAGAAAAATGTTTAAAGAAATGAAAAGGTCTTGGATAAGTCGTGCTCGTGCTTTCTTTGATGTGTACGGTACCTAAGAGCATCTTCATTGATATTTCTAATTGTATTTTTAAATCCAACGTGACATCTTTTGAAAGCCTTTCAAAGATGTAGAGACTTTCTATAGAATTTATAAATTAGAAATAAATAGAAAATCTTTCTAATTAGGGATGCAGATGCTCTAATCAGTCCCTTACTCATCTCCAAGAGACTCCCTAAAAATGGATCCCAATATACCTATATTGGGTGTCATCCTAAATTTTTTGGGAGCAAATTTCACCTCAATCTCCAACAGATTCCCAAAATATGGATCCCAATACATTTAAACTGGGTCAAAATATGGATCCCAATACATTTGAACAATCTGGTTTTGGGAAGTTGGATTGGGAGTGCCCAAAAACGCCACCAAAATAGCTTGATTTGGCTCTGGTTTTGGGAGTACGAAAAATAGCGATAGTTTTTTTAGTATCTCTTGGAGACGGTTCTATTTCCTTAATTCCTAATTTTTGGTTTTAGGAGTATTTTAGTCCCTTTGCCCAGTGTGCCTTCTTGTTAACAAAATAAATCGAAATATGGAAGCATGGAGCGTTTTGATTTATTTGGAAAGGCAAAGAAAGTATGATATATTCACAATTCTATCTGTTTGAGTTTGACAAACCCAAATGGAAATTCGCGGCAAACGTAACAATTGTCAAAATTTAAAAGTTTGTAGATACGTTTGCTATATAGTATAATTTAATAATTAATATGTTCTGATTACATTTTGTACATTTTGAAAATCAATTTTTTTTTTCAATAAGTTACATGTCGAAAGAGCTAGACTTTTATCTTCTTCTTTTTTTTTTTCAAAATGTTTGGTAGATGATCGACTTATTAATTTTTTAATTGGATCCAATGGGTTGTATATATCCTTACTATATATAAAAGCATATTGAAAAAAAATGATATGAAAAGGCTATCTTACCCAAATAAGAAACCTGAGCTGTTAATCATTTTCTTGGATAGATCAGAACCGTTGATTTACGTTAATGTCCATTGATGTTAATGTCTCAGCCCATTAAAATTTAAGGCTCATATTAATTTCCTCAATACAAAGCCCATTACATATTCTTTTAAAAATTTATTATAAGAAATAACAATTTTAGCACAAAGCAACATGTGGGCTCTTTACTAGTATATATAATATAAGCCTGCTTTCGGGGTTTTTTTTATTATTTTTTGTAATTATATGGTTTGTTTGTTACATCACGTTTTCAAACTTTTTTTTTTTTAAGATAAAGATGAGGGTCAAACCACTCAAATTTAAATGTCTATAAAAACTTTACATCCAGGTTTCAAACCCGCGACCTCCCACACAGAGAGCATTACCTTAGCCACTAGACTAAAGACCGGTTCTCGATTTCAAACAATTTTATCGTCGACAATATTGTATTATACAAAACAAAAGGAATAATATTGCTAACTCAAGTTTGGGACTTTTGTGCTCCAGTGAGGTGTACATAGATACAAGTTAGCACTTTATTAGTTAATTCAATGGCAGCAAAACTAAAAAAGTGAATAAATACAATTATTTGCCAAAACCTAATTGACAGTTCTTAAATCTTAATGTACAATTAGGCAATTTTCAATTCTATCCAACCAATATATACTAATCCAAGTGGTGTAAAGTATGAATTATCATTGTGTTCAGTAGGTGTAGTAAGATTGTAGTAGCTGTGTAGTAAGTGATTTGAGGCGCTTTAAGTTACGAAACGGAGAGTGATTTAAGGTGTAGTAAGTTAACGCACCTAAATAAGTGCTTAAACTAAATCACCACTATTTCACATCTTTTACTCATTCCATCCACTTTACTTCATATATTTACTTCACTACCACCAAACACCGATGTGTCGTTTTAGTCCGATGTATGCTGTAAGCCAGACAATATCGGTTATATAATTGGCCCACGCAACTTGGACATGAAGTTGGTGAATGTATTGATTGTGATAGAGAAATAAGAAATTGTTCTGATAATAATAATATTAGCTTGTGAGAACAAATCATTGAACAGAATAATCATTGCATTAGATCTAATAATATGCGATAATCTCAAAGTTATTTTTTTTTTTTGGTAATTGATAGTTGGATCGGGATCACTTGCTTTTCTAAAATCCGACGGTTGAGAAACATAAAATTACATTGAGATCGGTGCAGCAAATGTCGAAGTATTTTGAGATCGAGATCGGTGCGACAACCGATACAGACCATGTGATCAGAAAAGCAGAGCCTGCTTTTCTTCTCTTCTCAAGAAAACAGCAGATTTTTATCCTTGATCGTTAGGCAGATAATACAAGGTTGGACAACATGGACCAGTTTATAACTTGATTTTTTTTTTCTTTCACTTTTAATTATCATGAGTTTTTTTTTTTTTTTTAATTCCTTTGGTTCAATGGATTTGAATTTTGCTGATTGAGACATTGTGGCCCAATCCTTGGATGTCCGTACATGGTGATAGTTAACAATTGCTGTCTGCTAGTAGCACAACTTGTACAAATTAATTATTATCCACATCAACAACTTGATTACAATTTTTTTTTCTTTTTTTTTTTTTAGAAAGTTGTATTAATTTTTGCAGTTGTTGGTACTATGCTACCATTTTTAATTTCTAGGTTGGATCTAAAAATGGTGTCAGAATTTCACTCGGGTGAATTAAACATTTAATTTAGAAATAAACAACTTGCTGGTCATATGACTCATATTTACATTAATTATAATTTTGAATACTACTGAATAAAAATCTCGATCTTAATTACTTCAAAAATAATGCGTTAGACAATATAACGTTAGCATTTCAGCCTAAAAATACTAATGCCTCGAACTGAAATTACGATTTGTAACATTCAACAAATTCTTCATATAAAAATTTAAGAAATAAGAAATATTTTTAGAGCTTTCTATATATTTATTTTAAATTTTTGAAAAAAAAAATCATAATCGGATACGATAACATCAATTTTAATTTTAATAGCATCACGATGGTCGTCAAACTCGAAAAATAATATCTTCAGTTTCAATCAAGCACTTTGAAAGTTGCGCTGCTGTAAAATTGTGCAAAGAACTTTCTGGATTCTTGGAAACTTTGAAAATTGTTTTAGAACTAATTAACCTCGTATTTATCTTTTATCTTTGGAAACTGAATAAAAAAAAAAAAAAAAAAACTCGTATCTATCTGCCAATTGTAGCTCGACACTAGTAATTGCTCACTGTGTGCAGCTATCTAGACAACTTCAGCCGTCACCGGGGCTACGTTTTAGTGATAGTGACATCGGCTCTCACCGTGGAGACCTAGAATTAAGTCCCAACAGAAGTTGGACAGGGGATAATTGGGGGGTTTGCCTACGCCCTACGGGCTTTGTTCAAAAAAAAAAAAAAAAAAAAAAAAAAAAAAACAAGACAACTTGAGCCGAATCAGCCGTAATTTATTGCTTGATTAGTATTAACTAAAAAAAATTATCGGTGTCTTCGGTTATAATCATCTTTGCCTTTGGCGAGTATGAACATTTACATTGAGACCTCTTAATTTTACCATTATTTCTTTCTGTAATTAAGTAACTGATTTTTTTTTTTGAAGGGCCTAAAAGAATGATTTTTTTTTCTCTGGCCTAAAAAAGAATGAAGTAGGATGACTATTTCAACATTATTGCTTCTTTCATGTAAAATGCATGGAATAATTTTTTTTTGAGCAACAAACAATTGATTTTTTTTAGATAAAAATGAGAATCAAACAGCTCGAATTTAAATATACATAAAAGACGTCATTCGGATTTTAAACTTGTACGTGAACTCCCACAAGAAAGCATTAATAGAACAAATCTAAGAGTTCAATATATATAGAGAGTCCGGCTACAGTGATATGCATATCACAATTTTATTGTGCTATGCAACTCGTATCTCAGTTTTCGGTGTCCAGATAGTCGATCCGAATAGCTCAATGTGATCTCTATATCAAAATCTGCTAGGAACCAAATTTTATAATTTTTAAAATTTTTTTGCTATTTTTTAATGAAACACTAGATGTTTATGTACAGAATCACCAATTTGATACAAGATATATAGAGACCGTTTCCTACACTTGATGTGCCAGGTACATTCAATTTGGTACTATTTATAAGAGAAACATTCCACCTATATAGTAGGCCACATATCCATCCATCTCACAGCTTTGACACACCACGTGTATCCATGTGCTTAGCATATTTGCATAAATATTTACTGAAAACCATTATGTATATGTTCACTGGAAAATGATATATATTCATTAGAAACATATAAATGTTTACTGAAAAATGATGTTTGTTCATTGAAAATACGACAGACCGGTGGATAAATAAAAATAGTGGACGCTACCTACTACTCTATTTTTAATTAAAAAGGCTGCATTAATTTCTTAGAGTTGGTGATTGGTATTATTTTTCCTAGGTTGGATCTGTAATGATGTCGGAAGTGCAGTCAGATAAAAATTAAGTAAATTGAGCATTTAGAACGAGAATTAATTAACTAATTAAGAACTTGCAGCTAATTAACTAGGATACTTTTGACTTCCAATGAATATTAAATATGATCTTCTGACAAATAGAATTATTTTTGGGATGCAATTTCGGCTGATTCACTGTAATAAATAAGTATTTGACAAATATAACTCGATATTAATTACGAGGAGGGATTCATTGACAATGCTTATAATAACAATTTTGACAATTGAGATTTTAAAAAATTTATAATAATTTATAAAAAATCTTAAAGATGAAAAAACTTTTATGGATGCATTCTTTAACTTATAAATTAACAGTGTTTTAAATTTTAATCAATTTGAACATCGTTTGATGGTTTATCAAAATTTTGTAAATTTTTTAACGGTTGAAATTTAACGAGCTTTAAAGAGCTATCAAATGTCACTTAAATTGAATATAATTTGAAACATAATCAATCTATAATTTAAATAATATCTCTATAAACTTTTTTATTTTTTAGAATTTTTAACTATTTTTACAAAATTTTCTAAATCATTATATATATGTCAAGATTGTCAAGATAAGCATTGTCAATGGATCCCTCCTCATTAATTATGGGTGCGACTATCTGACAAGTAATACTAGAGTGTTTATATATAATACAAGGATCTAATAGTTATGGACATTCGTGTACATGATAATCATCTCATTATTTATATATAAATTGAGAAATCTAATAGATCATCTTAATGACATATATATATACAAAAAATGATAAAGTTTAACATCATTCTGATAGTCATCAAGCTAGGGAGGAGAAAAAATCATAAAATTTGAACCATTAGATTTTGTTAATACTTGATGCACATATAAATGGAATCAAAATGATATAATTTTTTGTGCACACATAAAATATGATACATACAAAATATTCTATCAATTAGTTTTATTATTTAACAGTTTAGCATATAGCTATTTAAGATTTAATTTTATGGTCACCAATCAGTCACAAAAAATATGGTTATTTGATCTCTATCTTTTATGAAAATCGTTAATTATTATGGTAAAGTGTAAACAACTTCCTTTGGTAACCGATGTGACAAAATATAAATCCATCCAGTATTTATGTATCACCTTCTTTTTTTTTAAAAAAAAAAAACGAGTCTATTGTTGAGATTGTCAAATATATATATATATATATATATATATATATATATATATATATATATATATATATATATATATATATATATATATATATATATATTTAAATAATGGCAGTAGCTGCCATTTGAATTTTTTTTTTTTGAGAAAAAAAAAAAACAAAAATTGTCAAACATTTTTATGATTATTTATCGTACGGGATCTGAATTTGAAAAAAAGAAAGAAAGAAAGAAAGAATGAATGATATCTGCACCGGTAGAAACTAGATCCGCAGATGCAGGACCAAGAATTAGTTGTGTTTTTTCAGAGTATAAATAAAACTAGAATAAAATCTGCAATCGATTCAAGATCACTTATAATATTATATTCCTTTGACCATCAAAAATATTTTATGAATTAATAAACCAACAACAAAAGTTTAATTCGGTTTCTTTGCTGCCAGAGTGCCAGTTAGGTTCGTTGTTGAAATTGACTATAGCTTAACTAGCTTTTGGTTTGGCGGCTATGGGCAACGCCCTCCGTGTGGGAGGTCACGGGTTAGAAACCCGGATGGGGTTTCTTTTATAGACATTTAAATTTGAGTAGCTTGACCCTCATCGTTATCTCAAAAAAAAAAAAAAATTGCATGCACATTAATTAATCGATAATGTCCTGCTTATAAGTTGGTAGTTTCTATCAACTCTTCGAATGTGGTATTTTCATAATTTTTATAACAAGTAAAGCTACAGTGAGCTTAACCACATGGAGCCTTTTGTGAATGTGCCTCCAAAAATATAACCACATGGAGCCCTTCTGTGAATGTGTCTCCAAAAATATATTATGTATTAATTAATCATATCATTTGTGTACAAAAGAACTATATTATTTCAATTTCATTTATAAGATACATCAAGCATTATATCAACATCACAATTCAAAATTTGTAGTTTAACTCACCTCACTTAATGACTAGCAAAACGAAAGTAAAATAAAAAAAAAAAATACACATAGATGATGTAATTAAAATAAAAATAAGCAGTTAGCAGTCATTAGTCAAACAACATTCATAAGCATCGGATCCTTCTTAATTATTTCGAAAAAAAAACTCTCAAAAAAACCTTGCTAATTAATATCAGTAAACACCTGATCCCACTTATTTTATTTATTTTTTTTAAAAACTGTTTATTTTATAATGCAAGCACCTGATCGAATCTAGATCGAATCGGCAGAAAATCTCTGGGACAAATACAGTTACTGGCAATTCCAATATATCTGATTAATTCTGATACGAAGCACTATGCTCTTTCATTAAACTTCACAAAAAAAGAAACAAAATATGTAATCTCCTGTACTATTTAATTTTCTTGAAAGTCAAACCAACCTCATACATGTTGAAAGTTGAAAATTTTGAGGATTCAAATCATTAAAAAAAAAAATTTGAGAATTCAAAGTAACATGACACAACAAAATTAGCAAAATGCATTTTTTATAACTAAAATTAAAATTCAGTAGCACGTGGGCAACTTTCCGGTTCTTCAAACCACATGATTTTCACACGATTCAATCAATGTGTTAGCAGATAATAAATATTGGTTTAATATATTATTATATGTATGGGAGTTGATAACTGTACTCCTTAAAAATCTCCTTTAACTGTACCCCAATATATTTTTAGTTAATTTTTTTTTCAAATACAACAAATCACTTTTACCTGTTGCAATTCATATCCTCAATCGAACAAAACATGTACACTTATATATATACAATAGAAAGACCAAAAATAAAAAAAAATTACTCAAAATTTATGTGAGTATGAGAAAAAAAAGAAAATATTACCAATTTAGTTTGACAGATAGATAAAGGGGAAAGTAAAGGGGGCAAAAATAATTTCTCTATATGTATATCAGTATATAAGAGTCATACATATTATATATATGTGACTGCTTCATCAGGAGATAGGAGTCAGGAATCAGGAAGATGCCTGCAAGCTTCCTTGCAAGCAATAAGTATAACCAAGCACGTTTATTTGACTTCCCACTCTCTCCTGTTCTTGCAAAAACACACAAGATGTTCATTTTGTTTTCTCATCTCATTTTATTATGGTCAGAGACGGCAATAGCTGATGTCATATTTATTTGTTCAATTTTGTTTGTGGAACGTAATAATGCATTAATGAAAATTACGTGTGCATAAATTATTATCAAAATCTTGACAGGTATATGAGCTATCTTCTTCTTTTTTCTTTTTTCTTTTTTTCTTTTTTCTTTCTTTTTTCTTTCTTTTTTCTTTCTTTTTTCTTTTTTTTTTCTTTTTTTTTTCATATTCACATAGGTCCTTTTCACCCAGTTATTACTTATTAGTTATTATTATTGGGTTAAGTATTTTCTGTCTTTTCTTTTTGTTAGTTTGTATTGTATTTTAGTTAATTTGTATTGTAATTTTAGTCTGTTACTATACAACTTTTATTTAGAAAAAATAAAAACCTTGGAGCATTTTTGAGTTGCGATCAATGAGGAGGTCTAATATATATATATTTTAGAATTTAATTTAATTTATCATCGTTATAACATACTTTCTGTATCTTTTCAATGATCGTACGGCTCAAAAACTCGATCCATAAATGCTTTTTTTTTATGTAAAAAAAAATCACAGATTAAAAACAAGGACGGATCCAGCCTCTCATAGCGAGAGGAGACAAACTTTTTTGAATGAGAAATAGTACTATTATTATTTTAATATGTAGCATTTTTATATTGAAGCTTAAGCAACTTAATTTATTGTACCTTTTTTTAAAGAATTTTTTTTTTTTAGAAAAAAGAGAAAATATTTAAGGAGCATTTTTTTAAAAAAAAAAAAAAAATTGGGGATGGCAGTTGACCCCTGGCCACAACGTGGCACCGTGCCAGAATTTAAAGGTGCACATTTCCTAGATCAACAATATGCAAGTATATAAGAGATGTATTTTTATTATTATTATTATTATTATTATTATTATTATTATTATTATTTTTTTATTTATTTATTTTTTTTTGATGTAAAAGATGTACTACTAGTGTTTGCTACATTACATAGCGGGTGTTAAAAAATTTTCGCAATAGAAAAAATGAAGGTCAAAGCCATAATATAACTAAACTTAATTAACACACAATATAAGATGGATATACGCACCTTGTGTTTGGTTGGTGACTTAAAATTGATTTAAGCTCTTAAATCAATTTTAAGTCACCAAATAGAAGTGATTTAAGGTGTAGTAAGTTAACGCAGCTATATAGGTATAGTAAACTAAACCACCAACATTTCACATCTTTTACACATTACGTCAACTTTACTTCATTTATTTACTTCACTCCCACCAAACACCACTGATTTAAGGTGATTTAACATTTTACTCCACTTTAACTTACTACATTTGCCAAACGGAGGTAAGTACATATTTGTTTGCATAAATTATTAGAGGTAACAAAAATGAGTGTCAATTGATTTACCATCAACGTAAAGTAGACTTATTTAGTTATTTTCGATGTGTTCTTATTCAAACAAGTGGATGGTGAGAATCTTTGACAAGAAAATTCAATTTTTTTTGAAGAAAATTTCCTTTTGTAATTTAGTCTCCCTATTTTTACTTTTAGTTTTGTCCGTTGCAACATTATCAATCATATAAGTTTTTGAATTTTAATAGCATAAAAACAAAAATAAAGATAAAGATAATAATCCTTACTACTAATAAAAGGAGATATGAATTTTTTTGACATGAAAGTTCTATCTTCCCTAAAGAAGAAACATCAGCCGTTGATTGTTTACTTAATTGATCACCACCGTTGACGTACTTTAAAAATCCCATGTCAGTTTTCTTATAAGGGATGAACTCTCGGCCTTTTATAATAATAATTTCAGATCAAAGAAAGGCAGGGCTCTTTACTATAAATAATAATTTCATACTTTAGACTCTTTACTAGTACAATATAAGTGGGATTCACAACATTTAACCACCAAAAATTACTGGACAAGGCACAACAGGAGAAGGTGTAATATACATTTTGTAAAGTGTAAAATTAACCTTTATCAAA
This sequence comes from Cyperus esculentus, assembly GCA_030179965.1. Taxonomy (NCBI): domain Eukaryota; kingdom Viridiplantae; phylum Streptophyta; class Magnoliopsida; order Poales; family Cyperaceae; genus Cyperus; species Cyperus esculentus. Next base: position 2,583,309 of record JASGLE010000043.1, read on the forward strand.
AGCACCAATCTCTCCTGTTTCTTTCTACTGGAGAAGAATAATATGCATCAACTCTTGAACCCCAACACAACACACAGTATGAAAGCAAGAACTTTGAAGTCAATGGCTCTGAAAAGAAATCAACAATTCCTAGCTACTTTCTTTCTTTCTGGTAGCTGAGACCAAATATATTACATACACAAATAAAAATCATATATTATATTATCATATCATCTCCCTTCTTTCTTCCCTCCCTCTTTCTCTACAACCAACCAACAATCATAACTGCCTCCTCTCAAATTCTCAATCCTCTCAGTTTCACAGATAAGGGAGCTGTACTTGTTCTTCCATCAGAATTCAGAACAGATCCTTGTAAATTCCCAATTCCTGTCTGATCTATGGTTCCTTTGTGGTACTTTTCTTTCAATTCTGCAAATTGGGTGTCTGATTTTGTGCTAATTTGTAGGGGTTTTGAAGTGGTTCTTTTCTTTCAACTGGCAGGAGCTGTACCAATTCATCTGCCTCCATTCTCTTGGGTATGCTCATACTTTGCCAATTTTGTTCAATTTGTTTCAACAAATTAGCTGTAGTTGGTTTTGATTTTTATAATTGATGTGATATTTGTGCTTAGTACTTGATTTGTTTGAAAGATGTCCCCTTCCTGAACTTAATTAATTGCTGTATTTAATGATACAAGAATGTTTCCTTGTTTGATTACTGTTCAAAAAAGTTGAATAGTTTTGGGTTTTTTTTTCTTGTGTTCTGTTGGAGCTTGAAAGGTATTTTTAAAGAAAATTTACTGGTAATTTTACCAGAAGGACATGCTTTTCGTCGAAGCATGTCATTTTTTTTATTGTTTTGAAATGGTCAAGTTGAAATAACAATGTCACACTTTCACATTTCAAAATTTCATCTGTCAAGTGAGTTTTATATTTGCTTCATAAAAAAAAAAAAGAACCAATCATAGTTAAGCACTGTGCCCAGTTCCATATTTAATGGATAATTTGTCAATTTGATGATGTTTTTGAGGCTTTAACAGATGCTTATGGACCACAACCACTCGGTTCGGCATTTTCTAAGTCGTTGCATGACCTAACCAATTTAATTTTTTAGTCCTTGGTGGGTCCTTATTCATTTATAATGATTCACTTTGGTACCAAGGAAGTAGATAAACTCTTGTTGGTTGACTATAAAGAACACCCACAATTCATTCCTTCTTTCCTATACTCTTAAGATATTTTGAGACACCTGCCTAATAGTCTAATACATTGTTAGATTTCTGTATTTGTGTAGGTTTGTGATTGATCAGACTTAACAAGCCTCAGGCAGGGAAATCACAGATTGGTTAAACCAGTGATGAGTTGCTTGTGTGGCTTATTTGGAAAAAACAGTGTGCTTGATACTGTTCGACAAAATGAAGGTATGTAATCCAGTTTTTGCTTTTGTTGGTCATTTCTAATGACGCTTATATAGTTCAAATCTGGTAGTGATTTTCAGAAAATGATGTGCAGCCAGTATCAATTTAACAGCACTAAACTGTACCTTTTCAATTTCTACCATTTCTTTGTGTGATTGTTCAGGAGAGCCAGGAGGGGATTCACGTATAAATTACTTTTTCTTGCATGATCTGTTAATCACTTTTACATACTCTTGTATATTTTTCAGATATTCCAGGTGTCAACAGAATTAAAATATTATCTTACAACGAATTGAGAAAGGCCACCGATGGTTTTAGTGTTGCAAACAAGATTGGTGAAGGCGGTTTTGGTTCAGTCTACAAGGTAACATCTCATTTACTGTATTTACTGTGTTGTATTTGTATGTTTATTGATAAGTCCTCCTCCTAAGTTACATATTCTGCTCTATCAGAAATACATGTTCATCATTTTTCTCACTTTTTACACTTAAAACTGTGTTATTTATGAATAGCACTTATCTGTTGATTGTTGGATCTGAAACCTATTATTCAACTTCATTTTTGTATAGCATATCCACATTTGTATGACATCGACTCCATTATCCAACAAGGAAATTGTCTTCTTTTTGAACTTAAGGATCAGCTCATCAGCATTTTTGGATGATTCTTAATAAGTTGTAACAATGTACCATTTTTATCACGGTAGATCTCATTCAAGTTTTTCTTTTAATCGTAATTTTTGCCCTCAAACATCTCAGAATTGAAGGTTGCTTCTGGAAGTTTTGGACCAATTTTGAAAAGGAAAAAGAACAAAGCGTTAAAATTTCTGTCATATTTAAAAAAAAAAAAAGTCATATTACGTTTGTGAATTGTCCTATACGTATAATTAATTATCTGGTTTATATGATATAGGGAAAGCTGAAAGATGGGACCTTTGTGGCAGTTAAGGTCCTCTCTGCAGAATCAAGACAAGGTGTGAGGGAATTTTTGACAGAATTAACAGTTATTTCCGACATAAATCATGAAAACCTTGTCAGGTTACATGGCTGCTGCGTTGAAGGCACCCATCGGATTCTTGTCTATCCCTATATGGAAAACAATAGCCTTGCTCAAACACTTCTAGGTACGTAATACACTATTCCTTTCTCTTAATTTTAAGTCCATTTTTTTGGTCAGAATACCTTCTAGAAGGTATTTAATATTTGCAGATGTGCAGTACTAGCAAGTTCTTATCTGCACTGGTACCATCTGGAGAAGCACTTTCCTTCAGTGCAGTTTATCTCTGCCCCAGAACTGGTGAAAATGGTACCATTTTGCATGATACTAGTACCATATCAGTCTGTATTGTATCATACATACAAGACAATCATCTAGTCTCCAATTTTTCTCTGATATATTTTTTAATTTTACCCCTTTTTCTTGTCAATCTTTCAGTTCAATTTGTTGATTTTTTTCAAGAAATATGAAGATATTAATTTATTTCCCAATGCAGGCCGAAACCCTGCTAATCTGGAGTTCAACTGGAAGACCCGTGTGAAGCTCTGCATAGGGGTGGCTCGTGGCCTGGCATTCCTTCACGACGAAATCAGACCTCCCATTATACACAGAGATATAAAGGCTAGCAATGTATTACTAGACAAAGACTTAACCCCTAAAATATCTGATTTCGGATTAGCTAAGCTGCTTCCTCCGAACGCCACCCATGTCAGCACTAGGGTTGCTGGTACCATGTAAGTTTTTTGTTCTTCTGGACGGAACTAAAAACTTCTTCATTTCAATCTTAATATTATCATGAAGCCCAAGAAAAATGTGATGTTAAACTTTTTTAAAATTTTTGTTGTAAGTATCCTGATTTTGAATTTTTTCTGCAGAGGTTACTTGGCTCCAGAATATGCTATAAGAGGTCAAGTGACTAGAAAGTCGGATATATACAGTTTTGGGGTTCTTTTATTGGAAATTGTAAGCGGCAGGTGCAACACCAACACTAGACTGCCTTACGAGGATCAGTTTCTTCTGGAAAGAGTATGTTTCATTTTGACTCGGCTTTCTTCCCTGTGTTTTAGTACTGAACTACTGATCATTTTTCATACTTATTTTCTTGTTTTTTTGTTGCTTTGGGGCAACAACGGAATTGGGGATTGATTTGAGAGTCGAGACTAATATTGCCAATTTGCAAATTGTTGATTTGCATGTACTAGTGCTAAATTCTCTTGCTGTCCTCATATGATACCAAATTTAATTGGGACTATCGGTTAATTTATTTTGCTTATAGAGACTCTGACGACATCTGCTGATCTTTCTCACATAATATTGGCCCCATAATTAGTGATAGAGAGCAAGAAGAATACTGATATTCAAAAAATGAAATAAGACTGTACTTGAACAAAGTCCTAGTTAAAATACTAATAAGCATATAATCTGCAAAATTACTAGACAAACATAATCAGTAACATACATGGAAATTGTTTTTTTAAGGCAAGTATTGTTTGTGTAACACACTAAATTTTATTCTCCTTGCAGACATGGACATTGTATGAGCAAGGAAATCTCGAGAAGATAGTCGATGCCTTTCTAAATGATTTGAACATGGAAGAGGCTACTCGTTTCTTAAAGGTTGCTTTATTGTGCACCCAAGATGCTACCAGATTACGCCCATCCATGTCGACTGTTTTAAAATTGCTTATCGGGGATAGACCAATAGGCAATGAAAAGATCACCAAACCCGCAGTAATTAGTGATTTTATGGACCTCAAAGTAAAAAGCACAAAAGAAAATCAAAATTTTGGTCAAGTATCGACCACCATTTCTTCGTCAGCTGCAGCCACCACCGCCGCCTTTTCTTCCGAAGATGATACCACACTTCTTTCAGTGGCGTCCTCTGACAAGGACTTCAAGTGAAAATCAGTGCCTCACAGGGGATTTTTTGGGAGAACATCCAATAAGGATTGTAGATTTTGTGCATATACTATTGAGAAATCGCAAGAGTTCCGATCGAGTTCTATTGTTTTATTCATTTTTGTGAGGCAAGTTCAATGAACTTAACAAAGTTTGGTGGTTGCTTTTTCCTGGTACAGTGTACATACTTAGGTAGGGATTGCAAGGGTTTTAAAATTGTTCTACTTTTATGCTTTATCTACTTTTTTGTCTACATGTTAATTGGGAAGGGATCATTTGTCAAACACAAACATGGATTTAAATTTGCAAAAAGCAGTTGAATTCCTAGTCCAAGGTGGGTAACTTTCTTTCATATGTGAATATATTGTACTTGGCATTCTTTCTGCACTGAGTAAATGGGAATTACTCTACAAGTGTGAGTATAGAGTTAGACTAATATGATAATATGAAAACGTTTGCATTTAGCTCCGAAATGCTAACGGTCCAAATTATGTTTTGCCATATTCAAAATTTTGATTTATGGTTCCCATTAAATTGATTATATGAAAATACTAGGGGATACAAAAATTTTTCATTTTTTGAGTCTGTATTTGTTTTGAATTTTTCAAAATGACCCTAAAATATTAATAAAATAGTGTTTGTTTGTACAGGGATTTTGAAAAATTCAAAATAAATACTTAAAAAAACTTCAAAAATGGAAAATTTTTGTATCCAATAGCATTTTCATATGATCAATTTAATGGGAACCATAAATCAAAATTTCGGACGTGACAAAGTATAATTTGGACCATTAGCATTTCAGAGTGAAATGCAAATGTTTTCACGGTAGTTCTACCCGTGAGTATATGTATATCTTTGTTTGCATCTATCTATAAATGTAAAATATAAGATTATAATTTGTGGAAAAGAAGAACTACTCTTTTCTGTCACCCTGCTCATAAAGAAAATTCCATGAAAAATAAATATGATGATGATGATGATTTCACAAAATATATTTTTGTGACCCTGGAACATATTCACCAAACCACCATTGACTTGTATAAAATTGGGGACAGTTTGTCAAAACCTGAGCTTTGAATGTCAATGTCAGAAAGCAACAAATGAACAAAGCAATGTACCAGTATCTTTAATGCCCCTGTCCTGATCCTTTGAACTAATTCAACTGAAGTTACTGGTACATGCAGTTGGGATTTCTCAACATACTTTTTCTTAAAAAAAATTGTGATTCGGTTTGTTGGTCTGCTACTTTCTTAATAAAAGAAATCATAAAGGAAAAATAAAAAAAAAAAGGCAAAGAAAAGATCAAAGGAACACGGTTTGCCACTGTCAAACATGATATGGTGATGAGGTGATGTAGTTACCAAAGTCAGAAGCTTTTTGTCAACAAAAACAAGTCATTGACCTTTTCTTTTTTTGGTGGTCTGCATTAATTAACATCTCCCACAACCAATAAAAGAGAAAAAGAGAGATTAGATATGAAATAGTAGGTTTAAAATTTGAAGGAGTATCTTCATCTTCATGAGTGGGGTTCCAATGCCACCAGTTGTGTGTGGTACAAGATGCCGCAAACTCATTTTTTTTTTCATTTATATGTCAAAATTTTGTATGCAAATTTCAAATCGATACCGTTGATCTTGTTTATTATTCATAAAAGATATATGTATAAAATTTCATGATTTTTGAGCTTATTTGGTACTAGATAAAACAAGCTTAAAAATAAAAGATAAAAGAATCTGGTTAACTATGATTAATTAATTTTAAAACATCTATCTTTAAGCCACCTGATCGAGTAGCATATGAACTCGAAAAATGGCTAAATCATACACCAACCGATTCCTTTCTTTGTGTGCTTAATTAACCATTGAACCTGTTATTAACTTTGTCAAATGGCCTGTTACTCTTAATTCTCCATTACAAGGTTCATTAAGGCCCAAGCCCATTTTTTACATCATTTCTTAATGGTCCAAAAACAAATTGTATAGCACCCATTAATCCTCTATAAACTCTAAACTGTCCCATACGCATCATGTTACGGTACAAATCAACTAGATCTACAGCTTGCATTGAGATTTTCAGAGAAAGCAGCAGTTTAATTTTATATACCTTATACTTCAATTTTTTTATGAGGAGGGATCCCTTGACAATGCTTTTTTTTGACAATCATGATAATAGGGAGCTTAATAAATTTGAAACAATTATTTAAAAAATCTTAAAAATAGAAAAAAGCTTATAGATGTATTATTTAGTATATAGATCGATAGTGTTTCAAATTTCAATCAATTTGGGTATCGTTTGATAGCTCATCAAAATTTTATACTTTTTTTAACGGTTGTAATTTAAAGAGATTTTGATAGACTATTAGACAACATTTAAATTGAATGTTGTTAAGAATATAATCAATCTATAAGTTTAACAACATGTATATAAACTTTTTTCTATTTTTAAGATTTTTTATATATTTTTTTGAAATTTATCAAGTGTCATATTATCATGATTGTCAAAATTAGCATTGTCAAGGGATCCCTCCTCTTTTTTTATTGGGTCTAAAGTTGAACATACAGCTTCATCATGTCCTACAAAGGGACATCTGATTTTCTTATACTTTGTCAATTCTTTCTCAACCATTCAATACTTAAAATTGACCCATATATTCAATACCTATGACTGTAGATATGCACACAACTAATGTAATATCTTTTGCACATTACTGAAATAGTCAATGCATTATGCATTGTAAATGTTTGGTACCATATACCAGTACACACCAACCATACCAAACAGATAACAGTCTGTCAGTCACTGGTCAAGGTCATTGGTATATATATATATATATATATCTCACTTGCATAATATCCTTATGATGATGAAAGTTTATATAAGAAGAGCAAGATAAATGAAGACACACAGAAACACAAACAAACTAAGAATACAAAGACAAGGATGCCATAAAATATTAACCATTAAAAACAAGGCAAAAACCATAATAACTTACAATAGAAAGCATAGAAGCATATTGTTCTTCTTTTTTTGAGGAAAATATTATTTCTTTCTTTTATCCTTTCTTTACTATCTAATATCTAAAATACCACTGTTATTATATAATTTACCACTTAATTACTTCTAAAGTTCTAATTATACCTCATTAGCAGAAATCCTCAAAAATTCAGCTTTCAACTCTTCTACATTTGTTCCTATTACAAGTTTTTGTACCAGTCTGTCACTTACAGCCCGCATCAGAACCGACAATGACACAGCTGCACACGCATCGCCTTCATGGAATGGAAGGCATTAACATCTTTTTTAAGGATTTTATGGCAAAATTTCATAGAATGGGAGGCATTGAGATCATTTTGAAATGCAGAAGGCAATAATAATACAGGGTGATATATAGAAGGTTACTAATGGAATGTTTTTGTTGGATATTAGGGAGAAAAAAAAAAAATGCCAATTAGGATAATAAGGGTGAGGAGCTGGCTAAAAAGGAAGCTTACGTCGATGCCTGTCTTGCTACGATCGGTACACAACTAACATGCCGAGGTAATGCAACTCTTACTCAACTTCAACACCTCATGATCGCGCAATTCTGCACAAACAAACTGCCATATTCCTTGGTAACTAGAACCTGCCACGCCTCATCCGGGTCCCCGTCAGGGCGCCAGGCATAAATCACAATTCCATGACTGAACACCAGAAGTTGCCCCATGACCAGTACCAGGCGGTCGCCACAGCCTCTGAAGCCCATGCCCCAGCCATTTGATGGCGCCTTCACGGGCAACTCCTTCACCACATGCCAGGTGTTGTTATCCTTGTTGTACTTCTTGACGACACTGATGTCCTTATCAGCTGCGTAAAGCTGGTTGTTTACGACAGCCAAGAGAGGCGGTGGCTGGCGGACCTGGACCCCGAAGGGGCACATGTTCATGATCCGGCGCCAAACCTTAGTTTCAAAATCAAACTCTTCTCCACATGTCAGTGTTTCGTAGTTTTGAGTCAGACCGCCTATGGCATAAAATTTGCGGTCCATGAAAACACCGGCAGTCATTTTGCGAGCCACGGACAAGCTTGGTAAGGGTTGCCAGATGTCTGTTTCAGAGTTGTACATTTCAGCCGAATTAAGGATTTTTCCGGTAATGTCTACTCCTCCGGCTATGTAGGCAATAGTGTTAACACTAGCAGAAGCGAAAAGGCATCGGCTATGAAGCATTGGCCTGGCACGCGTCCAATGATCGGTTACCAGGTTGTACATCCAAATAGCAAGCTGAAAAGTCTCCCGACCGAAAACCAGAAGCCAAGTCCCTACAGCAAGCGACTCCTTGTCAGCCAATTTGAAGCACCAATCGCAAGGTATTCGAGGCAGCTGCATCCACCGCCTTGCTGACAGATCAAAGCCCTCCCAAGGCATGATGCTAGTAGCTACATAAATCCAGTGCTCTTGAATATTAAGTTTTCTTCTCAGTTTGTATAAATAGCCACTCGAGATTAATGCTTTGAACCTCCTGTTTATGCATGCGAGGATAGGGTAGTTTGATCGGCTCGCTTTGGCGAGGCATTCTAGTGCGAGTTCGTCAGGTAACCCAGGAAGGAGACAGTTAACTGATTGCACACTGTCAACCATCTGGCATTTCAAGTGCAGTTTAGAGATGATCGGCTTCTTCGATTGTGAAACAAAGAGGTCAGTGCTCCGGGCAGATATATTAGCCATAAGATTTTCGAAGGTGGTTTTAACCATGTCGCCACGGGACAAGAGGTACGCGAGTATGCTTACATGTAAGGAATACGGGTCACCGCCTTCGAGGGTTCTCAGGAGATGGAGCAGAATGGTGATTCGAGCAACAATCAGAGTGTCGGTCTTGGAGAACTGCGAACAGTCAGTTTTGCCTTGTATTTGCTCCATATTGTTTCGGATTCGCATGCTTATGCGAGATTTGCAACCAAATCTGCAAAGAATTTACAAAATGAATGAAGTAAACTGCAGATAAATAATGAACCAGCAATGCATGCAAGATTACATTATAAGTTAGCAAATATATGTACAGGTCTGGTTGCTTGAATCTTGTTGTTTTGCCTTTTTACCAGCATCACAACCATTAGCAAGATTCAACTTCCTTTTCTTTTGTTTCACTTTGAAATTGCATTTTTTTTTCTTTTTTTCAATTGAGATATTCTTAATTAAAATGTGAACTCTGGTAAAAATAGTCATTTCAATTCTGGTACATATCTAGTGATTCTATAATGCTGACATGCTTCAAAATAACAAAAAATCAGTGAGATATCTTCCAGCAAAACATTACCAGTAAATAAAAAGATAAAACACCGCACGTAACATTTGCGGGAATTTTCATCGGAAACGTGTACATTTCAACCCGAAATGTAGCTAGAAACACCGCACAAAAACATTGCGGTAATTTTGTCGATGTTGTAGCTGAAAAAACTGAAGATATATATAGAACCTATTATCTTAGAAACATTTCGGCTATAACTCCATATTAGTTTGAGAAATCAACAACTAATGGATGCATATAAATAACAAACTCATCGCTTGTAATCCCTGATATAGAAAACAACTTGCATATCAAAATATACTTTCCTAGAAAGCTGATTAAGGATGCAGATTACTGATTACTAGAAATTCAGATCATATTTAAAAATTAAACACTCATTGAACTTGTAAATGATTGATAATTTTTAAGGCCCCTAAGTGACCGCTCAGTGATAAAGGAGGTGAACTCAAATTTTAAGAGAGGTCTCTTCCTTAACCTTATTCAATAGCAGTTTAGATTAGAGCACAAATTAGACATCTCTAAGGGAATAAATCACTTTAGAATTTCCAAAAGTGATTCATATCCATTCAATATCTTCGAAACCAACCCACATTTGGATTTGGGGATCAAAACTATTTGATTTTGGGTAAACCACATTAATTCTAATTGCCCCAATATAAAAAAAATTTATGTATTGTTCATAACTGAAAATTAAGTATCATATTGAACCAGACAATAATTACAAAAAAGATTGAAAGTATCTCACTGATCTGCAGAATTTAATCTGTTTCATATAAAACCAGACAAGAACAAAAGAATTTGAGCAAAACATGGGAATTAAAAGAGCAGAATTTCCCCTTTTGCCTTTTCTACAACCTCAGCCAATTCAAACTCTATCTGGTCCAAAACCTGAGGAAAAAAAAAAAAAAAAAAAGCTAACAATCCTACTATGAAAACAAAAGTCAATAACTTTCAGAAAAAAATAAAATCCCAACAAATTTTAACTTTTTAATTGAAGAACAATTATATAATAAAGAAAAGTTTTCACCTTTGATCTCTTCCATGCACCAATATATATATAGCAGCCTTCAACTTTTATAACACCCTGCAACCTGCCATGACACAAAAGGCAACAATTTAAAAAAAAAAAAAAAAAAAACCAAAGGAAGAAATATGGAGCTGGAGAAGCATTGAAAACTAGAAATAGAGCTTTGATCATATCATAACACCATTTGTTTTTCTTGTCTCAAAACTCACTTGATATCTTGGTCGACCAACGATCACTTCACTTGTCACTAATTCCCAATTTCGGACATATTGAGGAGGAACAAAGAAGCCTGGGAGTGAGAGTGTATTATATATTTTGAGTGAAATGATTTAAAGCATGAAATTAATGGAAGAATGGAGGGAAATGAATTGGAATGAGAAGGGCTTGCTATAAATGGAAGAAAAAAAACAGGGGAGGAAACATATATAAAACCACTCTTCTTGGTGAAAAGAAGAATGGAAGCATTTGGTTTCTGTGTTCTCAGTTTCTCAGTGCTTGACTGGCGCCTTGAACAAGTAACGAAACAAACAAACGATGAACGAATTTGATTTTTGATCTGTGAAGACTTTTAGAATTGTCCCTCCAATCACAAATTTTTACATTTACAAGATTGTTCAGTTTGAAACTGAACTAAAATGGTCTTCTGAAATATCTATATTAATATGATTTTATGTAACTTATTTTCAATAATGCATGAGTATAATTTTTCATCGTTCATTTTGTATTATAGCTTATGGTTTTATGTGCTTTACTTTTATACAAATGACCGCCTCTTTCATATATCTTAAATGGATGCAGTAATTTACTATAACATGATTCATAATATTTGGTTGTGGTTGTCAATTAGTAAATACAACAATGGTTGTTTAACACTTAATTTTTTTTTCTTACATATTATTTTCCCTGAATAGTATTTCATTTTTTCTTAAATTACAACAACAGAGAATAAAACCATTTATTTCAATTAACTTGTCATATATGATTGTATGTACAAAATTATCCCCCTTTTTTTTTCTGGCATAAACAAGTATAGTTAAATTGAAAAAAGTTTGGGAATAAAGTGTAAACTTATCCTTTTTTTTTCTAGGCAGTGTATCTTTTATTTTTTTCTCAAAAAAAAAAAAGAAAAAAAAACTGTGCGGGTATCTTCGATACACTAGCATTAGCAAGTCGCAATGTTGTAATCTATTAACTCTATTTGGTTAACAGGCGATTTGTACCAAGACAGAAACCTTATCAGAAAAGAAAACCTGAGCTCGTGCAAAATCAAAGCTACGGAAATGAACATTTAGGATTAATTAATAAATTATATCAACGGTCCGGATTTAACGGAGGAAAATTTCGTGTGCAAACACCAAACAGAGCGCTTACTAGTTAGTGCCTTGGTGGTTACCAGAGCGGTCACGAAATATTTTTATGTCTAACCCTTAATAAAATATATAAAACATCCCTATCTTCACTTAAAAAATTAAACGCTCATGTCAATTTAAACTAAACGCACATTCAGAGGACGAGATAATCACGGTACTTATCAAATAAAAGTTTGAATCGAGCATTCTAGTCGAGTCTTGACTCGAGTCCAGATATAACATCTAAACGTGAGTCTAGACTCAAGTCTAGTCTCTATCTTTAAAAACCAGGTCCAATCTTACACATCAAGACAGGTGAAATGCAATGCAATCTGTAGCAAAAGGGTTGCTTTTACAATTTTACTTGATTTCCTGTAAGAACTTTTTGTGGAAGAACATAACATTTTTGAAAGAAAAATATATTTTTCATCGATTAAGGCACATTAAGTCAGGAACAACAACGTACCCCCTTCAAAACATAAAAAGATGCATAGAAAACAAAGTCACATATAAAAGAAAGCGCGCACAGCTTGACGGAATGAGTTAGAGCTGATGCCTGAGATGTTCACTGTTGGATAGACTGTAGATGTACAGTAAGTAGTTCTTGCAAATTAGAAGTATTATAGATATGATGATGACATAAGTCCATGCAAATAATCACAAAACAATCAATTGATCCACTGCACAGTTTGAAATTGTTAAAGATTCAGTTTGTGCATCATGACAAACAAAAGATTGTTATGATTAAAATAGACAGCTTGTCGCTGAGTTGAGTAAAAGCGGGGCTAACAAAGTTTGAAATTCCTGTATACAAATTGCAAGATTGAGCTAGCTAATGAACATGAGTCCCTGAATCCATAACAAGCATATTAATTCCTTGGTTTCTTTGGTGGCGGAGGTGGCATGCTGGCTGCATCTGCATTCCTCTTAATTCCCAGGAAATGCTCAACCTGAAAGACGCAAGACAACAATAAGTGAAACAACATAACAGATCTGACAAAAAAGAAAGTATAAAGAGAAGATGACATTATTATGTAGAGTTAGGCTACAATAATATGCATATCACGGTTTCACCGTGCTATGCGGTCCGTATCTCCATTTCCGATGTCCAAATAGTCGATCTGAACCGCTCAATGTGATCTCTATATTAAAATATGTTAGGAAACCAAATTTTACAATTTTTAGAATTTTTTTGCTATTTTTAGTGATGGGGAGAAAATCGTTGTTTTGTATGAACCAGAATCCTCGGCTCTAGCCATTTTCTCCTCATCATTAAAAATAGCAAAAAAATTCAAAAAATTATAAAATTTGGTTTGCTAGTATATTTTGATATAAAGATTAAGTTTAACGGTTCGGATCGACAATTTGGACACCAAAAACGGAGATATGGACTGCATAGCACGGTAAAACCGTGATACGCATATTATTGTAGCCGGACTCTTATTATGTATATACCAATAAAAAATATGGGAGCATCTTTGAAATTTATTAAAGGGTTCCTTGAAAGGTTTACATATGCAACCCTCAAATATGGAAAATTATGCACACACCACTAAATGTGTGCATAATTTTTTCAAGTGCAGTTCTGTGGTGGTAAGGTATAGAAATTGTTCCGGCATTCAGAGAATATTTAGAACTCCGCAATCCAAAAAAATCTAAAAAAATGAAAAATGTATCACCTTTCTGTCCCCAAGCATCGGTGTCAGACTCCCAATATCTTTCTCCACTGTAGCAAATCCACTGCTTGGGTCGCTTGTTTGCCTAAAATAATACAATAAACAATCAATTAGACCAATTATAATTCCTCAATCAAAACATAACAAATTATTAGTACCCGATCAGTTGGAGAGAGGAAGTTCTCAGACTAGCATCTTTGTAAATTTTGAGGCCTGAAGTTATCATTTCCAAAATGAAAGAAATAAAGAAACCAAATCAAACATAATAAACATACCCAGGTTTAACATTGCCAGTCAACACCAGGTAAGGTGTCTTCATTCGAGCCTGGGCTTCTCTCATTTTCTCCATGGAATGTAATGGTGTGTCAGAGTCCCTCATTTGTTTCGTCTTCAGATCCTCATGGAACTTCTTCATTCTCTTTTCTTGCTTCATTTTTCCTGGTCCCTTCCCATGGAACTTGTGTGATAGAGCTCTAAATGCTTCCTTCGGTGTCATCTGTTGTTTACAAAAGTTAAAATAGACTGTTAGAACAAAGCTGCAGTAACAAAGAAAAACTAACAAAACATATAGGATTTCATCAACATGAGACTACCAAAGTAAAAACGTCAGCGTGCAATCATCCTTTCTTATAAAAAAAGATGGAGACACCACCCCCTTTTTAAAAAGTGAAATTAATAGAAAGGAACTTACGATTCGACCAAATTCATCAGTTCTCTCAATGCGGATCTCCTTTTCTCTTGGAGCTGGTTCTTCAACTATACCGACTAATTTACTCTTCTTTTTATCCATTGTTCTTCCACCCCAATCTATGCCTTCATTCAATGTTCCTCTGTCCTTCAATAATTTCAAAGCACCGGCCAGGCCTTTGCCAACAGCTGCCTCGTGGATTATTTCGTCAGGTTTTATTTCATTGTTTTCCTCCTTTGATGGTTGTTCAGTTGCAGACTCGGATTCTTTGACTTCAGACCAGCCAGTAACCTCAGTTTGCTCGTCCTGTTGGGTCATTTCAGGTTCTGAATCAATATCCATGAAGACATCTTCCGCTTCAGTTTTAAGAGTCTCTGTAATTTTGGTAAACAATACTGTTGATTAATAGCAGATCCAACATTAAAGACCTAATTGAATAGTAGCAATAACAGTTGACCAGATGTGTTTGGAAATTTAATGGGGTATCATTATTATTTTTTTGTTTTTTGCCGCTAATATCTATCACTCTTTTGTTTTCTTCTTTTTCTTGTTGGAGACCTGATAACAATATAAATCTAGAACTGTTTATAATAGTTAGGCAGGAATCTGCAAACTGATAAACAAAATGATCTGGCTCAAATTGCCCCAGTGCCCGTGCCTAATTCCCTTCCATCTCTTTTGGTAAGCCACTCCTAGCTCTAGGAAGGACAGCTTTACATTCAATATAAGACAAACGACAACAAAACCATGGTGGGCATATACCAGCAATCTTTGAATCATAAACAACAAATGATAACCGAAAATACCTTCTTTCAGCTGAAGACTCCATACGAATTCTTCCATCTCAGTAATAATCACCTTACCCCCTTCTCCCGCCTCCCCTTCTGCTTCCCCTTCTCCCTTCTTCTCAGAAGCCGAGACGACAGCTTTTAGGATATCCAAACTATTTTTCTCCTCCTGCTTCTTCATAGCCAGCTTCCTTGCCTGCTCCACTGACCTCTGCAAATCATCATAGTCATCTCCAAAAACAAGTGGCTCATTTTCTCCCCCCTCGTCTTCAGTTTTTCCAACAGATTGTACGTGTCCCTCCCTTATAACTCTTGCCGCTGCCTCAGCCTTTTCTATAGCAGCTTGGTATGTATTCTTTCTTGCTTCTGCGCTCGCTTTCTCTTGTTCAGAAGAAGCAGCTAATCGAGTGGTGTCTTTACGGGAGCCAAGATCTGAAGCGCCCAGGCCAGAAGCAATGGCCTCAGCTTCAAGGGCATCAAGATCGAGCTTTTCTTTTTTTCGAAGTGATTTCTTCTTTTTGGGTTTTCTAAATTGGAGCATTTCCTCTGGTGTGTAATACTCTGATGAGGTTTTAGTATAGGCAGTTAAATCAAGAGATGGCTTCTGTGATGAACCTCCCTCCATTCTTCTTCTGAGCTGTTAAAATAATAAAATATTAGAATATTGAGAACCATAAAAATTCATACAGCTGTACATGGAGCAAACTAAAACAGCATAAAGGAGTGTGGACAAGAGAAACCCCAATAGGAGGTTAAACAAGAAAGAAAGAAAGAAAGGTCCATGTCATTACCTCTTCAAGTTTCTTTTCAGCTTCCATAGACAAGCGACCACCTTCACCCAATGTTACACCCTACCAGAAAAAGTAATACAAATCAGGATAAGAAAATATAGAACTGATCTGAAAACACAACAGAAAGGAAATATATAATTATCACCTCATCCTCAACTGGGTCATCATACTGTGACAAGATTGGTTTCTTAAGGCCAGTGTCATCACTAAACCTGGAGTTACAAAAAAAAATATATATAATTATGAGAATAAAGAAACACAAGAAAAATAATTATAATTTGTAACAAAAGAGTAACAGGTACTTGTCATCATATATTCCAGTCTTCTTCTTGGCAGCTTGGTACATGTCGTCTCTGCGCTTCTGTTCTCCAATCTCCACATTTTCAAGCATATCGATATCTATAAAACAAAGTGCATAGAAAAAAATTTATAAGGATAACATCATACAAGCCTCTCTACCATTTAGTCCTCCAGTATTTCAAAAGCAAAACCCCACAAACTTAATTTGACATAGTTACATTACTTCTTAAGAATAAGATAACCATAATGTCCTGGATAATTTCATTCATATAGATTACTACTATCCTGTACTTTATTAATTTTAATGTTTTCATTTCAAATTCAGTTTTAAATTATTATAATTTCTTCATAACATTTGCTAATTTGATAATCTATAGAAGTACATCTTATATGAACATTTCAAGCATATGCATTTCAAGTGCCAACATTTTATACAAGAAAAAAAAAAAAGCTTCTCTAGTCCAAAAGCCATAAGTCACAGATATTTAAATATTATTCTTTAAGCATCTGCAATATTCTGGCTATTTTGTACCTTTTAAATAAGTAGCAAACTAAAAGCTGGGTATCCCAGATATGTAATTTGGGGGTTGTTCCAGGTTAGGGGGCCAGTTTGTCAGAAACCAAAATTTTGCTGGCATACTGTGATATTAGGTGCCGCTTCAAATTAAAGTCTTTTTAATACCTTCATTGATGTCATCACCAGCTAGAATACTCTGATCTTTCAGTGTCAGAACAACGGCACCTCCTTCCATGACCTTATCAAGGCCGTGTAACACCTTCACTCCAGCAAGGTGATCTGGAATACAAAAATATTGTACATATTGAAGACAGAGTTATTGAAGAAAAGAAAAGAAAAACAATTTGAGATGACACAAAATAAGTTTCAATTGTTCATAAGAACCAAAGCAAAAGATTCCATACCTCCTGTACTGGCATTGCCCCTATCATCTTCAGAATCATCATCGTCACTTCCAGCTAGCAACTTATCCTGAAATTTTAATATAACTAGGTCAAATCTTTCTGGTATTGTCTTCTCATTGCTGCAATTAGCAAAAACAATTTCCTAAAACCTCCAACTAAAAC
This sequence comes from Cyperus esculentus, assembly GCA_030179965.1. Lineage (NCBI taxonomy): Eukaryota > Viridiplantae > Streptophyta > Magnoliopsida > Poales > Cyperaceae > Cyperus > Cyperus esculentus. The sequence continues at coordinate 2,600,584 of JASGLE010000043.1, forward strand.
TTGGGTGGTCCGCAAGTTGTCAAATTTAATCCATAGTACTGAATCCTTTTTCTCAAACTCTACATAGATTATAATTACATGACCGCAGTATGATTTCCATTTGTTAGCCTTTGTTAGAGAGTGGCTCTCTGGAAATAACACAGAAAGTTATTTATTGGTACGGTTTGCAAACACAGTAAAGTGATATGCACAATGTATTACAGAGTTAATAACAAAGAGGACCAACAGACCTGCTCCTCCAAGGCTCGAGAGAGCCGAATGGCCTTCTCCCTCTCGGCAATTCTCTGCTCCTCAAGCTTCCTACTCTTGCCAACCCAAGACAGCACCTCCGAGTCCTCCTCCTCCTTCTCCTTCAGCCTCTCCTCCTTCATCCTGGAATTGTAATCTAAATTTAGAGATGAGTGCCACTACGTATCAGTACATACAAGTATCACTAAAACTGACATGAAATTGAGATATCAGAATGCTTACTTCAGGATCTTCTCCCTGATCTCGGACGCCTTCTCCTTCGGTCTCTCGTCCCTGTCGACGCTCCTCTCTCTGTTACTATCCCTAGACTTATCTTTCTCCCTTTCTCTGTTCCTACTACTCTTCTCCTTCTCCTTCTCCTTTACCTTATCCCTCTCTCTCTCTCTGTCCCTCGGCTTCTCCCTATCCTTCTCCTTCTCCTTCTCTTTCTCTCTGTCTCTGTCTCTGCCCCTCTCCCTATCCTTCTCTCTACCCTTACCAGTATCTCTATCCCTCTCCCTATCCCTCTCCTTCTCCTTATCCCTACCCCTCTCCTTCTCCTTATCACGGCTCCTCTCCTCCTTCCTCCGATCCTTGCCCCCATCCTCGTGCCGATCCCGACCTCGGCTCTTCGAATCCCTCTCCCTCTCCCTACCCTCGTCCCTGTCCAGCCGTATCTCCCCAGGCTCCAAATCCGCGCCCCCCATCGCGCAGTCGACCGAGGAAATCCTCCCCAAACAGGAACAAAATCTAGCTACTAAACAGCTGGTGAATCGGAAGGAGAAGAATCGAAGAATCGAAGATGCACAGCACAGAGCTAGCTAGGGTTTAGCTGTGCGATGAACTGAGGCGAGAAGCGGAAAGCGAAGTTGCGTTGGAGAGAAACGGAGGAGAAGCCGAGAAGAATTGAGATCTCTAATTAATCTCAAAAATTGAGTTTGCCCGTCCAATAATTTTACAAGGACCTTAAAATCTATACTCCATAACGAGGGGTAGATTTCTAAGCACCTCAACTATGCTACATTATTATTTTTATTAACCATTAATTTTACTTGAAACTCTTCATATACTTTAATCTAATGGCTAATATTTTTTTTTCTCTCCTCAAAAAAATAAGATGAATATGATATGTCTAAAACAAATTTTAACTCATCCAACATTTATATATTATTATTTATAAATTATTACATTATTATTATTATTATTATTATTATTATTATTTATTATTATTATTTAATTACATTAAAAAATTAAAAATTTTGTTCTAAGTTTTTTTCAATATAAATATTTAAAATTTTATAAAATTTTTAGTTATTTATTTGATACCACTTTTCGGACCGAAGCCCGAGTCATAGCTCTAGTAAACTAGAAAGAGGGGTAACTCTCCAAGCACCTCAACTATGCCACATCATCAATATTATTAACCATTAATTTTGTTTAAATCTCTTCATCTACTTTGATCCAATGGTTTATATTTATTCTCTCTCCCCATTTAATAAGATGATATGATATGTCTAAGACAAAATTTAATTCTTAAAGTGGTCCAACATTTACGTACTATTATTTATAAATTATACATCATCATCATCATCATTCACATAAAAAATTTAAAAATTATGTTTAATTTTTTTTAAATAAATATTTATATTTTATAAGTTTTATTATTATTTTTTTATCATATTTCGGGGCGAAGCCCGAGTTACAGCTCTAGTTGGCTTAATTTTGGCTATACCCATCAAAACTTGCTAAATAGCCAATATCCTCATCAAACACTCTTAATAGCCAATATATCCATCAAAATTCATTTTTTTTACTTCCATCCCCTTTTATTTATTAAACCACCTATTAATATGTTATAAAATACTAAAATTACACTTTTACCCTTCATTGGAAGTGGAGATGTCCATTTAAGTGGTTTAGATGATAAAGTGTGCCTCTCTTTTTGACCTCCTGTAGTGGTTATTAAGCACCGGGATTTTCTTAATGTTGGAAAATATAGAGGAAAACCAATTTTAGCATTAAACGTTACAAACTCTTAGTCCCAGTATAAATACTATTTTGTGTACCGATATATGTATAAAGTATGGTACAGAGATAATGAGAAAAATGAAAGAATTCTAAGAGAATAAATTTTGAAAAAAAAAGAACATCCAGCGTAAGAAATTAACTCAAGGCATGGATGTTAAAAATCACTGTTGTTTATTTTCTCATCTCATCCAGTCAAGAATTCTAAGGAAGCTCACCATTTAATAAAAAGGGTATAATGGTCCATTCAAATTTGATATTAGTTAAATGATATGTTAAATAAATAAAAAAGGGATAGAAATAAAAAAAAAATGAATTTTGATGGGGATATTGGCTATTTAGCAAGTTTTAAAAGGGGATAGAAGTAATAAAAATGAAGTTCGATGGGTATATTGGCTATTATGAGTGTTTGATAGGTATATTGGCTATTTAGCAAGTTTTGATGGGCATAGCAAAAATTAAGCCTTATAAATTCTAAACATTGATCATCTTGACCGAGATCCAAAATCTACGACCCAAATCTATTCAAAATTAAACTCAAAATATCAAATTTTGAGTTAACTTAGAAGATACCTACTTAGCTGAGAAAGTGAATTTTACGCGAAGAAGAAATATGAATCGTTGATTTTTCTTTCGAATCGGACGGCCACGAGATACTTGATCTGTATAGGAGAACTGGAGAAGGTGAATTTTTATGAAAAGTAATAAGGGCCGTTTTTTATTTTTTCTTTCCGATCTAATGGCTATAGTATATTTTTTGCGGGACAACTATCTATACTACAGGTTTCCAAGCACATCAAATATGTCGCATCATCAATGTTATTATTCATTGATTTTGTTTGAAACTCTTAATTTACTTTGATCCATATTTTTTTATTTTTCACATAAAATAACATGAATATGATATATCTAAAATAAAATTAACCCTTAAAATGATCAAATATTTATGTGTTCTTATTTATAAATTATTACATTTTTATTATTTACATCAAAAGATTTAAATATTACGTTCAAGTTTTTGTTGTTCAAGTTTTTGTTAAATATTAAATTTTATAAAAATTCTTAATTATTTATTTGATATCATTTTTTGGGGCGAAGCCCGAATTACAGAACTAGTAAAAATAAAGAAAGACCAACAGGAGGAGAAAATAAATTTCTATAGAAAGAAATATGGACCCTTTATTTTTACGAATCATACGGCCATAATATATTTTTGAGGCACACATATTGAGTGATACTTGATATGTAAAAAATATGAAAAGTGGAGGAGAAAGTAAAATTTTATAGAAAGAAATATGGATTGTTCATTTATTTTGAATCGGATGACCACAGTATATATTTAGGCCCCGTTTGGGAGCTGGATAAAATAGGAGATAAAGTTATTACCTGTGAGAGGAGTGATAACTTTATCCCTCATTTTATCCTCATAACAAACATAGCCTTAGAGCATAAGTTGGATTTGTAAAAGTTATACTAACTAATTAAAAATGAATAGTTAGGATAATTTATATTCAGATTCTTAAGGTTTTTTGGATTCGTATTTTTTCAGATGCGATCAATTACGGGTTTGGTTATTTCAGTTTTCATGAGTTAACAAATCCAAGTCAGATTCGGTCATCAAATTTATCAGGCAGACTATTTCAGTTGGAACAACTTTTGCCACCTCTAGCTCTAGGTTGGTTACCCAAATAGAATAACACATCGGAGGAGAATGCGGACAACGGGCTTGTGAGAACGTTTCTAGCGACTTTAATGGGCTGGGTTTTTTTGGGCCGAGAATTGAAATCACAACTGCAAGAAGAAAGCCCAATATGCCTAATCAAACATTACCATTGCCAAAAGTCCAGTATGGTCAGTGTTCTGTGGGCAAATATTATAGAGGGATCAAATAACCATATTTTTGGTGACCCATCGGTGACCATAAAATTAAATCTTAAATAAGTACAATCTAAATTCTTAAATAACAAAACTTATTGATAGAATATGTTGTATATATCATATTTTATGTGTATACAAAAAATTATATTATTTTGATTTTATTTACATGTGCATCAAGCATTAACAAAAATCAACGGTTCAAGTTTTATGATTTTTTCTCCTCTCTTGATGACTATCAAAATAATATTAAAACTTTATCATTTTTGATGTATATGTTATTGAGATAATATAAAATATATCTAACGGTTTAGATTTTTCAATTTATGCATAAATATAAAAAATGGTCACCGTTCTTCTTTGAGTTACGAATAAATGGTACCATTTGATCAGACACCATGTTCATCTGATAGGAAGGAAATTGGCTCCATGACAAATATCACCTACTTCTTTTTGATTCTTCTAAACTTGAAAACTTTACTAGGATGGAAGAAGTATCAAGATACAATTGATACATAATGGAATTTAAATTGTGCTCAGCAAGGGCAAACTGGCAAATTAAGAGCAAATATTTTAACTAAACAAGCTTTGTTGCAATTTTACATAAGGTGTTAATGCAATTAAACTAGATGTTAAAACATAAGAAAATTGATCACATTCTAGCTAGTAATTATCTCCATTTCGAAACGAAGCGCTAATTAAGCGCTTAATCGTCGCCTACAACCTTGTTCAACTTGATCAATGCTGAAAGCACCTCATTCATGTCAGGCCTTTCATCGGCGTTGAAACGTGCGCACGCAAGTGCCAGCTGCAAGACATTGCCTATCTTCTCTGCTTCTATCTCGCTCGGTATGTTCAGAGCGGGATCGATGATCTGCAGGACTCTCTCCAGCCCGTTCGAAAGAGAATTCTCCACAAACTGCTGAAGTGTCAGGTTGTTCTCTATCATGCCTGTCGGGCTTCGCTTTGTGAACAGTTCCATCATCAGAACTCCGAAACTGAACACATCCACCTTCGTCGTCACGTTTCGCATGTACGCAAATTCTTCGGTTGCAATAAGAGAAAAATAGTAAGTGGATAGCTTGTAATGTTTTTTAGAATTTTTTTACTATTTTTTTAAGATATTTTGAAATGTCACTTATTTGGATGGCTCATAATGTTTTAAGCATGTGGCATTTCACAATAATTTAAAAAATAGTAAAAAAATTCTAAAAAAAACGTAAAATTTGGTTTACAAGTACAATTGTATATGGAGATCATAATGAGTAGTTCGGATCGACTATTCATATTTTGAAATTGGAGATATGAGCCAATAGTACGACGCAATTTGTACAATTAATAGTACTGTAGCTCAACTTTAGCAGTTTATATGGACAATTGATGACCTTGATAGAACAAATTGTGTACCACCGAAATAATGCGAAACTGAAAGGTGTGTATAGTTTCTTACCTGGTGCAATATACCCAATGGTGCCTTGCAAAGCTGAAGAAGCAGATTGGTTCACCTTGTCTGACAACTGGATGCCGAGCATAAGTGCGGTACCAAAATCACTCACATGTACCTCCCAATCGCGATCAATCAACACATTCGATGGTTTCAAATCGCAATGCACAATCGGGATATCATACCCAGAATGCAGATACACCAACCCGTTCGCAACCGAGATGCAAACCCTCAACCTCTCATAAATTGAGGTCCATTTTGCTCTACCGGCACCATCAGAATATATCAGATTTTCCAAGTTACCATTTTCCATGAACTCAAGCACTAGAGCTTTGATCTTACCAGAATCCCACGCGTATCCGATCACCTTCACAAGGTTCTTATGCCTGAGCCGGCTCAAAGTGGATATCTCGGTGTGGAAGCATTTATCAGATTTCGATGGAAACTGTTCCAGATTCAGTTTCTTAATTGCCACAACTGTCTCCTCATTTCCAATCTTTCCTTTATAAATTGTGCTCAATTTGCTACTACCAACTATGTTATCTTTACTAAAGAAATTGGTAGCAATCTCTAAATCATTCTTTGTGTATCTTTTGAGATCCGAAATGACAAACAATTCATCCAAATTGCCATTCCCTTTACAATTTTTGTTCTTTCTTTTTTTCCGTAGATATACGAGAAGATACGCGAGCACGATTAGCAAAAGAAGCGAGAGAACACAGAGAATAATAGAAATGACAATTCCCTTTCTCGAAAAGGCCTTGCTTTGTTCCCGGCATGTAGAATAAAACTTGGAACCACATAGTGCCAAGTTTCCTTCTAAACTAGACACACCCAAGTTTTCGAAAATGCCACCTTGCGGTACCGGTCCCTCCAGCTGGTTAAACGATAGATTGAGTTGTTTTAAGCTTTTAACCTTAGCCAAACTGGCAGGTATTTCTCCACTGAACTTGTTTTTCGATAGATCAAGGTACACGAGATGCTCAAGCTCACCTACTGTTATGGGTATCTCACCAGATAAGTTGTTGTCTGAAAGATTCAGTTTCGCAAGCAAATCACGTTGCGGGAAAATGCCGGGGGACAAGTCACCGGAAAACCGATTGCTCGAAAGGTCTAGTGAGTACAAGTTCTTGCACCCTTTAAGAGATTCTGGTATCTGGCCTGAAAACCGATTGTTCGAAAGATCGATCTCCTGAACCATAACTAACCCTCCAATCTCCTGCGGTATGTTTCCTGACAACTTGTTATGCGACAGATTGAAAGTAAGCTGCATGTTCTTCATGCTAGCCATGAGGGATCTCGGTATGGACCCGTTTAATTGATTCAGCGAAAGATCCAATGTGATGAGTTGCTCCAGTTCACTCATGGAACTTGGTATTGTCCCAGTAAGTATGTTTCCATGGAGGTCCAAAAAAGAAAGGGATTTTAGGTTTGAGATGGAATCCGGTATGGTACCGGATAATATGTTATCTGCCAGATAAAGAACGGTTAGATGGCTCAGCTGCAACAGTTGAGACGGGAAGGGGCCGACATGTAAATTGTCTTCTAGAGCAAGGAGTTGAAGTGAGGTGAGCTTAGAAATGGACACAGGTATTTGTCCTGTGAATTTGTTTCGACCGAGTTCAAGTTGGTACAATTTACTAAGGTTTCCGATCTCTTGCGGTATATTTCCTGATAATGAGTTACCTTGCAATTGTAAAATCAAGAGGTTTTCAAGTGCACCTACTTTCGGGCTAAGAGGACCCGTCAATTTATTTTCAGCGAGAGTTAAGGTTCTGAGATTGCTACAGTCGAAAAGATCATCCGGTATCGTACCAGAAAGCGAGTTGCTACCAGCAGAAAAGAATGTTAAGTTTTTCAAACCTCCCAATCCAATCGGTATCCCCCCCGAGAAATTGTTATGGATCATACTTGCATTCACTAACCGTGTGCAATTTATGATGCTTGCAGGTATCGGTCCACTAAAAGAGTTACTATGAATCACCAATTTCTCAAGTTTGTAAAGCGAACCGAGATTAGAAGGTAACGGGCCAGAAAGATTGTTGAAGCTGAGAGCGAGATATGATAGGTTCGTAAGGTTCATTAACGAAGGAGGTACAGTACCACTTAACTGGTTTAAATGTAGTGTTAGAGCTTGAAGTGAACTCAAAGTACCCAATTCGGGTGGTATTTGACCCGTCAAGTTGTTCATGGAAAGACCCAAAGAGACCAATGATTTGCAATTGGATAGAGAAGAAGGAATCGAGGAAGTGAGTTGGTTGTCATACAGTCTCAATGCGACAAGGTTCACAAGATTTCCGAGCTCTGGAGGGATCTTACCAGAGAATCGGTTACTGTAAATGTTAAGCAAGGTTAAGTTTGTGCACTGACCAAGTTCGGGAGGTATGTTTCCTTCAAACTGGTTCGAATAAAGTTGCAAGACCTCTAAATGTGTGAAATTTCCGATTTCTGGTGGTAAGATCCCCGTGAAATGGTTTTCGCTCATGTCTAGAGTGTTCATCATTGTTAATTTGGCAAAGGAAGGAGGTAATGGACCTGACAGATCATTCGTATACACCTCAAAAGTCGATAAACTCTCAGCCAGGTCCCCGATGCATGAAGGTATACTACCGTTGAGTTGATTGTTCTGCAACCCGATTGCGACAAGGGAAGTGCACTTGCACAATGTGTCAGGGATGTTTCCAGTTAAAAAATTGTTGCCCAGAACAAGTTGTTGTAGGTTTCGCAGGTTGCCCAGTTCGGGCAGGACATGACCCGATAACAAATTCGCATAAAGATTAAGTACAGTCAAATTTGGTAGCGTAGCAAGTTGAGCCGGTACCGGTCCGGAGAAGTTGTTAATAGATAAATCAATCAGTTGGAGAGTAGAGATGTTACCAAGATATGGAGTGATGGTGCCCTTGAGATAGGTTTCTGACAAGGCAATGGCAATGATAGAGTTATTACTGGAAGCATCATCACATTGAATCCCTGTCCAGTTGCAGTAATGAGTTGTGTCAGTCCAGTTGGACAGTGTGCCAAATGGGTCATCTGAAACTGAGGCTTTGAATGCCATTAAAGCCTCCAGTTGTGCATCTGATGCAACATTATGATCTGTGGCAGCCATGGTGAAGATTGAAAAGATTATGTGAGGTAGAAGAAGAGTTATAAACAGAAAAGATAGTAAAGTTTGTTTGAGTTCCATCTTTGGAGGTATGAGTGTAAAGAAGAGTGTGTACCAAACTCAGGTGATGAGAAAGTGAAATATATAGAAGCAATAAATCATGCAATGCAAGTATGAAGTACCCAACAAATATGCATAGTGATCCCTTAACTCCATTAAATTCAGTTTCATATTCAAAGGATGTCTTTTTTTATAAGAAGATATTCAAGGACGTCATTTATAACTTTGGGACCACAAAGTTTTTTTTTATAATAATGCAATGTGGTACATGACATGACCCACCATTCACCAAGGCAAATATATGATATATATCATGTTTGATTTATCTGTGTATCTAACTATTATTAATTTATTCTATTTGGCTTAGGATGGCATGAGAGGAATTTTGGTTGCTGAAGTCTACTGAAAAAGACAAAGCCAGGACACCAAAGAAAAGAAAAAAAAAAAAATAAGGGACTAGATGCTAGCTGCAAGTGCATGCCATCTGAATTTTTGAGATTAGAGAGTGACTAATGAGCATAAATCCAAATCATAGTGGGCACATTTTTAATTTTTATAGCCGACATGAGAAATACCAAAAAAAAAGTTTGAGCTAGCCAACCAGTAACTGAAAATGCCAAATTGGCCTTTTGACTATGGGGTCGGTATCTGCTGAGATCCAAAACCGATCTCAGGGTCCTGAGATCCCGATCTGACGGTTCTCAGGGTCCGTATCTGCTGAGTCCGGATCTCGGGGTCCCCGAGAACCGTCGGATCAGGATCTCAGGACCCTGAGATCGGTTTTGGATCTTAGCAGATACCGATGTTTGACTATGAGTCAACTTAAATGGATTTCAGGATTGGACCAAATCTTTCTTTCTTTTCTGGCTTTCTCTGTGCAGTCGGCACTGTCAAATATTTACAATAATAAAATATACAAGTCACCAGTCTAATTAAGGGTAACTTTCTGTTGCAAGTTCTTGATGGTATTATATATTAGGGTAACAAAGTTGGTACTTAATTAACGGCCTAAATTTTTTGATGTTTGAAAAGCAACCAGGACCAAAAGTGATTCAAACCAATGGTAAGGTCCATTCTTATTACTGGCTCCTGATTCAAAACAATGCCTTATATATGGTTTGTTTATGAAGAGTTTTATAGACTTGATTGAAGTGCTTAAAATTGGAATACTTCTATGAAAAATGTGGTGGAGCTTATATTTTTCAAATTTGAATATATTTAAGTTTGTTTGATAGTCTATAATTTGCACAAATTTTAGATGAGGCATGAAATGATATTCAAATCGCTTCTCAATAGATAAGTTTAAGAATACATCTATAAGTTTGAAACATTTTAAACTATATGATTAGTGAAAAGATCTGGAAATGGAGCACTAGTAACTAGAATTCAGCACTAGTTAATCACTTGCTAGAAATTAATACTCTTCATCCATCATACAGTTTCATGATGCTCCAACTTTATTTTTCCTTAACAAAAGTTGATGTGCTGTAGCAAAACTCTTAAAAGAAATTTAGTTCTTATATATACCAAAACATAAATTGATTAAGGGCATTGAAAAGGATGAGTCCGTACGTACGTATTTGCTGTTATTCTCAAAGAAAAACAGGATCCTATTATTCTATTCTGGGCCGTTAGATCCAAACGGATGGATTCGATGGGTCTACCCTTTTCAAATAGAGCTGTTCCGTTGATTTTGATCCAACTATCCAAATTAGAATAATAGGATCATACAGCCAGGGGCGGAGGGAAGGGGGGGCCAAAGGGGGTGTGACCCCCCTAATATTTCAGAATTTGTATACTGATTAGGCTCTTATAATGTGTATTTTGTTAAGATTTTTTATTTCACCCCCCTAAATTTGTTTCCCTCAGTATCTCGACCCCCCTCAACTTCAAATCCTGACTCCTATCCTGATACAGCCGATTTGAATTCCAAAAAAAGGATAATGCGAGTGAGATTGAGATAATATATATGTGGGGTTATGTTAGGTCGTCAAAGAGGCTGTCAACAACAACAGCAGCTGAATAAGAATTTGACTGGAGTCACCTTATAATACCAAACTGTGTAGGCCAGGCAGAGCCAGACGGACCGCCAGAGTCGCACTTTTGTTTATTCGTTCCATACCCTGTGCCATGAATGATTCCATAAAAAACAAACCACAATATAATACACTGGTAGTCTGGTACCGGTACGGAGTCCAATTAGTCAACAGTTGATGGTACCAGGAATACGACTGAATTGCATTTATTTATTTATATGCATTCAGATAAACATCTGTTGTGTCCATGGAAAACACATTCATATGTTCATAGACACGCTCAGAATGTAACAAACATATTCAATTTTGTAACAGATAAATCTGATCTTGTAACCATTTATACATTTATACATGGATCCAAAGAGACACGGATTCAATTCAATGCTCGAGGATGCACGAAACGAAAGTGAGCAACCATTATTTCCCTTGGGCTTTTATTATAGCTAGCCGAGAATTGAAATCGAAACATGAGAATGGTTGGCGAAGTTGATCATATATAGACTATAGTTTGTTTGAAGCTTGAAAGGGAAGAAAATAAATATCCCTAGCTAGCTTGAAAATCTTGAATGGTTGGCAGCTCACTGATTAACGGTTTAAGACCGAGGTAATTAATTAGTTGATGATCTGATATGAGACGTAGACTATGCAAGTTACTGCGCAGTCCTTACCCTTGGATATATAGGGGGCTTTAAGATTGGAGTGTGCACAAATCTTGATGCAATCCAAGGAATCACATGCTGCGCAATAGGTGATATGAATTGGTTATTGAGAGATAGGCAAACTCAATCTAGTGGCTAAGACAATACATTTTGTATAGAAGGTCGCAAGCTCGAAACTTGAATGGACCGATGTAGAGTCTTTTATTTAGACATTTATATTTGGAAGAGTAGCCAGCGTCCACCCTTTTCATATATTTATCGGTCCACCGTATTTTCAATGAACAAATATTATTTTTCAATAAACAATTATATTTTTTTATTAATAGATATAATTTTCCAGTAAACGGATAAATAACAGTTTCCAATAGATATTTATGCAACTGTACTAAGTACATAAGTGTAGGTGGTGTGTTAGAACTGTGAGAGAGAGTGGATGGGTGACATACTTTATGAGGTGGACTCTACATGTTTCTCTTTATATTTGTTTAGCCTGACACTCATCTTTATCTAAAAACAAAAAAGTATTACAAGGTGTAAATTGTATATGATGGTGTTGGTGTGTTGCCGATGTGATATGATGAGTCAATTCTTTTTTTTTTTCTTATAAAAGTTTTTGAGCAAATTAATCAGGATTAATTATCATATGTTAAATTATACAAACTCTAATGCATTCTCTTAATCATTGAATCTATTAATACACTAAAATTATTAGTTCACTGTAGAGCTACTAGTTTTACCCAATTACCCGAAACCGATCCGAACCCTAAACCCGGAACGATATTATATTGGGTAGGGTATGAGTCAGATTTTATTACCTGACTTGAAACCGAATCCAACCCGATACCCGTATCAATACTCAATATATACTATGATGATAATAGCATTATACAAATATTAACAATAAATCAATATAAAAGTGGAGTAACTAATAATATGATCAATATTTATTTGTCAACTGTGAGTATATAAACACAATTCTTTAGAGAAGAAATATTTGATAAATAAAATATTATTGATTAAACATTTTAACAATTAATCGATAAAATTTAGGTATCGGTTAAATTCACAAATTTTGTAACATAGCCGTCCAAACCCTACCTGGAATCGATAAAATAAGTAATTGATCAAAATTTGGATCGAAACACTTTTAGGATATGGATCTAAGTATGATGGTGAAACCCTATATTGTATTAGGACAGAATTCCATATTGTATTTGATAAAATCCTATAAAGAGCTCATCATTGATAGGAAAAAAATAATTCACTCCAACCTAATTAATATTTTCCTCTAAAAACAAGCATTTCAGAGGAATAAATTTCTATTAGGAATTGATAGTATGGTATGCCGACAGTGAATAGAAATTATTTCCTATAAACTCTCAATTCCTATAGAAACCTATAGGATTTGTATATGCCGAACATGCCCAAGAACAAATTATTCCTATTGAAAAAAAAAATTAAAATCCAAATCAAGTTTGATACATATCGATCCTTTTGTTTCAGATAAAGCTCACAGGCACAGCAACCCCACTTTGAAACTCCAACGACTTTGGCAGCAAATTAAGCAGCATGATCTAACTAGAGCAATAGCCGCGATATCCGGTGATCTAATCTAACAACAATTTGTCCAACAAAACAAAATTGCCAAAAAAGGGTACATAAAATAAAGAGTGAGACTATGGTACTATTAATATTACAAAATAGGTTATACTACAGCTCTATATTATGGTACTTGAAGTTCAATTAATCGATCCAAACTGCTCATTGTGATCTCCATATGTTAATGTAGTTCTAGTCCAAATTTTATATTTTTTTAGAATTTTTTAACTATATATTTTGATATATAAAAAAACCACATTTTTGAATGGTTTATAATTATTTTCTAATTATCTAAAAAAAATAGTAAAAAAGCACCAAAAATTATAAAATTTTGGTCTACAATGACATTTATATATGGAGATCGTATTGAGCAGTTTGGATCGGTTAATTAAATTTTAAAAATAATAATATGAAATCATAATACGGAACACTTTGTACTATTAATAGTACCATAGCCTCACTCAAATAACAAAAGAAAGGAAGGAGTGGTAGTTGGCCAATTAAATTGCGGCTACTGCGGCTTGTGGGCAAAACCCCACAGCCCAGGTCGTTCACACTTCAAAGTTCAAATTCAGAGATGGATAGGATGAAAATCATGAAATGAAATTTCACATATTGAACCTTTTAAATTCCAAAATCACATGTCGTAAAGTTGTATCTTTATATTTTGCGTGGATTTTTTTTTTTTTGATAAAGATGACGGTCAAGTTACTCAAATTTAAATATCTATAAAAGACCCCTATCTAGATTTTGAATTCACGACCTCTCGTACAGAGAGCATTGCCATTAGTCAATAGACAAAAGGCTGGTTCTTGTGGATTTATTTTTTTACGGCAGTGACATTTCTTTTCGAACCTAAGTATAAAAGCTTTTATCCTTACTATATATAAAAGCATATTGGAAAAAAAAAATGACATGAAATGACTATATTCCCCAAATAAAAAACCTGAGTCGTTGATTATTTTCTTGGATAGATCAGAACCTTTGATGTATGTAAATGCTCGTTGACGTTCTTAGCCTATTAAAATTAAAGGCTCATATAAATTATCTCAATTTAAAGGCCATTACATATTATCTTAAAAGTTTATTATAAGAAATAACAATTTCAGCTAAAAACAAGCCGGGAGCTTTTTTTACTAGTTGTGTCAAATTGTCAATGCACATAATTGAAAGTATTAATGTGTGCTAATCTATTTCGACTCAGACTCATGTTTTCTAAACAACTGTTACACAGTTTTTGATCAAGTGATCAGCAACGTCTTGATCTTTCCAATTCATCATCGAACTACAAGCTAACGTCATTACTTCTAATAAAAGGAGATTAGATTTTTTAACATGAAAGTTCTATCGTTTCTAATGGATAAATCTCAGTCGTCGATTGTTTACTTAGATTGATCATCACCGTTGACGTACTTTAATGTCTCAACCCACTAAAACTTAATACCCATATTAATTTTCTCAATTTAAGGCTTATTAAATATTATCTTAAAAACTTATTATAAAAAATAATAAGCTCAAAGCAAAGTGTGGACTCTTTACTAGTTCACATAAATATATTATCTCATTTAGCTAGCTCCCAGTCTACCACCAATATTAATATATAATCAGCTGAAGTGTGGGGTTTAATTACTAACGGCATTACACACCAGCAATAACCACAGAATTAATTCTGTAGCCCCTTTTATAAGTACGAATTATTTGGTACGCTATTTTTCTCCACTGTTGTCAAAAAGAAATTAAAAAAAAAAAAAGCTAATGGGAAGGGATCGATTGACCATACTTGTCATGTATGATTATGCGTATCATGATAATCTTGATGATATTTAATCAGACTTTTGATAAATTTGATAAAAGTATTGAGAAAATCTTTAAAAAAAAAAAAAATACAAGTTTGTAATTGTGTTGTCACACTTATCGACTGATTATCTTTTTAAGTTACATTTAAGTGAGATTTGATGATTCATCAAGGACCCATTCAATTACAACGTTAAAAAAGTATACAAAATTCTGATAAACTATCAAATGATATCCAAATTGATTTAAATTTGAAATACTATCAATCTTTTAAGTTAAAAAAATACATCTATATATACGCTCTTTTTATTTCTCCAATCGCCTACATGAATATTTAAACCCAACAAGTTGGAATGGAGCACTAACATTTTCTCAAGCCACTAGTCCAACTGAACAGGCCCAAAAATCTCCTGGGCCTTAACAATCACGGCTTAATTGTATAATTAAGGACTGTATCTGAATTCTTGACATAAGTAGGTAATAAGTGCTCATTTTGATCTTTTTGAAATACAAAAAAAAAAAGGCTTACCAGGTTTCAATTACATGGAGTACTTTAAAACCAGCATATTTAACTTCTGTATCTTTTTTAGATAAAGATCAGAGTCAAGCAACTCAAATTTAAATGTCTATAAAAAAACCTCCCATCCGGGATTCTAACCCGCGACCTCCCACACGGAGAGTGTTACCCTTAACTTCTGTATCAGACTATATGTGATAGTATAGTTTGCCATATGCTGCCAAATCTCATATGACAGTCTAGAAGGAAACAAATAGAGGATAACAACATCTTGAGCAAATTCAAAAGCAATAAAACAACATGTCAATTTCCTTTTTCCTATAAAAATAGAGGATAATTGTCAATTGCCAATTGTCAGTTGTCAATTACTATTTAACTCTAATAATCATTTGCAAATTATTTTGCTTTTTCTATAAAAAATAATTTCCTATAAAAATAGCAACTGAGAAAAAAAAAAAAAATCAACAACTATCAGGCACTATAGTGAGAGGATAATTTAAACACTATAATAATCATATCTCTATACCAAAAATGAATTTTTTCTATTTCTCAGTTAGTCCTCTAACTTTGGTTCTTCATCAGTTGATCTGAAAGTGCCGTACTCAGGGCCTCGAAAGCCGATCTCCAGCTTTGGCTACCCCAACTGCTGGTGAAAACCCGGTACATCACCTTCAGTTCTTCAACACTAGCCTTACTGAAAAATTGTTGAAGTGTCGATTGATCCCGTAGAAGCTCCTCTGGCGAGGAGTTCGACGTAATGTATATCTTCGAATCTTCTATCTGGGAAAGAGGGGCTCCGGATGTCTTTTGATCTTCCAAAGTCTTGGTTATTTTGATGCACGCGTCGCCGAATTGGGACGGTAAAGATTTTGAAGCTCAGTAGTTGAAGCACTGGCAATTCGGGTCCAGAGCCTCCAAATGCTATAACATAAAAATAAGAAATTTTATTAATTAAAAGTGAAGTTTAACAGACGATATTATCTGAATTCCGAATATAAGGTGGTGAATATGCAACAAAATTCTTGTTTACATAAAATATACATCAAGGCTAATGAAGCCTAATAGAAGTATTTTTTTTTCCTAACAGTAAGATTGTTCTGCTATCTGATTTTTACTGGTACGTTAAAATTATTATAAAGGCTTTAAGGGTCATTACTATAAGAATCAGTGGTACCAATGATGGCAATAAATTCATATATAATATATAAGTTTACCCGAATAATGTTGGGTGATGTAAAGCCAAACATCTCAAGCCCGTTCACAGGTTTGGGTGCTTCTGTCAGGCTTGAAGCCGGTAGCCGAGAGATCTCAGTATCAAGCTTCTCCTTAACTAGATCCCATAAGCCAAATGATTCAGAAATCTGTTTTTCTTGCGACTTGTTCGCGTATCTTAAAAATGAATTCAGAAAATGGCGGGGATTCTGGATTAGGTCAGCTACTCAAAATGCTTAACAAATATTTTCAAAAGTTAATATTAATTAAATACAAACAAGACAGCCAAGTAAACTATGCAAAAAGCGGTACTTTAGTACATAGTAACAAGGTTCGCGAAATTATTCGTATTTTGACTCACAGCGAATCGAACAGCGGATATAACGACAATTCCCGAATTATCCATTTAATTCCCAAATTATTCGCGAATAAATACAAATTTTATGAATAAAACACGTATTATTGGAGTAAATTCTTCAATTATTATCGTTGTTCAGAAAATTTTGAATCTTACGTAGGAAATCACATTGAGCTTTATGGGAGAATGTGCATATTAGAAGCAACAAAGGCTCATGACATGTACTTTTACCCTCTTGCACGCCATGTGTTGCATTTTTAGAGTTTTAAAAATATAATATAAAAATAAAGTAACCACAACTAAAAAAGTAAAAGTTTTCTATCCTTCTCCTTCTCCTTATCCTTACCCCTCTCCTTCTCCTTCTCCTTATCCCGGCTCCTCTCCTCCTTCCTCCCATCCTTCCCCCCGTCTTCATGCCGATCCCGACCTCGGCTCTTCGAATCCCTCTCCCTCTCCCTATCCCTCCCCTCGTCCCGATCCAGCCGTATCTCCCTAGGCTCCAAATCTGCGCCCCCCATCGCGCAGTCAATCGAGGAAGGTCACCCGAACAGGAACCGCAAGGAAATCTAGCTTTAGAGGTGATGAATCAGAAGAAGGATTGATCTTCTTCGCAGGGAGCTAGGGTTTGGGTTTAGCCGATGAACTGAGATGAGGGACGAGAAGCCCGCAAAGCTGCGTTGGAGAAGGGAAGTGGATTTTTATGAAAAGAAATGTGTACCGTTCCATTCATAAATAAATGAAAGAAATTTGGTTTTACCGATTTTGTTGGTAACAGCTGTGAATCGGACATAATATTACATAAATTAGTAAATATTAAAAATAATTATATATTTTTTATAAATATATTTTATTAGATAAATATTAGACTTAATATATTTTGTATATAATATTTTTTAGCTACATCTCAATTTATATTAGAGGTGGCAGATTCCCAGGTTAGGTCGGGTATCGGGTTGAAGGCTGCCGGCATTTTTTTCGGGTCGGGTCGGGTTCAGGTCGGGTCGGGTCGGGTATCGGGTTGAAGGCTGCCGACATTTTTTTCGGGTCGGGTCGGGTTCAGGTCGGGTCGGGTCGGGTATCGGGTTGACGTCTGCCGGCATTTTTTCGGGTCGGGTCGGGTTGGGCGGGTTTTTCGGGTTTGGTCGTTTTTGGTCAGATTTTGCACCTCTATTCTTGGGTCGGGTCGGGTTCGGGTCAGTCCGACTTTTCCTGGAACACGGGTCGGTCGGGTCAGGTTCGGGTCGGGTCGGGTTTCGGGTCAGGCGGGTTTTTCGGGTCGGGTCAAAATTTGCCACCTCTAATTTATATAAAATAATACAAAGAGTTGCAAATATTTTGAGTCTTAAATTGTTCTTTAGGTACATCGTGATATTAATTCTTTCATAAAAAAAATTAAATTGAGTCAATTGATTAAGATAAATGAAGAGAGAGAAACAAAATCAATTGTTGAGATGAATGATGATGTGACATAGTTAAAAAGCTTGGAAGCTTACCTCTTTTTTTAGAGTATGGATTTTGTTTAAATTAGTCCCTAAATATATTTTTGGGGTAATGACCCCAGACCCCCCCGAACTTTCGGGTTTTGACAACTTGGCCCCCGAACTTTTAATTTGGACAAATGCCCCCCCGAACTACCAATTTGTGACAAATTGCCCCCCGGACTGTTAATTAGCCATCTAATACTCCATTTACAAGTATGAAAAGACCAAAATACCCTTATGTATATATGCATGATATTTTAAAATTTTAAATCATTTAAAACGTAAATAATTTTTTCTTGGTCTTTTCATACAAATCGGAGAGTTCAAAAAAATATTTTAAATATAAATAAGTTTAAAAAAATATTTAATTAAAAACCATTATATATTAAAAATATATAAAAAGTTATTAAATATTTTGCAAATACAAAATTTGTAATACAGAATATTTATCGTTTACTTTTTATTATTTTATTTTATGAACATAATATTTATATTCATGTAACTAATTTTTATGGAAAAAAAATTTTACATTTTAAATGATTTAAAATTTTCAATCCAATTTGAAGTTAACAAATCGGTAAAGTCAGAAAACGTTTTATATACATGATATTTATATATACATAAGGGTATTTTGGTCTTTTCATACTTGTAAATGGAGTATTAGATGGCTAATTAACAACCGGGGGGCAATTTGTCACAAATCGGTAGTTCGGGGGGGCATTTGTCCAAAATAAAAGTTCGGGGGCCAAGTTGTCAAAACCCGAAAGTTCGGGGGGGTCCGGGGTCATTACCCCTATATTTTTTTTTTGTTCAAATTGGTTTCTGAACTGTTGCATTTTCTTCAAATTGGTCTTTGAACTATTTTTTGGTTCAAAACTTCAAATTGATCCTTAAATAGTTAAACTCATAGGTTTAGTATGTATAATCTCTCCGATGTACTTTTATTTATACTAATCTATATGTATACTATATTAAAAAGCACGCAAGTATTGGACATCTCCATTTTTTTCCTCGTCCTTCAAATTTATTTAATCTCATTCTACCTCTTAATCAACGGTACATGTTAAAATACATTGATTTCAAAGGTGTTGATGTTATCCAATTAAACAACTTCCTCTCCATTTTGGTTTTTACAAAAATGGAAAGATATCAATCTTGGTATGGAAGACATCAATGTTGATTAGAAATTATATTAATGAGGAATTAAGGTTTTATATTCTAACATTCAATTAATTTAGTGTAAAGATGAAATTTAAATGGTAAATAATTAGCCTAAAACCAAAAACACATTATATGTATTACCCGGTATGAGATCATAATTTAAAACGCCCGCACAATGTGCGGGTTTCTTTGCTAGTTGATACTAAAATTCATTCCTATACTATATCAGTTAGCATAAATGGAAGTCTAGAGTAATATCAATCAAACCATATGGTTCAGGGACCAAATTGAATAAAAAAATAGTTCAAAGACTAATTTGAACCAAATCCAATAATTCAGCAACCAATTTGAATAAAAAAAAAAGTTCAAAAATAAATTTGGACCAAATGCAATAGTTCAGACGCCAAAATTATTTTGGACTTTTCTCAGAGAAATATGGAAAAGGAATACGGAAAGAAGGTGAATCTTTACAGAAATAAATATAGTCGGTTTATTTTTCTGAATCGACGGTCACAACAAAAAAAGAAAGGGAAAATTGTCTATTTGCCACTCCAAAACTTAAGTATTATCAAAATGCCACTCCAAAGTTTTGGGTTGCATAAATGCCACTCCAAAATGAGTGTTCTTGCTAAATTGCCATTGAACCTTATTTTTTATTCAAAATTAATTAATCTTAGTGCAGAGTCCAAAATACCCTTTAAATTATTGCGGCATGTTAAATGGATGGGTTGACTAAAGAACCCAGTAAAAGATCGCCTTGCAAGTCCGGCTTAACCATTCCTTTTAATTGTCTCGGCAATGCTAATCTCCGCCCCTGGTTTGCCTTTTAATTTTCTTGGGTGGTCTGATGCTTGATGTGATTTTGCTTCAATTTTTGATAGTTTTAATTTCATTTTTGTTTTATAGCCCTTGGTTGAAGCGCTTAATACTTGGTACCAGTTTGTATGTTTATTTGGTACAATCTGTTATTGCCACACGACATTAAGTGAGAGGAGGAAAGAGTTCGGATTGAGCTGGCAATATTGGGAGTGCTAGTTGTAGGGTGCTTGATTAATGGAAGGTAGAAGGGCGGAGGAGAGAAAGACTGGATTGAGGGTTTAAGACAAAGAAGGGATGAACTGTAAAGGTGTAAGGGTATTATTGGTAATACGAAATTACATCTATAACCAAACTGTAATTTATCTTTTTTTTTTTTAATCATAAAAGTATATAAATTTAGACATAATGGCAATTTGACAAGAATAATTATTTTGGAGTGATATTTTTGTAACTCCAAACTTTAAAGTGACATTTTGACAAGTTCCGAGTTTTGGAGTGGCAAATAGACAATTTTCCCAAAAAGAAAATGAATTGTTGTTTGGGAGGAGAATGTGGATAACGGGCTTGCGAGAATGTTTCTAGCTTAATGGGCCGGATTTGTTTGGGCCGAGAATTGAAATCACAATTACAAGAAAGCCCAATATCCCAAATCAAACATTATTGTTTCCAGATTTCAGTCTGGTCATTGTTTTGTGGGCTAATATTATAAGGACTTTTTATGTATGATTAATTTTCTTTCTTCTATAATTTTGTGTTGTTGTGGCTTATACTTCTTTTTCTTAAATTTTTTTTTTTTTGAGTCGGGGTTCTTGCATTATGTTTTTCTAGAATAAATGTACCAAAACAAAGGTTTACAAGTTTATAGCAGTAGAGACACAATAGACATGAAGAAAAGAACTAACAATGGGTTCAATTACTGGTAAACAAATAATTATTATAATTAAGGACACAATTCTAGAATGGAGCTAGTTAATTAGCAGCTTGTTTTCATAACACTTTGATTTCTAATCCTTAAATACCTTGCCTAAATTAGCAATAATGCCTTCTTCTTCCCTTTTCCTTTTTTCAATCCACATACATCCTATATACAATCACATGCATATATATATATATATATACACCCAATCAATATCCATGTACACCAAGGTTTTTAAGTATCTAAAAAAATCAAGAAGAATTTAGTTTAAATTAATAAGACCCTTGAATCAAATGTCTTAACACTAAAAGGGATTCCACATGGAAGACAATCCGTTTTCGCCGGCGAGGCCGGTTGCCTGTTCGTCGAATTTGGCAACATTACTTAGAGAAGTCTTCAAAACCTTCTTGTCAGATTCAAACTGATCCAAAACCCCATTGTTAGTATCCGATCCTCTGAACGTCGCAGGTAAAAATGCCGGTTGGCGGGTCGTGGCGGTCATGACAGAGAAGCAGTACACTTGCTCTGGTTGCTCGAACGTGATGTACGACGAGTCGACAAGAGGCGGCATGGAGCTCGTGCCGGACTCGTTCAGAAACGACTCGACGGTTGGTCGTGTAATGGCACTTGATCTGCTCTTGTAGAAAACCCGGCAGAGAACCCAATCTTCCTGTTTGTGTTCATTGAAATAAAATCACATGAAATAATTAGATGAAATTTTAAACAAATTTCAGTTTGTTAAGCACAAATAAATACGTTTCATAATCACATATATATGGTAACACTTAATTGAGATAAAGCAAAATTTCATAACAATATATATGTGAAAGTTTTGGCATGAAATTCTCAGAGGTGACAAAATATGATCTGACCGAAAAAACCCGCCTGACCAGATCCGACCCGTGTTTTAGAGAAAGTCAAACTGACCTGAACCTGATCCGAACCTGACCCGGTCGGTCTTAGGCAAAAAGTGAAAAGCTCTCTACCTTAGGCAAAAGCTTGGTCGGGTTAGCTGCAGCGGCTTCCATCCGAAACTCGTGCATGACCCAGTCGGTCTTCTTGCCCTTGGGTGCTCTCCCCTGGTAGAACACGAGCGTCTTTCGCATCCCGACAAGCTGCCCCTTCCTGCTGATCTGCCGGTCTTTCCCTGTTGCCTTCCAGTAGCCCGACTGTGTTGCCCGGTTTGTTCGCTGCCCCGTCGCGTACTTGCGGTCCCTCTGGCTGAAGAAGTACCACTCCTTGCCTCCCACACATGCAATCTCTTCAAATGTAACAATAGTATTATTATTGACATGACAATATTGCTTAATTTAAAAAGAATTTTCAATTGTTCTCATTTTAACAATCTATATGTCCCTAATACAAATTTTGTAACCCACATCTTTAAGGAAATTTCCGATTTTTGTCATTTTAAGTGTCCCCATATCCAGAAATGTAAAAATATTATAACACATATCTCAAATTTTGCATGAGTGCGAACATATGAACACATTTTTTGTTTACACTTGGTATGACCCTTTTGTAACTCATACATCTAATTTGTCACCAGGGGCGGAGAGAGGGGGGGACATGGGGGTGCTAAGACCCCCCATGATTTTGCAATTTAAAGGAATATATGTCATTTTTCTGTGTAATTTGGTCAGTAATTGCCGTTTGGCCCCCTATAATTGATGGATATATAGTTTTATACTACTAAGCACCTCTCATGCCACAACTCTGGCTCCGCCCCTGTTCGTCAGGACGTGGACGTGTGGATAAGAATTATGAGGATACTAGATATGGCCCAAAATAGATTAAAGAATTGTTTGGCATTTGACATGAAGGTGTCGTGGTGTAGTTGGTTATCACGTCAGTCTAACACACTGAAGGTCTCCGGTTCGAGTCCGGGCGACGCCACTTCTTTTTTTTAAGAACCTATTCTTTTTCTTTTGGGTTGTTTAGTTGTTGGGGGACTGTTATGTTGGGTATCTTTGCTTTTGTTTGTTTATTGCAGCTGCAATTTATGCTTTGTGCAATTGTGCCTAACAACTTCTTTTAGAATGTATATAATGCAAATTTTTTTTATTGCTCTTAACTCTTAAATTTTTTTTTGTTATATATTCTGATGACTGGACCTACGACCCAGCCAAGATTTGAATTCAGGATATAAAAAAATTTTAATTCTCTCAGAAGTAAGAACAAAATGTAGATAATTTTTTTAAGTAAATACAATATAATACCAGTCATAATCAACAAATATATAAATTAATCACCACGTAAGCAACCAACAAGATAGAAAAAGATATAAACCAGTACTTCCTTCCAAAATGTTCATTTTTTTGCATTTGAAAATGTTATCCAGAGCCACCCGGCAAGATAAAATCATTCTTTTAAAATATATCAATTTCATGTTTCTTAATTGGTATAAACATTACAATTCTGCTCAAGCACCGTTGTTAGTGCATGGTTTATGCTAAGACGGTTATATATATCATGCAAGAGGGTTAGGCGCTGAAATCGGCTGAGATCCGATTAATCCAAATCGGATCTTAGGGTCTTGAGATCTCAATCCGACAGTTCTTAGGACCCATATCTGCTGAGTCCGAATCTCGGGGTCCCTGAGAACCATCGAATCGGGATCTCAGCCGATACTGACGCAGAGGGTTAGAATAGAAGTACCAAACTATGAAGTTAGGCAAATGAATGAATGTTTTTGGAGTAACAGTTGGTGACCACTCTTTTATCTATCCACTGGTCCACCGTATTTGTGATGAACAAATATCATTTTGTAGTGAACATTTATATCTTTCCGATCAATACATAACGGTTTCCAGTGAACATTTATTCTACTGTGACAATAACATGGGTACATGTGGGTATATCAGATTGTGGAAAGGGCTGGAGTGGATAGGTAGCCTATTTTATAGGCTGAACTCTACATGTTTTTCATGTGTTTTGTGATGAGATGAGATGAGGAGAATGCATGCCAGAAAAAGGATGGGCAATGCTTGCTTACGGATATTGCTCTCTCTCTCTCTCTCTCTCTTTTTCGAAAAATTGATAGCACCTACCAACGTATTGTACTCTCTCTCTCATAACAGAAAATTGAAGCATAAAACATGCATGTGGACTTGTATATATATATATGTCAGTCTTGCACGCCATCTTTTGTTTCACACATATAACACACACGCAGATGCCATAAATGGCATATATATAGATATATATAGTCACACAACACAAATGAAGTTTGGGAATTTAATTTTCATGAAAACGAATTGGCTTACAACTTACAAGAGGGGAGATGCATGCCTGCAATTGATGACCATGTTTTTTTCATAAATAAATAATAAGAAATTGACCTGACATTTTAAAAAACAGGACAATATATCACAGAGCATGCAATATATGTGAATTAGAAGCTAGCTTATTCAAATCAGTAAGACTAGCTGTATTCTGAAAAAAAAAAAAAAAAACAATAAGAAAATTAAACTAGCTATGTGAGTCTCACTGAGTCTTACTGATTTGAATAACAGCATATATATATATATGGATATTGGATAAAGATGCAAAAAATAATGATAATAATTAATAAAGTGAAAAGTGCCAGCTCTTGGCCTTTATGAAATAATAATTTCATATATTAAAATTTGAAAACTTTGAATGAAGTCAGGTGCTAGATTTAATTTTATACTCCTTCTATACCTTATTTTTGTAAACCCACATCCATATCCATATACTGTAAGGTGGCATGTTCGAAATCTGGATGGAGCCTAAATCTGTTATAAGATTTAAATTTGAGTGACTCAACCTTCGTTTTGACAACCATAAAAAAAAAAACTACATTTATTATATCAAATCGGGAAAAAAAAGGTGAAAATAATTTTAACATATTCTCCCTTAATTAAAACGGTGTACTGGAGCAAAATACCTTTAATTTAGTTGAGCTTAATCTATGTCGAGATTAATTAGTATCTGTAATCATTGATTATTAGTTTTATAGTTAGATGCAACGTTTAGCTATTACAAAAATGCAAATACATGTGTACTTAAATTGTTTTCGAAAAAAAAAATTAGAATGGATCAGTGCAAAGGATGGATACATCATACATAACTATTTTATAACACAGGAATATTATTATAAACTTAATCACTTAATTATCCCCCGGCAGTTAGTAGGTAACAATTAAGATCTCTCAAATATTATTTTAAAATTGGGAATAAACTAGAATATTCACAAATGACTAAATGAGGAGAAAAGATCGATAATAATTAATGGCATCTCCAATGATCAAGATTCATGCATGAATACATGCATACATATATATATAGAGTTAGACTATTATACTAACGTTAGCATTTCGAACTGAAATGCTAATACCTCAAATTTTATATTATCGTGTTTGAAATCATGATTTATGGTACTCAATAAATTATTTATATGAAAATATTGGAGAATAAAATTTTTTTTCATTTTTAGAGTTTTCTAAGTATTTATTTTGGATTTTTAGAAAAGAGCTCATAAATATTAATAAAATATTGATGTTTGACATGCTATTTTCAAAAATACAAAACAAATACTTAGAAAACTCTAAAAATGAAAAATTTTTGTATTCCCCAATATTTTCATATGAAGAATTTATTGAGCATCATAAATCGTAATTTTGGACACGAGAACATTAATTTTGAGGCGTTAGCATTTCGTACTGAAATGCTAACGTTAGTATAATAGTCTAACTCTATATATATATATGATTCATAGCTTCATGTTGATGCATAAATACCAAAGCTAAGCATAGAAATTAATTCACCGTTATATCATATATGAGCCATACAGTTTATCATATTGAACTTGTGCCTTCTAAAAATCAAACGCAATAACAACGAATTTAAAAAAAAAAAAAAGTTAGAGAAAACTCAAGTATAAATGGATTAAATAATTATAACTTATAACTAAAGAGAATATAGTATATAATCATCATGTGGAATTTTAATAATATAATTTATCTCAAAAACCAAGCATATGCAACTAGATATATATATATCCATACACAAAACTTAAAAATGATCATAGATAATTAAATTGTGTAATTAGTAACATAACATAATTACCAGGGAGTTCCCATGGCTCACACTTGTTGAGGTCTACATCAACCAAGACAGGACAACAATCCATGTTCAACTTGCCGACGCCCGAGAGCTTAACCGAGAGGTAGTCCACGACGAGCTCATCGTCCCGGGGGTGGAAGCGGAACCCCGGGGGCATCCGGGCCTCCATCATGCTTATTGAGACCATTTTTAAGGAAGAGGGGGGCAGAAGGAAAGAAAGAAGGGGCAGAATTAGGAGGGAGGTTTATTAGTTAATTAAGAGATTTGGAATTGTTTGGTTGGAGGTTGGGTAGGGTATATATGGAGTTAAATGGGGATTAGTATTAATATATAGAAACAGTACTGGTCAACTTAATGTAGGGAAATTTTGTTTTAAATAAAGTATTTGGACTAGTAGGACGGTTCTAGAATTATAGATAGTTTATACTTTTTAATCTATATAAATAATTGTTATTAGTATTTTTATCGTCATGATTATTAGCTATAATTACTTAATTATTATAATAATTTTGGAAATGGTCTTTCTCTTATAATTAGTTTAATTTACAAATAACAAAGAAAAATACATTATTTAATTAAATAAATATTAATATGAGAAGGGCAAAAATGGATAAATAGAATAAAGACAAGGGAACAAAACAATAAAGGGAGAACAGCGCATGTATATAAATTCCATATCAAGGATTAATGAAGAGTGCAAAATTGAGGAAATTAATTAGTAACAGAGTTAAGGCTTAGAGCATTTGTTTCCTTCTCATGTGTAGGAGTAGGACTACTACTCGTCACTAGTTGATACATAATAAATTTATGATAATGAGGGGAATTGGTGACTTAATTTCTTAATTATGTCAAACAGAATATCAAAACATTATAATTCATTTCTTTCAAGTAGGGATGCATTGACATATATAGCAATATTTATGTTTTAATATTTTTAATAAGTTTTTTATTAGATCAAGTTGTTCAAAAATAATTAAATCCTACAATATAATTTTACGATTGCTTATATTTAGACCTGACAATATTAATTAACATGTCGCAGTAAATATATGATTTTCATATTCAAAGGTTCATGCAAAACCAGCAAATAATATGATCCCAAGTTCCCGATAGTGATATTTAATTGGGTCTTTAAGAGCATCTCCAAGAGACTCTCTAAAAATGGATACCAATATATCTATATTGGGTCATCCTAAATTTTTTGAGAGCAAATTTCGCCTCAATCTCCAACAGATTCCCAAAATATGGATATCAGTACATTTAAATTGGGCCAAAATATGGATCCCAATACATTTGAACGGTCTGGATTTGGCTCTGGTTTTGAGAAGTTGGATTGGGAATGCCCAAAAACGCCACCAAAATAGCTTGATTTGACTCTAGTTTTGGGAGTGCAAAAAATAGGGATAACTTTTTTGGTATCTCTTAGAGACAGTTTTATCTCCTTAATTCTCAATTTTTAGTTTTAGGAGTGTTTTTAGGGAGTCTATTGGAAATGCTCGAACTACACTCGCAAAGGAGAAAAAAAATTGAAGTTCCTTGTAGTTTATTAGGCAAAGGATCTTATAAATCCGTCTCAAGTCACTCAAGCCCCATAATGTGAAAATAGAAAATGTTGAGGAGATACCAAAATAGTTAATCTGATACGAACAAACCCTCCGTTTGGTAAGCGTAGTAGGTTAAAGCGGAATAAAACACTAAATCACCTTAAAGCAGTGGTGTTTGATAGTAGTGAAGTAAATAGATGAAGTAAAGTTGATGTAATGCGTAAAAGATGTAAAATATTGGTGATTTAGTTTACTACACCTGTATAGTTGCGTTAACTTACTACACCTTCAATCACTTCCGTTTGGTGACTTAAAATTGATTTAAGAGTTTAAATCAATTTTAAGTCATTTGCCAAACGGGGAGAAAATGAAATACTATATGTGAAACATGCATGATGTTATCCTCTCCACAACTTCTTATTATGAAAAATACTATATATGAAAAATAAATTTCTTTCTTATTATTATTATTATTTCCCTCCTTGCTTTTACATATCCTCTCCACAACTTCAAAGCAATGTTATGTGATTTAATTAATAGTATTTCAAGCAGATGTTAATTTTATGATTTAGCTATTCAACTTAATTAATACTACAAAGTTTTAAGTTAATTTGTTAAAGTTTCAACGTAACTTATCAATGTTTAATTATCTAAATCCGCCTTTTAACCTCACTAAGCTCGTATGTAGTGCACGATATTTCCCATTCCCCAACGTTCCTATCATACATCCTACATTGATATGTCTAAAACTCTTCAAGTACATTAACGATTACAAAATATATCCATGTGGCTTTCATGTGCTTCTTCCATGTGTCTCAAATATTTGCCGTTCAAGACATCAGAAGACCTTATAAGGAAGCCACATTATAGTGATTACTTTGGTTTGGTACGTAGTGTGGTATGTACGTTTACTTCAATTGAGAATGATAATTATTATAATAATTAAATTACATATATATTAAAATGGTTTAGTGGCTAAGGACAACGTTCTTCATGATGTGGGAGGTAGCGGGTTCGATGAAGGGTCTTTTATAGACATTTAAATTTGAGTGGCTTGACTCTCATTTTTTTATCTCAAAAAACATATATATTAAAATTTTAATATATATTTGAAATTCAAATACTTGATCTTATATATTAAAATGAGCTCGTTATTTGTTAGTGGCATAATGTTATAAAAATAATATAATATTTTTATTGTTATTATGACACCATTTTTATTTGTTAATGCATATATATTTATGGGTAATGTAAAATTCAATCCGGACGTTACTCCCATGCTCACATCCAGATAATATTATCGGTTACAGATGAATCTCATGATAGATAATATTCGTTTATAATTGTTATATCGAAAAAAAACTTTTTTTTTTTTTTTTGGGAGTACTGGAGTAAAATTCAATTCAATAATAGAGTGGACGGGAAGAAAAGAACTCCTACAGTGCTCGTTTGTTTAATTGTTATGCTTCATGATATGAAAAGCTAGAACATGACAGATCACAGTGTCATGCTGTGATAATCCATTTTTAGGTCTAGTTTGTCATATTATATCCTCATATCTCAATATCTAGTGTCTATAGAAAAACTGTCTAAGCATCTATACAGGGGCGGATCTTCTATTTGTCAAATTGGGCCATGGCCCCCCTTAAAATACAAAATTACATGATATAAGTATAAATTTTCCTTGTAAAAAATGTTTGAATATGAAATTGGCCCCCTCTACCTTGTTAATACCATTAATTTGATCCTAATAGCCCCCCTTAATTTCTCCTCAAGCTCCGCTACTGCATCTACATGTTACATTTCGTAATGTATTTATTACATTTCAGAATGTATCTATTACATTTTGTACACGTCTATAGATGTATATGGATGGTTTCTCAATGGACTTAACATGTTTCTCTATCTCCTTGTCTCATCAACCGTTGTAATGTTATTAGCTAATAGCCAGAGGAACACTGAATTAATTGAAAAAACTAAAAGTCAAGATTATTAGTATTTGTAGGTTATATTTTGTACATTTTTATCTTCTTAAATGAAATGGGAGATGGTGGACTTTTGTCCACTTGGTTAAAAACAAAAATTTGAAAAAGCTAAAAGATAAAAGGTAAATTTTGTCTTCCATTTTTTTTTTTTTTTTTTTGCCACAAAATTCGACATACATGTATATTATGCGCAAGGCCAAAGAAGCGTTATAATGCATTATACTTGATAACTCTTAAAGTTTTTTCTTGCAAGATTCCATTAAGTTGTTTGAGATAGAGCTTAGCTTAATTAGCTAGTGCTTAGTGATTCTGTACATTGCATTTTTATATATTATACAAATAATTAATTTGAGTATCATGAGTTAACATGAATACTGATTATGAATACTATTATAGTTCGCTATCACTTTTAATAACATTTTTTATATCATTTTTGTATCTATATAACTGTTCCCGAAAACTAATACATCAAAAATAAAACAAACACAATATATATACATGCAATTAATCAGGGGCCGAGCCAGTGTTATACATGGGTGGGCACTGGCCCCCCTGAAATTTTTTTTCACAAATATACCTCTAAAAATTTGCAAACATATCTTTTTTGAGAAAAAATTACAAAAATATACTTAATTTCTAAGAAAATTTACAGGATTGGCCCTACCCTGAAAAATATTTGCACAAATGTACCATAAAATTTTTGTAAAAATATACTCATCCTTACTATATATAAAAGCATATTGAAAAAAATGACATGAAAGGGCTATCTTCCCCAAATAAGAAACCTGAGCCGTTGATCATTTCTTGGATAGATCAGAACCGTTGATTTACATTAATGCCCATTGACGTTAATGTCTCAGCCCACTAAAATTTAAGGCCTATATCAATTTTCTCAATATAAGACCAATTATATACTATCTTAAAAATTTATTATAAGAAATAATAATTTCAGCCCAAAACAATGCGTGGGCTCTTTACTAGTAGTTATAAAACTACATCTCATCGAAAA
The DNA here is from genome assembly GCA_030179965.1 of Cyperus esculentus. Lineage (NCBI taxonomy): Eukaryota > Viridiplantae > Streptophyta > Magnoliopsida > Poales > Cyperaceae > Cyperus > Cyperus esculentus. The sequence continues at coordinate 2,631,497 of JASGLE010000043.1, forward strand.
TAGACCCCTGCGTCGGAGTCTGGCTCCGCCCCCGCAATTAATATCGGCAGCGCCCAACTTAAGCCATTCCAATCAATCGCGAACCCCTTTTAATTGGGCGACCAGTTTATCTTGATAATTGATGGCTACGTTCTTGTCACCTTGTTCTAAGGTGGATGTAACTTGTCAAAATTTGTGCCTAAAAAGACATATACACTGTTCTATGGATAATTAGAAATACTGAAACTGAAAGTGCCATTCTTAATTGACAGGCAACGATCCAAATCCATTTGCCATGAATTATTGGATATTTGGATCGATCGCACATTTATTCATCTTTTTTGTTGTTTTTGTCTGTCAATTTTTACTCTCTCTCTCTCTCTTTTTTTTCTGTATTTATGAAAAATATATATATATATAGTAGTTTATTAAATTTGCTGGTCCGTTGAATGTTGTCTCCATGTATGATGATTATTGATTGGGTATGTATTATTTTGGGTGTCTCTCTCAAACCCACTCAATTAGTGACTAAGAGCTCACGTCTTGCTTTGGACTGGAACTATTATATCTTATAACAAATGGCCGAAAGCTCATCCTTGTGAAGAAACGGATATGAGTTTTTAATTTTAATGGGCCAGGACATTATTGTACGTCAACGGTGGTGATCAATATGAGTAAACAATTAACGGCTGAGGTTTCTTATTTGGGAAGATAAAACTTTTATATCAAAAAATCCAATCTCCTTTTATTGGGAGTAAGGATAAGAATATAGTACTCAAGTATTAAATTGAACAAATTTAATTTACGTAGATAATTTATATTTGAAGAGAAGACAAATTAAGCTGTCCATATATAAAGAGAGAGACGTCGTCGCTCCAATAATTTATTCTTATGAAATATCAACAAATATGTATGAATTTGTATTTTTGTGAAGTCCAAAGACAGGCCCCCTCAGAATTAAGTTCTACCTGTTATATATGTCCTTATCGTTATAGATTAATTTCAATAGTAATATTTTGAGTATAAAAAGATATATAACAGAGTACCTCTGTTAGCTAAAGAGGAGGGATCATTGATGATATTTATTTTGACAATCTTGACAATAGGATTTTAAAAAAATTGGGAAAAAAATCATTAAAGTTTCTCAAAAAATAGGAAAATGGGATTTTAAAAAAATTCATTAAAGTTTCTCAAAAATAGGAAAAATTTCGGGAAGTTTTGTTTAACTTCCGAGTATTGAACTATGTTTGACAGATCTTTGAAGATCTGTCAAATTACAATCATTAAAAAATATATAAAAGTTTGATAAGCCATCAAATTATATTCAAATTAATTAAAATTTGAAACACTATCAATATATCAATATATGAGTTAAATAATATACCCATAAAGTTTTTTTCACTTTTACATTTTTTCTAAAATTTTTCAATTTTTTGTTTCAAAATTAGTACCATTGTCAAGATAATTAAGCATTGTCAATGGATCCCTCCTCTTGCATAAATAATATCATAAATTATATTGATAGTAAAAAACAACAATCAGAAGCCCTTTAGTAAGTTAGAGTAGCAATTTCAAGCGATAATAAAAAGAAAAAAAAAAATCCAAGAGCTCAATAGATATATTTTATTTTCAGAAATTGATTAAAGAAACACCAAAGAAAAATATAAAAAAAAGTACATATATTGAACAAACAATGGCATACAATATGTAGCTATTAATTAATTATTAAAGAGAAAGCAATGACCAGGCGTTGTGTGACTTTTAGTTTTGAATATTTGATTTCTACTTCAACAATTATTAACAAACACTTTTATATATTATTCTCCTCCTCTTAACTAAGAGTCAGTCAATTATACACACATATATATAAGTACTTAGAACAGGACAAGTTGCCTAATACTATTTGCACCCAAATCATCTATCAAATTTTCCCATAAAGCGAATGGGCAATTGGGCATGGACATATTATTAATTTAGGGAAGCATAAGTATCCTATCTATGGACATCTATAGAGTCACCATGTAAGTGTAAGTGTTACACATAAATCCATATAGATCTCATGTGAGGAGTGTACATCCTCTGGAATGGTTACTTACCCTAAATGAAAGAGTGATCAAAAATTGTATGGAGAAAAACGTGTTGTCACTATAGCAGGTAGCCTCAAAAACCGTACAAGATAGTTTTATAGGGGTTTTTTTTTTTACCATTCCAGGTAGGATACCCCAGATGATTTTGATTCTCATTTGAGAGCCTACGTGTGACTTCTATGGATCTTTATAGTGTGAACTCTAAGTAACACTCTATTATTTATTAGAGGTATATACTCCAAGTGCTTTATGCAAAGTATTAGTCGAACTTCCAAAATATTCATATTATATAGGTGAGGTGTACTTTATAGGAATTTAGGTTTGGCCGGAGTCAGACTAGATAAAAGTATATAATATATAATAATAATATATATGCAAGTGGGTACATCTTGAAATAATATAATAACAACGGTCATGATTTTTTTTTTCTTTGAGGACCCATAGAACCTCAGAATTACAATAACATCCCTGTTAAAAAAAATTGAAAACACATTTTCTGTTTTCACTTCAAAATTTTTATTTTGCTATTTGTCAAAAAAAGATCATTATATCCTTACTCATGATAAAAGGAGATTGGATTTTTTGACATGAAAGTTATATCTTCCCCAATGAATAAATTTCAGCCGTTGATTGTTTATACTTAGATTGATCACCACCGTTGACGTACTTTAATGTCTCAACCCATTAAAACTTAAGGCACATATCAATTTTCTTAATTTAAGGCCCATTACATATTATCTTAAAAATTTACTATAAAAAATAATAATTTCATAGACCTGGTAAATCGGGTGGGTCGGGTTGTATTTGGGTCGGATAAACTAAGATTCGGTTTGCTTTCGGATTTAGGTAGGTATCGGATTCGGACTTTGTCGGATTGATTAAATTCGGGTTCAGTACAAAGACGGGTCGGGACAATTATATTGCTCGGATTTGCGGGTTCGGATCTTATTGGTTTTCGGGCCAATCTGGATATGGGTTGGCTCAGGTGCCGGATTCTTCTTAATCGGGCCTATATGGGTTATGGATATTTGAGGTACAGGTTCCGGATACAAATCGAGCGGGTCGGGTTTTGTCTTTATTCGAGTTAACTTACTAATTTATCAATCCCTCGTATAACTTTTACATATAATATTATAAACTAGAGCTGTAACCCGGACTTCGCCCCGAAAATAAAATAAACATTAAAGGATAAACTTAAGAACATCATAAACTTAATATATTATGTCCACCGTAGTTCTACATAAACATAAAATAAAAAAAAAATAAAGTAGTCCTATTGTAAAAAAAAAATTTTAACTGACAAACATGCATATTGTCACGAGCATAAAGTATGGACTAAAACAACTATGTAGCATAAATTAGTAGATTTATTTAATATGTTTGTGTTATTATTCTATTAAATACTCTCATATCCATACCATAGAAAAGTTTATACAAAGAGAACATAAGATGCATAGTTTCTCAAAAAAAAAAAAAAGAAAAAAGTTTATATATATAAACAATATATCATAACAAGTATGCAAATGAAATATAATTGCAAAATATAGTTTTTAAGAAAATTACAACAAAAATTAGTAATAATCAACATGAGGTGTATCTGATTGGTTGTAGCATAATAGATAGGATGTAGTAGAATATCAGTATCTGCTATGTTTCTGCATAATAAAATCTGATATGCTTTTGAGAATAAAATGTAGCAGAGAGAGATGCCACATGCAGTAGTAAAAACAGCAGTTACAACACGACTTTACAAATTTCATATTCCCTAATCCTACGCTGTAGAACTTAAATAGAAAGACATTACAATTGTTTTTAACTTTTCATATTCCTTGATTGAGAAGATTCATATATCAGTTAGAGAACCACCAAAAGGCAGAAACGTTAAAGCATTTATCGCTTATTAAATTGTGTCGGCTGCTAATTGAATCACGTCATGGCATAGCTGAAATGTTTGCTAATTGAATCACCCATGCATACTGCTAATTAAATGACATAATTAGTAAATTACTTTTGTCTAGGGTATGGATTATATGATTCAGATCATACCTTTTCGGGTCTTATCGGGTCTTTATTCGGGTTTATGTTGTTTGAATATAACTTTATAATTTAATGTAAACCAATCAATCATTTAAAGTAACATTTTTATTTGTGCATCATGCATGGATTTATTCTTAAAAAATTATATGCACATTTCTGAATAAATTAATGCAAATAATATAAGCAATTAATTTGTACTTTTATCACATGTCGGGTATTAATCACTCTCGGTTCGGGTTGATTCAGATTCGGATAATTGTCAGTTTAGGGTCACATGAATCCGGATCGCTTCAGGTTTGGGTTTTTACAGGGTAACGGGTCGCATTGGTTTGGATAATTTGTATTCAGATTCTTAATATTTGCGGGTTTTTTCGGATTCAGATATTTTCGGATTCGGTCAATTACGGGTTCAGTTGATTCAGTTTTCATAAGTTAACAAATCCGAGTCGGGTTTGGTTATTGGGTTTATCGGGCGGACTATTTCGGTCGGGTCAACTTTTGCCACCTCTATAATTTCAGTCAAAACAAGGCATGAGCTCTTTACTAGTTTAGAAAAATGGATCCGGCTTCTGTGTAAGAATATGCCAAAGAAAAAGTGTTTGTGTTTTATTTATAGGGATGTAAAATTTATTTTGATTTTTTTCAGGGAGCACATTTTACTTTTTTTATACGGATGTATAGGTTTGAAGTAGGCGAAGAGATGGATACAGATTAGCTAACTGGAAAAAGATTAATGTGTCAAATACGCAAGATCTAAAATAATCAAACCTTTGACTTAATTAATTAATTAATTAATCAATCTAGTTGTTAATTAATTACTTGCAAATCATTAATTATCTTCATCACCTCCGCTCGTGTGTTTTTTTTTTGAATTTTTATCCTTTTCTTATCCATCAATCAATCATTTCTGTGTGATTTGGGGCACATCATGCTGACGATGGAATTTTAGAAATTCTTTGGTGGTTTAACTTCCCTCATATTTGGCTTCATTTGGTATTTTTTTTTAGTATATAATTTTCTGATTTTTGAAGAAATATTGGTTTGCTAATTATTTCATCAAAGGCAACATCCAATGAATTGTAATTAAAATTGTATTATTAAATCAACTAGGAAGAATAAAAATATGCAACTATACTCTTTTAATTGTAAATTAAGTTGCTCTTAAAATTTTAAGGAGATGTAATATCTGATGGAAAAATCTATATTTTTTTGTGCCAAAAATATATTCAATTTACAATATCAAAGACGATAGTATATATAGTATATATCGTGTTTGGTAGTGTCAGTAACAAAAGTCCACATTAAACCTGTTCTTCTGTATCAAACTAACTTCCAAAAGTAAGTCTAATGCGACAGTAAGAATATTGACTTATATCATTATTCTGCTACTTAACTAACATTCATGGTCAAATTAAATCTCTTTTGTGGGCAACTGAATTTAGCATTTCGAAATTAAAAATGGCAACAGGTGCAACAAGTTGATTCCGGAATAATAAGAGAAATAGTATATCTCCAAATTAGATGTAAATTAATATTGTGGATATTATGCCATGTACAGATGAAAATTTTCAATTGCAATAAGGATATCATTTTTGAAAACACTTATTGGTTATTGGCATTTAAGAATTCGTGGCTCCAATTTCAGTTACTGGAGGCAGTAAATTAATCTCACACATGCAGCCACACAGGTGAGAATAGTATTAGTAGCCATTAAACATGAGGGTTCCTCATTATGTTTGCAATTTCTCTTGAAAAATATTTGGCTTGCCATATAATATATAAATAACTATCGTTTGTGGAAGACACTAATGTTAATGTATATATTATGTCATGTTGTTATAATGCAAATTGCAAATTTTACTCCCAAGCATAGATTAAATTATAGGCCTTAATTTTACTCTGCACATACTGTTTCATTATATCATGACCAATAAATTTCATTTTTCGAGCTTAAATTAGATGGTTCTGGACTTCTGGTAAGCCTTTTCAGGTGCATTCTCTACAACTTTGCTATATTGGGCTTGTACCATTATCTACATACAGGCCTTGATTTGCTGAGAATTATAAATGGGCCTTAATTTTCACCGATCCATTGTTAAAAACTTTAAACCTCTCTCATTCCCCATTCTTTTTCTGCTGAAATTGAAAAGTTTGTTTCAGTATAGCTTGTTCCATTACCCAAGCCAAGTGAGATACTGCGATTCATTCCTTGTGATTGCCATGTTTTTTCCTGCTTTAACTGGCGAGTTAGCGTGAAAAATCATAATTCAGCTATGGGCAGTTATGCAGTCAGCAGTCCACAAGCAAAAAATATAAAATAAATAAATAACGGGTTCATATGATAATCCGAAGTAGAGGTGGTAAACTGGGTGGGCGGGTCGGATCAATTTTAATATCGATTTTTTTTTAACGTATTTTATTTGAGTTGGATTGCATGCTATTTGATCTCAAGTCACGTCAGGGTCAGGACAGGTCAGTTTGGTTTTCTGAAAAATGCTGGGTCGAGTTAGCTCATAGACGGGTTGAACGGGTTTCTTGGATCAAATCAAAGTTTGCCACCTCTAATCTGAAGTTAAAATTCTTTACACGACGGAATGACAGATAAATGTAATATGAGGAGAGATCAAATGACACAACATTTTTTTGATACAAATGTTACACTAAATCATATAAATTTATAAAAAATCTTAAAAATGAAAAATCTTTTATAAACATATTCATTTACTTGTAGATCGATTGTGTTTCAAATTTTATTCAATTTTAGTGTCATTTAATACTATATCAAGAATCATTAAATTTAGACAGTTCTAATTACTATATAAACTTGATGGTCGTTGATGGAGTATCAAATGACACTAAAATTGAATGAAATTTGAAATGCAATCGATCTACAAGTAAATGAACATGTGTGTAAAAGATTTTCTATTTTTAAGATTTTTTATAAATTTATACGATTTAGTGTAACATTTGTGTCAAATTTTTGGGTGTCATTGGATCCCTCCTCATAAATACCTATATGTCTATATATAGTTCTGTAGAAATAGACGCCGTAGACGATCTAATGAAAGCTGTTTGCGTGATAAAAAGTTCGTGGGCGCAAGTGCAAAAATATCTTAACAGGCAAAAAAAAGTAGTAAAAACTGTGAAAATACATACAAATTTTCACGAAGTTTAAACACACGGTTTGTAGTTTTTGTAGCTTGTAGTTTGTACTTTGCAGGCCCATAGAATTCTTTCCTCTTCCAAAATCCAAATGGTATGTATTTCTTCGGAAGCATGCAAACAAACAGTGTACCGTAGCACGTTGTTTGCTTGTGTTGTTTAACCGTGAAAACACGGATGGAATGAATTTGAGAAGTCCCCTTCCCTTCCCTTTGCTTCCATTTAATTTAATTTAATACTTTTCTTCATGTGTTTGCTTGTTGCTGCAGTCACTTGGTTCTCTCCAGTTTAAACAAACTGGAGAGAAAGATCACTTGTCTAATTCTTGGATTCGGTTTTGTGGGTTTTGGATAAGAAATTTAAATTTAAGATTATTGGATATTTCATAATTAGGTCGAAATTATTTATTTGAAAATCTTATGGAAGTGTGTTGACTGTAGCTAGAGTTACTTCCAATTATTTCTATTTATTTATTTATTTCATATTTATTCCTTGCTTGAGTTAAAAAAATAAAAATAAAAGTTTATTTAGGTCAAAATTAAAGAACTTTAGCAATTTTATTTATAAAAAAAAGTAGTGATATAGTTTAAAATTTTAGCACAACTATTGCACTAATAAATTAATCAAGGAAATCATGTTTTGTTCAATCTGTAGTCTAGAGTATTGCTCCAATCATGGTTCTAATTCTTAAACAATCATATGAGGGCCCCATCCTAATTTCTAATTTTCTAATGAGAGTCGGTTGACTTTTCTTTTATTTTATTATATACCAAATTGATACGCAACAAAATCATAAAAATGGGAAAAGATAAATGTCTTTTTACTTATCAATGAGATGTTACCTTGTCAATTGATTGACTTTTCTCTTTCTTGTCAATTAATTGATAATTTTTTATAATCTTCCATGCATGGAATATATTTGGAGAGACGTTTTTAATATTCCACTCAAATTCAAGTTTGTTAATAAATAAATGCATAGTCCAAAAATATTATTTATGATGAAATTGATGCCATAATTTTGGCAATCGACTACTGTAATTTCAATCATGTGGGTTTTTTTTTTATTATTTGCAATGTGCCATTACCACTAATTATTGATGATGAATAAGTAAATTACACCAAATCCATAAAATACAAATAAAATTTACAAGAAAAAAAATGGAATTTATATCAGTAACATTAATGCAATTTATATTTATTTGAGAAGCTTATTTTGGATAACCATAAAAATTGCTCCAACATCTCATGGGTCGGGACAATCCCCATATACCGTCAAAAATTCAAATTTAACACGTATTAACCCACTGAGTGGGACTTTAACTCTCCTCCAGTCCGCGTGTCAGTACGTCCAAAATTGACGCATGATATTCATCATTATTACACGCATAAATAATAATAATAATAATAATAATAATAATAATAATAATAATAATAATAATAATAATAATAATAATTTTAGTTTTTTTTTCTAAGTTTTTACTTCGCTTGAATTGAAACTTCCACTGACAAACAGACTCGGTCAAACAATTTATCAATCAATCAATTTATTTGGTGCTAAAATGCTGGCGGAGGATAGCAATTCTTCTTCTTCTGTGTTTAGTTTAGTTTAGTTTGCACTTGCAAGTACAAAACCCTAGGGACGTGAAGAAATGCAGTAGAGGCGGCATCTCTTATTCTCTTATAAAGTACCTCTCATTTTTTTATTTGAACATCTGTTTTTGAGCATTGTATAGCGTTTTATGTGGTGCAAAAATTATGTTTGTTTCGTTTGAGATTTTATTTTTGAGTCATGTTCAATGTATTTCTTTTGATTTACTGCATGTAATTGATGTTTTCAAATCAAAGATATGGTTTCATATGTTTTAAGTATCAATTAACAGCTATGAATTTTTCAGGACTGTGATATTAATTAATAGCTATAAAACCCTAGAACGTTACAAAAATGTTGTTAAGTGTGATACAAATATATGGTATACTAAACTGTAGTAGAATAATATTTTTTAGGATCGATGTTGCTTCTATACTCACACCCAAATAATTTTATTAGTTACAGATGAATCTCATAATATGTAATATTCATTTAAAATCATCATATTGAAAAGATTTTTTTTTTTTTTGGTGAGAGTATTGGAGTAAAATTCTATTTTTAATGTATAAAATTAAATAGTTAGTTTCCTACTAATTGTACATTTTCTTGGATAAATTTTTACAATGAATTGCATTCATTATATTTAGAGTTGAGAGATTATTAGATCTTTGGGCACTTATTGCTATCCACCAGCATTACAATTCATTTAATTTATTAATTATTCATTTTTTTAGACAACTCATATCTTTTAACAACACTACTCCAACAATTAATGGATGTGGCAGTATAGTAGAAAATATTTGTAATAATATGCAATTGAGAAAATTACTATTCATAGTTTGAAATATTTATCTTTGTTGTCTAACATCATATTTTCCATCAAATTATATGCATTTTTTTTATAAAAAAAAAGTCTATAACAAAATTTGTGTCTAATAGAAAAACAAGAGACATAAAAATCACCTTGCCAACAAAATTTAATTACCTTAATTCATAAAGAATATGAATATAAATAAATGAAAATTACAGTGAAAAAACTATAAAGATAGATATTACGTGATGGAACTAAAAAAAACAATAACATATTGGATATGTAACTCAAATAACTAATTCGACGCTATATTTACATCACCTTGAAAATGCGAGGTAATAAAACGACTTCCAATAAAATATTGTATTGCCGCAAAAACATACTATAGTAAAGAAGGTATCCGTTATGAAATTAACGGTTTCTGGGTTTTGATCATTCAAATATATAAAGTCATAAACCATACAATACGCCAAAGCATGCAATATTTTCTGAATTTACCCGAACACACGTTACATAAAAAAATACTACAAACAAAATTTCTACACCCTTTACATAGAACACCAAAAATCCTTCACTTTTTATTTGAACATTGCCAAGTCCATCACCATCAATTTTCCTCCTAGCATACAACATTTTATTAACTTAAAATAGAAATAACTTTAAAAAAGAAAGCCATCTACACTTGTGCAGAATTGGTGCCACACAGAATCCAACCAAAATGCATAAAGAAACAGATTTCATTTCCTTGTGTTGGTTGGATTTGGGTTTCAGTTAAAACCTAAAAAAAATGGATAAATGAGTCGGTATCTGCTAACACAACCCTCTTATTCCAACCTAAACCATTAGATCGAAACGGACGGATAGGATCAATCCTGTATATACACCATGGAGTCATTTTTAAATAGAGGAGGGATCGAATAACCATATTTTTGGTGACCGATCGATGACTGTGAAATTAAATATGAAATAACTACAATTTAAACTGTTAAATGACAAAACTAATTGATAGAATGTGTTGTATATATCATGTTTTACGTGTATACAAAAAATTATATCATTTTGATTTTATTTACATATGCATCAAGCATTAACAAAAATCGACGGTTCAAATTTTATGATTTTTTCTCCCCTCTTGATGATTATTGAAACGATGTTAAAACTTTATCATTTTTTTGTGTATATATTATTAAGATGATTTAGAATACTTCTAACGGTTTAGATTTGTCAATTTATATATAAATATTGAAATGGTCACCACGGTCACCAAAGTTCATGGTTATTGGATCCCTCCTCTTTTAAATAAATCAGAGATCCATTGATTTAAATCCGACGGTCCAGCAAAGAATAACAATAACAGAGGATAATAATATGAACTCAAAAAATAAATAAACAGAGGGGGATTAATTCTGTGTTGGGTTCAATTTTTTGTGTTGATTTTGATTATTTGACCGACAGACCCCATCTCTCCTCTCCTCTCCTCTCCTCTCCTCTGCCTTATCGCGCGAGCGGTTAACTTAACTGCAACTATATAATACAATATTACAACATAACACACAGCGCTCTTCTATAATTAGCCAAACCAACAAATCATAAAAATATACATACATAGAGAATTAGAAAAGATCAAGTCTTTGGGCAAAGGCAAGCAGCACCAGCACCAGCACCAGCAGCAAAATAACAACAATAAGATTGTGATTATTATTTATTTATTTATTCATTAGCATCTTCAAAAAAAGCAACAAAGAAACGCTTAGAATTAGATAGATTTCATTCATTCATAGATAGATAGATATAAACACGGAGAGAGAGAGGAGAGAAAGATGGTTTCTTTCTTCTTCTTCTTCTTGTAATTGCCTTTATTTATTTAAACAAAAAAGAAGAAGAAGAAGAAGAAGAAGAAGAAGGAGAAGGAGAAGGAGAAGGAGAAGGCCTCCGTTTTTATGAATTGGGTGTTGGGTTTTCCTCCTTCCTCCTCATAGATGTGATGCTTCTTTGTTCTTAATCTCCAATTCTGTCAAGAGGTCAGATTCAACCTTTTTTCTTTGAATTGCCTTTGTACCGTTTTGCATATATGATGACAATTGGATTGGATCAGATACATTAGTGGGTCAGGGTTATGAATGTTCATACTGGTAATTAATTCCTGTTCTAATAATTATACATCAATTCTGCCGGGTTATTGCAATGTGGGTCTGACTCTACTGCGATTAAATCGTAATATATTGTGATTTGAGATTGTGGGTATGGATCTCTAGGTTCAAAATTGTAGGTTTTCAGGAGGGTATTTTAATGTTGAAGGTATTTACAACTGGTATTGGTTATGGTTTGGGATGATTTGTATCTAGATCTCTGATCTGGTATCAGATTAAAATTTATTTGAAAGATTTGTCAGGTGGGTATATTTTTTTCCAATTTTTTTCTGGCAATTTATAGGTTTGGTATTCATCTACTTTTTTCATTGGTTAATCTTCACAATTTTACCTGATAGTTGAATTTTTTTTTTGTTTCTGGTTGATCGGTATCGGATTATAATTCAGTAATTCTGAACCGAAGGTTTATCAGTTTTAGCTGTCCATGCATGTTCTTTAATAATGACAAAATATTAATTACAATTCTTGGAAGTTTTATTTTTGAGTAAAATTTTGAAAGGAGTGAATTTGGACAACCCAGCAAATGCTATAAATAGAAGTATCTGATTGTTTCCATAGAATTGTATTTATTATTATTTATTTCAAGAGTGCCACAAATAGCCCAATTCCTTAGTGTGCTACAAATAGTTCTTTCTGTAGAATATTTCGCTTGTCGTGCAAAATTAATTTTAAGATATTGTTATCTGTAACAAAATAGCAACCTTTATCTTACCAAGCGTTATATACGATCGGTCCTTCCAGCTTGGTATTGTCAGTAGGCGGATCTGATGTCCGTGTAGTTTGTCTGACTCAATTGTGTGTTATTTAGTTTTTTTTTTTTTTTTTTTTTGATGTAGGTTTTATTTAGGTTTTTGTTTTGTAATTTTGTTGATTTATCATATTTGTTGAATATTAAGCAAAATACTGAGAAGAAGCATTGAATATTAAGCAGGATCTGTAGTTAACGGTCCATATGGCAACAATGGAGGAAGTTATGATAGACAGCGCCAGACCTGACATCAAATCTGAGTTAGACCCCGCAGCTCAGGTAATATCTGACACAAATAATCCAAAAAAGAGGAACTTGAGACAGAGAAATGGTGGCGTCTACTATGGCGTCTTCGATATGAGCTCCGATGATGAATTCGAATATATATTAACTAAAAAGGTTTATTTTTCTACCAACACAATTTATCTCTCCAAGTTAATATAAGAAGGTTTTTCTAATGATAGCTTGAAACTTTATTACAGGATCTTCCTTTTGCAAAACCTAAGCGGAGTAATGATGCCACTCCAAGCTCAAAAAGGTCGAGGCGTGAAAAGGTAATAGTGGAGGGTATTGTGCTTTTGATATGTACCAGTTCTACGCTTTCTTGAAAATGAATGGAATTTCAGTCTTTTGTTTAATAGTCATATTGTTTATTATTTCATTGCCATTACCAGTTACCGTTATTATTATTGTTACCACTATTGTTCATTCATTTACTAATTTATTTATTTTTGTTTATCATATCACTAAGCATTTACCAGTATCAGATTGGGTTGGCCTTGTCACCAGAACGTTCATTAATTTCTTGGTCATATTTTGTAGGAGCATCCACAATGGCGGCCTGATGAAGGGTGCAGGCCTCAAGTCGAAGAGGCACCAGTATTTTACCCTACTGAAGAGGTATTATATTGAACTTTATTATTTTTGGTAGCATTGTCTTACTGTACATTTGTAACTTGGTAATTTATAAATGCATCAATCTGCTTTCCAATTCAGGAATTCAGAGATACGCTGGCGTATATTGCTCGCATACGCCCGCAAGCCGAGAAATATGGTATCTGCTGTATTGTTCCACCAAGCACATGGACTCCACCGTGCCCTTTAATAGAGAAAGATTTCTGGGAACGGGTCGAGTTCACAACCCGGGTCCAGCAAGTGGACAAACTCCAGAACCGTGAGCCAATTAAAAAGCGATGCAAGACACATTTGCAAAAGAGAAAGAGACGGAGAAAGCGATTCAGGTTTAGTATGCAGAAAAGGAGGAACAATAATAACAGCAACAATGACTGTACTTCATCAGAAAATAAGGATGAGGGCAACGAGTCGGAGTCTGAGGAGAAATTCGGTTTTCAGAATGGGTCAGATTTTACCTTGGAAGAGTTTAAGGATTTTGCTGACGAATTTAAGGACCGATATTTTAGAGTGAAGGGTGATGTTAATTGTAGTCATAGTGATAACGTTAGCGGTAGTTGTACTGATGGCGGTAATAATGTTAATGCTGATGACATTGTAAAGGAGAAGTGGAGTCCTTCAGTAGAAGAGATAGAAGGGGAATATTGGCGAATTGTTGAAGAAGCTGATCAAGAAATTGAGGTATCAAAAATTATTTTTTATATACTCCTCTATGTTTGAAATACAATGGTCTGCATATTTTATTATTTTTTTTTCGAAATGTTGATAGAAGGTACCAACAAATAAATAGTCTGCATATTCAAAAGCAGTTATTCCAATGGAACACCAGAAACATTTAGGGTTCCGAAGATATTTCACATGCCGCAAGGCTCGATATGATATTTGAGAAAACATGCATGAAAGTTTATTTTAAGTATAAAAGTATATTTACGTTGAAACTTGAATTGGTAATTCTAGGTACACTATGGTGCGGATTTGGATACAGTATCATTTGGGAGCGGCTTTCAGAAGGCAAACTCTCAGCAAATTGTGTCAGACAAGTATGTTCGATCGGGTTGGAACCTAAATAATCTTCCCCGCTTAGCTAGATCCGTTTTGTCTTTCGAAAAGGAACAAATATCTGGTGTTGTAGTGCCTTGGCTGTATGTGGGCATGTGTTTTTCTTCTTTCTGCTGGGTAAATTTCTTCAAAATGAATATTTTAATTAATTTTTTTCATATTAGATTTGTAATTTATCTCATTCTAATAACCATCATTAATCATGGTAATATATAATATTTTTTTTTTGAATAGCATGTGGAGGACCATCACTTATATTCATTGAATTATATGCATTTTGGAGAACCGAAAGTGTGGTATGGAGTTGCAGGAAGCGAAGCTACAAAGCTTGAAGAAGCTATGCGAAAACACTTACCAAAATTGTTCGAAGAACAACCTGGTCTTCTGCATGAGTTGGTAACGTTATACAAAACTTTCACAAATTTTCTAGTAAATAATACAAAACTTTCAATTTTTTGTAACGGTTTCAGTTTCATAGCTTCTGATAAATCTCTATTTAATCTTTCTAAATTTTCAAATGCTTGCTTAATCAGGTGACGCAGCTATCCCCTACAGTGCTAAAATCTGAAGGTGTAAATGTGTACCGAGCTGTCCAGAGACCAGGCCAGTTCATCCTGACCTTCCCACGTGCTTACCATGCGGGTTTCAATTGTGGGTTCAACTGTGCCGAAGCTGTCAATGTGGCACCTGCTGATTGGTTGCCACTTGGCCAGTGTGCAGTTGAGTCATACAGAGAGCAAAAAAGAAAAACCTCTATTTCTCATGACAAGTTGTTACTTGAAGTCGTGAAGGCAGCTGTCAGGGAGATTTGGGAATGTCAGGTGCAAGAAGAAAACGGTTTGACAGAGAGGGCATGTTGGTGGAAAACTCAGTGCGGGAAGGATGGAGTTCTTACTCAGGCAATTAAGGTATATATTACACATTTTGTTTGTTAAAGTTCTTTTCTGCATGGAGTACTTGAAGGGCATCGTCAGGAATAGAAAAAAAAAAAAATCAGCTCTTAGAGGTTGATATTTGTACGTTCCTATTTTTCCTTGTTTTTTCTATAATCATGTATAACTCTTGGAATTGCTTTATTGGAAATAAAAAGGCCAGATACATGGGAAATGCAATTTTCTTCTGGAGTTTTGCGGTTCTTCTTGTTGTTTTAATATTTGTGATTGGCATGTTGGTTATCCCAATTTAGTAAACCAAATTTTCTATAACGGTACAAATCTACTGTTTTTGTGACCTTTAAAGCCTCCAATTTAATAA
This sequence comes from Cyperus esculentus, assembly GCA_030179965.1. Classification (NCBI taxonomy): domain Eukaryota; kingdom Viridiplantae; phylum Streptophyta; class Magnoliopsida; order Poales; family Cyperaceae; genus Cyperus; species Cyperus esculentus. The sequence goes on from JASGLE010000043.1 coordinate 2,647,284, forward strand.
CATAGTGTCATTGTTTTATTTTTCTTAGGACCGGATTGAAATGGAAAGAAAAGCAAGGACGAACTTGAACTGCCATACTCAATTGAGAAGAATGGGGAGTACTGATAACACTTCAACTGAGAGAGAATGTTTCTCGTGCTTCTACGACCTTTACATCTCAAGTACCAAATGCGAGTGCAACCCGAGCCGGTTCGCTTGCCTTCACCATGCTGAACTCCTTTGCTCATGTGAACCGAGCAAGCGGATTGCTTTTTTTAGGTATGACATGGAGGAATTGAGCATTCTACTGTCAGCGTTAGAAGGCGATCTTTCCGCTGTGAAGAAATGGGCAGAAACAGACCCGGATTTTTATAGTGGTCTCGTGAAGAGAGAATCCAAAGTGTTGAACTTGAACACGGAAGCGAGAGGTACAAAACCTGAGATGGAGTGTACAGCATCAAACACTCGTTGTGGGGCAACGCTGTCATCAACCTGTTCGTCTGAGCTGATGCAGGCAGATCGAGGCCAAATTCGTAAAACAAGCCCCAAACTGTTTGGTGTTGATATTGGTGCAGCCTCACATTGTGCTGTCGAATTACTTCAGATTGGTACACTGGTACGAGGCAACAATTGGTCCTGTAAGGAAGCCATATTCACAAAAGGTACTCGATCGCATTGAAAACTTTTACTTTTTTTTTGTGGTTACTTTATTTTTATGTTATATTTTTAAAACTCTAAAATTGGGCTATCTGCAGGGTTTAAAAGCAGGGTAAAATTCCATAGTGTCATTGATCCGACAAAGAGGTGCAATTATATTTGTGAGATCTTGGATGCTGGTCTTCTGGGGCCTCTATTTAAGGTTAGCATTTAGGTCATTTTGCAGCGTTACTAAAGTACCGCTTTTTGCATAGTTTACTTGGCTGTCTTGTTTGTATTTAATTAATAGAAACTATTGAGAACTTTTGTTAAGCATTTTGAGTAGCTGACCTGGTCCAGAATCCCCGCCATTTTTTGAATTCATTTTAAAGATACGCAAACAAGTTGCAAGAAAAACAGATTTCTGAACCATTTGGCTTATAGATAAATATTGTTCATCCTACTTATTGATCGACAATTATTTATTTCCTTTTTCTATGAAATATGTGCCTAAATGGCTCTAATTTTGTGAACCATGAGGAATACTAAACCAGATTGTAAAAATGAACTAAAGGAGTGAGATAGCCGCTATGTTGAAGAAGAACAAAGAAAATTAAAAGAAAAAAAGTTGAAAGATAGATGTAAAAACTTTTCTGTTCGTAAATCACAGGTTCCTTTCTCTTGTACCGATTTACACGTGTTCTCTTTTATCCTTGCCAGGTGACCATGGAGGAAGAGGGACAAGATATCTGCTTCACTGGAGTCTCTCCAAATCAATGTTGGGATCTAGTTAAGGAGAAGCTTGATACTGAGATCTCTCGGCTACCGGCTTCAAGCCTGACAGAAGCACCTAAACCTGTGAATGGGCTTGAGATGTTTGGCTTTACATCACCCAACATAATTCGGGTAAACTTAATTTTTATACATGAATTTATTGCCATCATTGGTACCATTGCTACTTAATAGTAATCTAACGTACCAGTAAAGATCAGATAGCAGAACAATCTTAATGTAAGGAAAAAGAAGAGTAATACCTAGCGTCCATAGAAAAGCCATCCATATCATCCATAAGTTACATTTCGGGATGTACTGTTACAATTTGAGATGTATTTGTTACATTTTGTACACGTCTATGGACGTATGGACGGTTTTTCAGTGGACGCAAGAGATTTCTCGGAAAAAAAAAAATACTTCTATTAGGCTTCATTAGCCTTGATGTATATTTTATGTAAACAAGAATTTTGTTGTATTTTCACCACCTTATATTCGGAATGCACATAATAATATCTGTTAAACTTCACTTTTAGTTAATAAAATTTCTTATTTTTATGTTATAGCGTTTGGAGGCTCTGGACCCGAATTGCCAGTGCTTCAACTACTGGGCTTCAAAATCTTTACCGTCCCAATCCGGCAACGCGTGCATGAAAATTTCCAAGACTTCGGAAGATCAAAGGACATCCGGAGTCCCTCTGTCCCAAATAGAAGATTCAAAGATATACATTACGTCAAACTCCTCGCCAGAGGAGCTTCTACAGGATCAATCAACACTTCAACAGTTTTTCAGTAAGGCTAGTGTTGAAGAACTGAAGGTAATGTACCGGGTTTTCGCCAGCAGTTGGGGTAGCCAAAGCTGGAGATCGGCTTTCGAGGCCCTGAGTACGGCTCTTTCGGATCAACTGATGAAGAACCAAAGTTAGAGGACTAACTGAGAAATAGAAAAAATTCATTTTTGGTATAGAGATATGATTATAGTGTTTAAATTCCCTCCTCTCATTATAGTGCCTGATAGTTGTTGATTTTTTTTTATCGGTTGCTATTTTTATAGGAAATTAATTTTATAGAAAAAGCAAAATAATTTGCCAATGATTATTAGAGTTAAATAGTAATTGACAACTGACAATTGGCAATTGACAATTATCCTCTATTTTTTTTATAGAAAAAAGAAATTGACATGTTGTTTTATTGCTTTTGAATTTGCTCAAGATGTTGTTATCCTCCATTTGTTGGCTAATTCTGCTATGGATCAGATGAAATATGGACCGTTCATTTTTCATAATCAAATGGACACGATATATCTTTTAGATATGATTATGATTAAAGAGATATTTAATAAAAACTGTTTGATTCAAAATAAAAGGTTGCTTAGCCAATTCATAATGTTTGATTCAAAATAAAAGGTTGCTTAGCTAATTCATAGCAGAATTACTCCTATTTGTTTACTTGATTGGCCATAGTAGAAAAGCTGGTATAACTTAATAATTATCAATTGGTTACACAACTGTATCTGGAAAGTCAATTTTCCTTCTAGATTGTCATATGAGATTTGGCAGCACATGACAAACTATCGCATACAGTCCCCAAGTTTCAGATACAAAAGTTAAGGGCAACACTTTCTGTGTGAGAGATCGCGGGTTTAAAGGATTGTATGTAATTCAGCCCTGGTAAGCTTTTTTTTTTTTTTTTCTTTTGTATTTCAAAAAGATTAAAATGAGCACTTATTACCTACTTGTGTCAAAAAATAATATACATACACAAAATTGTAGCAAAATAATATACGTATTTTAGCTGAATTTGACTACCTTAGTTGGTCAAATTTTCTATGCAAAGGTTAGAAATATTTGTTGTAATAATTGTAAATTACTAAATATTGAAATTCGCCAACCTATGGATCATCTATCTATTATCTCTGTGTGGTTAATGCTCATTAGACAGAAATAGAATGCAAAACAAAGAAAATGAAAAAAACCACCTTTCCGGCTCTTCAGGCCTTACAGTTACAATTAAGCCTTGATTGTTAAGGCCCAGAAAATATTTTTGGGCCTGTTCAGTTGGATTAGTGGCTTGAGAAAATGTTAGTGCTCCATTCCAAATTTCCAACTTACTGTTTCAATCCAACTTCAACTTCTTAATTTAACACTTCAATATTCATAAGCCTGTATATATGGAGAGGTTGAAATCGCTTGATGATGTCTATGTCAACCGATTTTTTGACATCGTATATCGTTTGATAGTTTATCAAAATTTTATATATTTTTTAACGTTGTAACTTGTAATTAAAAGAATCCTCAAATATCATTTAAATTAAATATAATTAAAACATAATTTATTGATAAGTGTGACTACACAATTATAGGGGTAATGACCCCAGACCCCCCCGAACTTTCGGGTTTTGACAACTTGGCCCCCGAACTTTTAATTTGGACAAATAATGCCCCCCCCGAACTACCGATTTGTGACAAATTGCCCCCTGGATGTTAATTAGCCATCTAATACTCCATTTACAAGTATGAAAAGACCAAAATACCCTTATGTATATCTTCATGATATTTTAAATATAAATAAGTTCAAAAAACATTTAACTAAAAATCACTAGATATTAAAAATAGATAAGAAATTATTACATATTTTGTAAATACAAAAGTCTATACAAAATATTTATCGTTTACTTTTTATTCTTTTATTTCATCAACATAATATTTACATATATGTAACTAATTTTAATGAAAAAATCAATTACCATTTTAAATGATTTAAATAAATTTTCAATCAATTTGAAATTAACAATTTTTTATCATCATTAATGTATTAGTTCGTAATTTCTCATATTAAAAGAATTATTATGTATCATAAATATCTATCTTTGAAAAAAAAATATACAAATTCAAGACAAAATTAAATAAAATAAAAATAGTAAGGCGTAAAATTTAGTTATATACAATAAAATAAAAAATAATTTACAAATATTTAGTTATATACCAGTACTATTAATAACTAATTCAGATTTAATATTCATGAGGCATAAAAATTTTTAAAACTAAATTTAATCTATTTATATTTAAAATATCATGAATATATACATAAGGATATTTTGGTCTTTTCATACCTTTTAATGGAGTATTAGATGGCTAATTAACAGCTTGGGGGGGGACGATTTGTCACAAATTGGTAGTTTGGGGGGGGGGGGGGGGGGCATTTGTCCGAATTGAATGTTCGGGGGTCAAGTTGTCAAAACCCGAAAGTTCGGGGGGGGGGGGGGGGGGGGCGTGTTGTCTGGGGTCATTACCCCTTTTTTTTTAAAGATTTTCTCAATACTTTTATCAAATTTATCAGAAGTCTAATCATCATCATCAAGATTATCATGATACGCATTATTATACATGACAAGTATAGTCAATCGATCCCTTCCCATTAGCTTTTTTTTTTTTTATTTCTTTTTTACAACAGTGGAGAAAAAAAGCGTACCAAGTAATTCATACTCGTAAAAAGGGGCTACAGAATTAATTCTGTGGTTATTGCTGGTGTGTAATGCCGTTAGTAATTAGACCCCACACTTAACTGATTATATATTGGTGGTAGACTGGCAGCTAGCTAAATGAAATTACCGCATCTACTGACTCGAAAAGGAAATTCTTTTTTTCTCGTAACATCATGTGTGAGCAGGTTGTCATTTTTAAAAGATACATAAATTAGAAAGAGAACGGTCCTTCTTCATGAGGTAGAGGGGAGAGAAGTAGGGAATGACAAAGTTATCATTTTAGTTTCTTATTTCTTTTTTTTAATAGAAATATGTTTATATTATACTTAAATTATTTTGATGGACATATACAGAAGAGAACAAAGAATTAATGTGTAAATATCTAAATTAGAAGTTTGATGGGCAAATATCTAATAAACAAAGTTTTGAAGGGCATGTACCTAATTTGGCCATATATAGAAGCTTGTATACTGAGGTTCGAAAAGAAATGTCACTACCATAAAAAAAAAAAAAAAAAATCCACAAGAACCGGCCTTTGGTCTAGTGGTTAAGGGCAACATTCTCCGTGTGGGAGGTCGTGGGTTCGAAACCCGGATGGGAGGTCTTTTATAGATATTTAAATTTGAGTGACTTTACTATATGAGATTTTGAAAGGTTCAATATGTAAAATTTCATCCTATCCATTTCTGAATTTGAACTTTGAAGTGTGAACGATTCAATAAAAAAAAAAATAATAAAGTGTGAACGATTCTGGGCTGTGGGGTCTGCCCACAAGCCGCAATTCAATTGGCCAACTACCACTCCTTCCTTTCTTTTGTTATTTTATGTACCCTTTTCTGGCAATTTTGTTTTGTGGGACAAAATTGTTGTTTTTGGAGCACCGGATATCGCGGCTATTGCTCTCGTTAGATCATGTTGCTTAATTTGCTGCCAAGTCGTCTGGAGTTTCAAAGTGGGGTTGCTGTGCCTGTGAGCTTTATCTGAAACAAAAGGATCGATATGTATCAAACTTGATTTGGATTTTAATTTTTTTTTCAATAGGAATAATTTGTTCTTTAGGGTCTGTTCGGAAGACACAAATCCTATAGTTTTCTATAGGAATTGATATTCCTAATTAGGTTGGAGTGAATTATTTTTTTCCTATCAATGATGAGCTCTTTATAGGATTTTACCAAATACAATATGGAATCATGTCCTAATACAATATAGGATTTCACCATCATACTTATATCCGTATCCTAAAAGTGTTCCGATCCAAATTTTGATCAATTACTTATTTTATCAATTCCAGGTAGGATTTGGCGGCTATGTTACAAAATTTGTGAATTTAACCGATACCTAAATTGTAAGTGTTGCCGAATAGTTCACTAATTAATTGCTAAAATGTTTAATCAATAATATTTTATTTGAGTCCAATTAATAGTCCCCCAAACCAAATCCCCCTTAAAATCTCCCTAACTAACTTTCCTTTTTTAATAAAAAAATGCGCTTAGAATATTACTAAAAATGGCAAATTCGTGACTTTTTTTTGCTATGTTGATTTTCCACGTGCTTAATTCAAAGTACTCCAGCGCTATGTTTTTAGAGTCATAAGTGTTTATATAGGTCACTTAAGTGTTTATATAGGTCACTTTAGTGTTTATATAGGTCACTTAAGTGTTATATAGATCACTTAAGTGTTTAGATAAGCGGCCTAAGTATTTTGATAAATAAAAAAAAATGTTTACATAACAAGATAAAGTATTTAGATAAAAGTATTTACACAGAAACATAGTGTTTATATAGAAAAATGAGATGGACTTAATTAGAAATCAATAAAGACGGTAAAGAGATCGGGATCGCCGGATATAAGAGAGAGATCATACTTAATGGAGATAAGAAAGATAGTTTTCGCCGATACGAGAGAGATCGTGGCCGCCGGAGACAAGAGACCACGATCATCAAAGATTAGAGTGAAACAGAAGTGTTTATATAGTAACAGAAAGTGTTCATATAGAAATAAAAAGGTACATACGTATGACATATACAACATTACGAATTAAAAAATGACGGTGATCGCCAGAGACAAGGGAGAGATCTCGATCAGAGAGCCTGGAGTGAGAATAAGGGAGAAGGCATAAGGCGGGTGGAGGGAGGAGAGATGGGAGAGAAGGCACGAGGAGTAGCGGCGGAGAGGATCTTGTCGGAGGGTCAACCGTCGGAGTTGCGGAGAGGAAGGAACAAGAGGTCGTTGGAGATGGAGTAGGCAAGAGAGTGATGAGTAAGGACAGTGGCTGATGCCGATGAGTGTTGGAGATAGCAACAAAGAAGAAGGAGATGGGAGAGGAAGAAAAAAAAAGGAAGAGATTGTTAGAAAGTTGGGAGAGAAGGTTGGAGGATATTAAGGGGGATTGAGTAGTGGGGACAAATATATTTTCTCATTTTATTTATCAAATATTTCTTCTCTAAAGAATTGTGTTATATACTCACAATTAACAAATAAATATTGATCATATTATTAGTTACTCCACTTTTATATTGATTTATTGTTAATATTTGTATAATGCTATTATCATCATAGTATATATTGAGTATTGATACAGGTTAGGGGTGTAAATGAGCCGAGCCGAGCCGAGCTAGGCTAAGTTCAAGCTCGACTCGTTTAATTAACGAGCTGACCGAGCTGGCTCGTTAAGCTCGTTTATTTTTTAATAATAAAATTTTAAATATGTTATATCAAAATTTATATAAAAATTAATATAAAAGGGCTAATAAATATATGTTCATACACATTTTACATAACAATTTCATATATATTTGACTATATGTTGTATAATATATTAATAATTTACGATAAGAACAGTACAAATTGCAATTAGTAATAGTTTATTGAGCCAAATGAGTTTAACGAGCCGAGCCATGCCAAGCTCAAGCTCGGCTTATTAGCTTAACGAGTGAGCCAATAACGAGTCGAGCCTGAGCCCCTAACGAGCGAGCCACGAGTTTTTTTGCCACTCCTAATACGGGTTGGATTCGGTTTCAAGTCAGGTAATAAAATCTGACTCGTACCCTAGCCAATATAATATTGTTCCGGGTTTAGGGTTCGGATCGGTTTCGGGTAATCGGGTAAAACTAGTAGCTCTACAGTGAACTAATAATTTTAGTATATTAATAGGTTCAATGATTAAGAGAATGCATTAGAGTTTCTGTTACTTAACATATGATAATTAATCCTGATTAATTTGCTCACAAACTTTTATAAGAAAAAAAAAGAATTGACTCATCACATCACATCAGCAACACACCAATACCATCGTATACAATTTACAGCTTGTAATACTTTTTTTTTTTAGATAAAAATGAGTGTCAAGCTAAACAAATATAAAGAGAAACATGTAGAGTGCATCTCATAAAGTATGTCACCAATCCACCTCCTCTCACAGTTCTGACACACCACCTACACTTATGTGCTTAGTACAGTTGCATAAATGTTTACTGGAAACCGTTATGTATTCGTTTACTGGAAAATGATATCTATTAATAAAAAAGATATAATTGTTTATTGAAAAATGATATTTGTTCATTGAAAATACGGTGGACCAGAAGATACGTGAAAAGGGTGGACGCTGGATATTACTCCAAATATAAATGTCTAAATAAAAGACTCTACATCGGTCCATTCAAGTTTCGAGCTTGCGACCTTCTATACAAAATGTATTGTCTTAGCCACTAGATCGAGTTTGCCTATCTCTCAATAACCAATTCATATCACCTATTGCGCAGCATGTGATTCCTTGGATTGCATCAAGATTTGTGCACACTCCAATCTTAAAGCCCCCCTATATATCCAAGGGTAAGAACTGCGCAGTAACTTGTACCGTGCAGTAGACGATAAGCACGCTTCAATAACTGCATAGTCTACGTCTCATATCAGATCGTCAACTAATTAATTACCTCGGTCTTAAACCGTTAATCAGTGAGCTGCCAACCATCCAAGATTTTCAAGCTAGCTAAGCTGGGGATATTTATTTTCTTCCCTTTCAAGCTTCAAACAAACTATAGTCTATATATGATCAACTTTGCCAACCATTCTCATGTTTCGATTTCAATTCTCGGCTAGCTATAATAAAAGCCGAAGAGAAATGGTTGCTCACTATCGTTTCGTGCATCCTCAAGCATTGAATTGAATCCGTGTCTCTTTGGATCCATGTATAAAAATGTACTGAGTAATACCTAGCTAGCGTTCATATAATATCTATCTATAGCTAGTGTCTATAGGTTACAAAATCATATTTATCTGTTACAAAATTGAATATGTTTGTTACATTCTGAATATGTCTATGGACATATAGATGTATTTTCAATGGACGCAACAGATATTTATCTGAATGTATATAAATAAATAAATGCAATTCAGTCGCATTCCTGGTACCATCAACTGTTGACTAATTGGACTATCAGTACCGGTACCAGTGAATTATGGTTTGTTTTTTATGGAATCATTCATGGCACAGGGTATGGAACGAATAAACAAAACTGCGACTCTGGCGGTCTGCCTGGCCTACACAGTTTGGTATTATAAGGTGACCCAAGTCAAATTCTTATTCAGCTGCTGTTGTTGTTGACAGCCTCTTTGACCTAACATAACCCCACATATATATATATATTCTTTCAATCTCATACTAATATATTATCCTTTTTAAAGAACTAAATTCTTTTAAAGGAACAGAAAAATTAATGCTGGTGAATGAATGAATCTTTCACATTTAATTTCCGAAGAACTAATTTATACAATCATAAAGATGAAGTGCACTATCTGTTCTCACCCTAGCTTTTTCATGGTTTTATTTCATTGTTATAACATTATAATGTAATGATATTTTAAAAAAGTAATCTTTTTTTTTTTTAAAAATCATTGGTTATTTTATTTGGAGTCCAAGTAAGCAAATTGGTTTGAAAAAATTTGGTCACTTGGTCCTGGTTGATTTTCAAACATCAAAATATTTAGGCTGTTAGTACCAACATTTTTACACTGATAATAATACCAAGAAGTTGTTAGAGAAAGTTACCCTTAATTAGGGAATATTAGACCGGTGACTTGTATATTTTATTTTATTATTGTAAATGTTTGACAGTGCTGAGAACAAAGTAGAGAAATATGTAGAGTCTATTTCAATAAAGTAGGCTATCCATCTACCTCTCTCACAGTTCTGATACACCACGTGCACCCATGTGCTTAGCACAATTGCATAAAGGGAAATTTGCATATTTGACACTCCAAAACCCTCTATTTGTAACTTTGCCACTCCAAACTTGGAAATTGCAAATTTGCCACTACAAACTTAAAAACATTGCATTATTGCCATTATAATTTTTAAATGACCAAACTGCCCTCAATGGCAGCCCCTGCGTCCCCCAGCAGCCCTGCGGCAACCCCCTCGCGCCCCCCGGCAGGCCCCCCGGCCGCATGAGGGGGCTGCCGGGGGCTGCCATTGAAGACAATTTGGTAATTTAAAAATTATGATGACAATAATGTAATGTTTTTAAGTTTGTAGTGACAAATTTGCAATTTCCAAGTTTGGAGTGTCAAAATTACAAATGGAAGGTTTTGGAGTGTCAAATATGCAAATTTCCCTTTATGTAATTGTGCTAATGGCTACCTCATTTTTTTTTTTTGTCATTTCTCATGTCAGCTATAAAAAATTAATAATGTGCCCACTTTGATTTGGATTTATGCTCATTAGTCACTCTCTAATCTCAAAAATTCAGATGGCATGCAGCTAGCATCTGGTCCTTATTTTTTTTTCTTTGGTGTCTGTCTTTATCAGTAGACTTCAGCAACCAAAATTCCTCTCGTGCCATCCTAAGCCAAATAGAATAAATTAATAATAGATGCACAAAGATATATCACACATGATATATTTGCCTTGGTGAATGGTGGGTCATGTACCGCATTGCATTATTATAAAAAACTTTGTGGTGCTAAAGTTATAAATGAAAGAGTAAGAGCCAGCGTCCACCCTTTTTATTAATCCAACGGTCCACCGTATTTTCAATGAACAAATAACATTTATTTTTCAGTAAACGTTCTATCTTTCCGATCAATAGATATCAATTGTTTTTCAGTAAACAGATACAATACGGTTTCCAGTGAACATTTATGCGACTATAGTAAGCACATGGGTGCACGTGGTGTGTCAGAACTGTGAGAGGGGTGAATGAGTGACTCTACATGTTTTTTCTAAAAATCCTTTGAGTATCAGATTAAATTGTGTGGAATTGAGGGATCACTCTGCATATTTATTGGATACTGCAGTACTTGCATTGCATGATTTATTGCTTCTATATATTTCACTATCTCATCACCTGAGTTTGGTAGAATCCGGATCTTCTCAGTTAACTCAATTTTTGGGTTAGTCTCAATCCACCGTTAAAATAAATAAAGGGCCCTGATTAAAAAGTTCTTTCTCTTCCAAACTTGAATGCTGCCCAAACTATTGATTGAAGCTCCTTTCTTTCTCTCCGCTCCCTTCTTCTGTTTATATCCCAACTCTTCTTTTTTTCCAATTTATCCATAGATACATAGATACAAGGATAATCCCACCGTTTGTTGAATCCAAAAGCGAGATCATCTGACGGCATTTTACTAAGGTTCCTCCACTTAATCGCCAGTGATACGACGGGTTATACCACAAAGGAACGGCGTTGATGCTGGAAATACTTCAATGGGCCGCGCTCGGTTAAGTTGACGGCTTGCCTACACCAAGAATATTGATCTCACATTTTGAATCAGCTCTGCGACCATTAACATTGGCAATCTTCGATCTTATTAAATGTTATGGCCAAACGCTGTATTCTGACGATAACAAGGTTCAAATTACCTTGTCAATTGATATCTGTTTATATTGTGAAATTATGTAAGAGAATTGGTTGTTTGTATGAATTATGCGCTGCAATTATGTAAGAGAACTGGGTTGATGGGAAATTAGTTTGAGTAGGTCGACAAGAGCAGTTATAACTTTCTTTAGAGATAGCACCAACCCAAATTTCATCTTCCCTGCTCATCACATCTTAGAGGGTTGGCAACAGCAATAATGCTATTCTTCTTTGTTTTTCTCTTGGCTACAAACATAGGAATCAGAAGAGTTGGGATTTAAACGGAAGAAGGAAGTGATTAGTAATTTGGGAGATTAGCCGACTTCATTAATTTTATTGAGTGAAGGAAGCGGAGAGGAAGAAAGGAGGCGGTCAATAGTCTGGGCAGGATTCAAGTTTGGGAGAGAGCGCTCTTATTAATCAGGGCCCTTCATTTATTTTAACGGTGGATTGAGACTAACCCAAAAATTGAGTTAACTGAGAGGATCCGGATTCGAGTTTGGTACCAGTACACTCTTCTTTACACTCATACCTCCAAAGATGGAACTTAAACAAAATTTATTATCTTTTCTGATTACTCTTCTTCTAACATTCACCATGGCTGCCAGTACTCCTGTTGCATCATCAGATGCACAACTGGAGGCTTTACTGGCATTCAAAGCCTCAGTTTCAGATGACCCATTTGGCACACTGTCCAACTGGACTGACACAACTCACTACTGCAACTGGACAGGGATTCAATGTGATGATGCTTCCAGTAATAACTCTATCATTGCCATTGCCTTGTCAGAAACCTATCTCAAGGGCACCATCACTCCATATCTTGGTAACATCTCTACTCTCCAACTGATTGATTTATCTATGAACAACTTCTCCGGACCGGTACCGGACACATTGTGCAAGTGCACTTCCCTTGTCGCAATCGCGTTGCAGAACAATCAACTCAACGGTAGTATACCTTCGTGCATCGGGGACCTGGCTGAGAGTTTATCGACTTTGGAGGTGTATACGAATGATCTGTCAGGTCCATTACCTCCTTCCTTTGCCAAATTGACAATGATGAACACTCTAGACATGAGCGAGAATCGTTTCACGGGGATCTTGCCACCAGAAATTGGAAATTTCACACATTTAGAGGTCTTGCAGCTTTATTCGAACCAGTTTGAAGGAAACATACCTCCCGAACTTGGTCGGTGCACAAACTTAACCTTGCTTAACATTTACAGTAACCGGTTCTCTGGTAAGATCCCTCCAGAGCTCGGAAATCTTGTAAACCTTGTCGGATTGAGACTGTATGACAACCAACTCACTTCCTCGATTCCTTCTTCTCTATCCAATTGCAAGTCACTGGTCTCTTTGGGTCTTTCCATGAACAACTTGACGGGTCAAATACCACCCGAATTGGGTACCTTGAGTTCACTTCAAGCTCTAACATTACATTTAAACCGGTTAAGCGGTACCCTATCTCCTTCGTTAATGAACCTTACGAACCTATCGTATCTCGCTCTCAGCTTGAACAATCTTTCTGGCCCGTTACCTTCGAATCTCGGTTCGCTTTACAAACTTGAGAAATTGGTGATTCATAGTAATTCTTTTAGTGGACATATACCGCCAAGCATCGTAAATTGCACACGGTTAGTGAATGCAAGTATGTCGAATAACGATTTGTCGGGGGAGGTACCGATTGGATTGGGAGGTTTGAAAAACTTAACATTCTTTTCTGCCAGTAACAACTCGCTTTCTGGCACGATACCGGATGATCTTTTCCACTGTACCAATCTCAGAACCTTAAAACTCGCTGAAAATAATATGACGGGTCGTCTCAGCCCGAAAGTAGGTGCACTCGAAAACCTCTTGATTTTACAATTGCAAGGTAACTCGTTATCAGGAAATATACCGCAAGAGATCGGAAACCTTAGTCAATTGTACCAACTGGAACTCGGTCGAAACAAATTCACAGGACATATACCTGTGTCCATTTCTAAGCTCACCTCACTTCAACTTCTTGCTCTAGAAGACAATTTACATGTCGGTCCCTTCCCGTCTCAACTGTTGGAGCTGACCCACCTGACTGTTCTTTATCTGGCAGATAATCGATTATCCGGTACCATACCGGATTCCATCTCAAACCTAAAGTCCCTTTCTTTTCTGGACCTCCATGGAAACATACTTACTGGGACAATACCAAGTTCCATGAGTGAACTAGAGCAACTCATCACATTGGATCTTTCGCTGAACCAACTAAATGGGTCCATACCGAGATCCCTTATGGCTAGCATGAAGAACATGCAGCTTACTTTTAATCTGTCCCACAATAAGTTGTCAGGAAACATACCGCAGGAAATTGGAGGTTTGGTTATGGTTCAGGAGATCGATCTTTCGAACAATCAGTTTTCAGGCCAGATACCAGAATCTCTTAAAGGGTGCAAGAACTTGTACTCGCTAGACCTTTCGAGCAATCGGTTTTCCGGTGACTTGTCCCCCGGCATTTTCCCGCAACGTGATTTGCTTGCGAGACTGAATCTTTCGAACAACAACTTATCTGGTGAGATACCCATAACAGTAGGTGAGCTTGAGCATCTCGTGTCCCTTGATTTATCGAAAAACAAGTTCAGTGGAGAAATACCTGCCAGTTTGGCTAAGGTTAAAAGCTTAAAACAACTCAATCTATCGTTTAACCAGCTGGAGGGACCGGTACCGCAAGGTGGCATTTTCGAAAACTTGGGTGTGTCTAGTTTAGAAGGAAACTTGGCACTATGTGGTTCCAAGATTTATTCTACATGCCGGGAGGCAAGCAAGGCCTTTTCGAGAAAGAGAATTGTCATTTCTATTATCCTCTGTGGTCTCTCGCTTCTTTTGCTAATCGTGCTTGCGTATTTTCTCGTATATCTACGGAAGAAAAGAAAGAACAAAAATTGTAAACATGGCGGCCATCTGGATGAAGTTTTTGTTGTTTCGGACCTCAAAAGATACACCAAGCATGATTTAGAGATTGCTACCAATTTCTTTAGTAAAGATAACATAGTTGGTAGTAGCAAATTGAGCACAGTTTATAAAGGAAAGATTGGAAATGAAGAGACAGTTGTGGCAATTAAGAAACTGAATCTGGAACAGTTTCCATCGAAATCTGATAAATGCTTCCACACCGAGATATCCACTTTGAGCCGGCTCAGGCACAAGAACCTTGTGAAGGTGATCGGATATGCGTGGGATTCTGGTAAGATCAAAGCTCTCGTGCTTGAGTTCATGGAAAATGGTAACTTGGAAAATCTGATATATTCTGATGGCGCCGGTAGAGCAAAATGGACCTCAATTTATGAGAGGTTGAGGGTTTGCATCTCGGTTGCGAAAGGGTTGGTGTATCTGCATTCTGGGTATGATATCCCGATTGTGCATTGCGATCTAAAACCATCGAATGTGTTGATCGATCGCGATTGGGAGGTACATGTGAGTGATTTCGGTACTGCACTTATGCTCGGCGTCCAGTTGTCAGACAAGGTGAACCAATCTGCTTCCTCAGCTTTGCAAGGCACCATTGGGTATATTGCACCAGGTAAGAAACTATACACACCTTTCAGTTTCGCATCATTTCGGTGGTACACAATTTGTTCTAACAAGGTCATCAATTGTCCATATAAACTGCTAAAGTTGAGCTACGGTACCATTAATTGTACAAATTGCGTCGTACCATTGGCTCATATCTCCAATTTCAAAATATGAACAGTTGATCCGAACCACTCATTATGATCTCCATATACAATTTTACTTGTAAACCAAATTTTACGTTTTTTAGAATTTTTTTACTATTTTTAAATTATTGTGAAATGCCACCTGCTTAAAACATTATGAGCTATCCAAATAAGTGACATTTCAAAATATCTTAAAAAAATAGTAAAAAAATTCTAAAAAACATTATGAGCCATCCACTTACTATTTTTCTCTTATTGCAACCGAAGAATTTGCGTACATGCGAAATGTGACGACAAAGGTGGATGTGTTCAGTTTCGGAGTTCTGATGATGGAACTGTTCACAAAGCGAAGCCCAACAGGCATGATAGAGAACAACCTGACACTTCAGCAGTTTGTGGAGAATTCTCTCTCGAACGGGCTGGAGAGAGTGCTACAGATCATCGATCCCGCTCTGAACATACCGAGCGAGATAGAAGCAGAGAAGATAGGCGATGTCTTGCAGTTGGCACTTGCGTGCGCATGTTTCAACGCCGACGAAAGGCCTGACATGAATGAGGTGCTTTCGACATTGATCAAGTTGAACAAGGTTGTAGGCGACGATTAAGCCCTTAATTAGCGCTTTGTTTCGAAATGGAGATAATTACTAGCTAGAATGTGATCAATTTTCTTATGTTTTAACATCTAGTTTAATTGCATTAACACCTTATGTAAAAGTGCAACAGAGCTTGTTTAGTTAAAATGTTACCTCTTAATTTGCCAGTTTGCCCCTTTCTGAGCACAATTTTAATTCCATTATGTATCAACTGTATCTTCATATTTCTTCCATCCTAGTAAAGTTTTCAAGATTATAAGAATTCAAAAAATAGGTGCTGTTTGTCAAGGAACCAATTTCCATTCTATCAGATGAACGTGGTTTTTTATCAATAGCACCATTCGGCCCTCTATATAAAGTTAAAAACTAATAAAAAATGTTGAAATAACATATTAAAAACTAAAAAAAAATGTTGAAATAACATATTAAAAACTAATAAAGAGGGGAAATTTTATCCAGCACATATGAGCCAGGCTTTTTCTAGCAAAAGGGCTATTTTCTTTCATTGATTTTGAATGTTTGTTGAACAGGGATGCATTTATACATTGGCATAGTTAGTCAAGGCCCAAAATACAAATACTAGAGGCTTTATATCAGGGCCTACTCATATTATATATATAGCAACTGAAATATGCTGTGTTTAATTCAACCCAAAAAAAAAAAAATTTCTGTGTGACAGAATTTTTAAACTTCTATTATTATTTGATCAGAGTTGATATGGTCCAGGGGTCCAGCACTAGAATTCAAAGTCCTATAAAATAAGTTTCAGTTTTGAGTACCCTTCTATATATATATACATATAGTCTAGCTACGGTGAGTTGCAACTCACGGGCTGCTCCGTGAGTCGGGATCCAAAAACATATCAAATCAACTCCAAATTTCAATTTATATGGCTCAATAGATTCTTTGTATCAAAATCTTATAGCATGCAAAAATTTTTCATTTTTCGATATTTTAAGTATTTGTTTGAGATTTTTTAAAATGACTATACAATATTAATAAAATAATCAATGTTTTATGTATCATTTTAAAAAATCTAGAACAAATACTTAAAAATATCCAAAAAGTAAATTTTTTTTCGTGCTACAAGATTTTGATATGAAGAATTTATTGAGCCATATAAATCGAAATTTGGAGGTGATTTGATATATTTTTGGATCCCGACCCAACGTAGCATTTGATTTGTTGTGCACTTATTCAACACCTAGACTGAGAGGGATCCCTATAAATATACAGGCTAATAAATTATAAATCCCTCAGTTGGAGTAAAATATACAGGCTAATAAATTTACATTGCGAATCAATAAAATTATAAAATAAATAAATAGTGATTTTTTTTTTTTTTGGTGGAATCTTGGTAGTAGCGGCAAAGTTTGTTGTAGGCGGGTATCAAAATTTAATCCTGGAGTAAACAACATTTTTAGGACATCTCTCGTAAGTCATAACCATTTCTCTTCTAATAAATCGAGCAAACAACTTTTTTTGTTCTGCCTACAAAAAATGACGAATTTCTTCTATTTTACTTGTTTGCTTACACGCGTTATACTCTTTCAGATAAACGATTGTTCTTCTCTCTTAAATCAAAGTGGGGAGGAGGAAAAACTAATAAATATATTTGTTAAGTACAATGTAAGATTCAAGGATCGGTATCCGCTGCTTTTCTAAAATCCGACGGTTGAGAAACACCGAAGTACTTTGAGATCTGTGTAGTAAAAATCGAAGTACTTTGAGATCGATGTAGCAACCGATCCCAGCTATCGGATTAGAAAAGCAGGGTGTATTTTTCTTCTCAAAAAAGCAGCCGATACCGATCCAAGATTCAATGCTAAAATGGAATGGGGCTAAATATTATATATTCATTTTTTTTTCTTTTTGAGAAAGTTGGACTTGGATGAACATAATCTTATCTCATCTTATCATGAATTTGATACTATTCTACTATATTATAAGAGAAGTTATAATTGCCCCCATTAAAATCTATTTATCTATCTTCCAATATATTTTAAGCTGAATTTTTTTTTTAACATGTAACAAATATTTTTGACGGTGCATACCCTTAATCATACAAAAGACGCATACATGCGTGATGGAAAAAGAAATAGTGAAAAAAAGTTCATCAAAAATTGAGAGAGTATAAAAGAAAATGAAAGAATATCAAACAATTTGGCAAATCAAAGAATAGCACTAGAATAGTGCTATACGATTAGTAAAAATGAATTAGTGATTGTTGGAAGAGTAAAAGGAATAGTGGTATTTTAAACTATTCAAATAGTAAAATTATTGTTTGGCAACATATTAGTGGAATATTTTGAACTATTGTGTTTGGCACTCGCAAAAAAATAAAATAGCACACTATTCTGGAATAGACTATTCAAAATGGGCTACTAAATACACCCTTAACTAGGAGGATGGATAAGGGGAAAAACTAACATAGACGAAGATAATTTCTCATATTATAAAGGAATTATAGATGAGTATAAATGCCCATGCCCATACGGTGGGCTCCCGGCTCACCGCTTTTCCCAACGAGTTCTTCCATTAAGAAACCACTTTAATTCACCTTTAATTGTCATTTCACGAAATCCCTGGATATTTTATAGAAAAACATTTATTATCAATGAATTAATTATTGTTGGCAATTTGGCATGAGATTGAGAAGAGTGACATGATCCTCTTGGAAATAAACAAACGACATTATGTAGTATTAGTATCTTCCTGTTCATCACCGCACGGATATATATTGTCCTGAAAAAGAGGCAACGTAACACAGCGGCCAATTTAGGCATTTAGCCTCTGCCGATATAAATATAGTAATGGGAGTACGGGACCAGCTTTAAAAATAAACTTGAGTCAAAAACTCAAAATACAAAACCAATATAGCGTCACATTTCCTTAAGAGTGAGACTATTGCGGTTTACAAACGGTAGTGACGACAACATTTTGACTCCATACTTTGAAAACAGTCACTCAAATTGTCAATCTAAGTCAATCAACACAGTTTATATATTTAAATCTTGTGGATTATTATTTTTTCCATTTTCAAAATTTTCGAACTACTTTTTTTGAGATTTGTTAAAATTGTATACATGGAAAATATACCAAAAATTTTATATTTCTTATATATCACTTTGAAACTTTTTAGTAAAACTAAACTTCCAATTTTCTAATGCATCGATCAATCAATGTTTGAGACTTTGAGTTATTGCGATTGGTCAATACTCAAGACGATCTACGTATATATACCTTTTTGTTTGTTTACTTTTTTAATTTAAGATGCATTATTTATATTAACACAATCAATTATTGTTAGAGATGGATATAGCAAATTTTGCATTTTTTTTTTGGGTTTCAAACAAATCTATTTGCTTCTATTAACTACCCTTAAAATATAAAAAAAAGTTACATTTCAGAAATTACCCTTTCTTTGCTAGATAATTAATGATTAGTACGGACATACTGATCTAGGCAAAAAAGAGGATAAATGGCATATATGAAAAATCTAAATACTTATGTTAACAAAACTAAGGGAAGCTAATTAACTGAAAAATCTAAAAATATGTATAATAATTAGTACAACAAAAGCACTAAGATTTTACGTAATAATATTAATATCAGAGAATTGCAATTTACAAGAAGGTATTTCTGTCTATTGCCAATCCATCACCAAAATGCGGTTCTTGCACTGTTCTTGCTCCAAATCCTCTCTGGTTTGTGCCCTAATATAAAATATTCCCATTCATAAAAAATTTTGGCAATAAAGTCACGCAGATAATTATTTAATTTATTTTTTAATATACATTATGTTATATTTACATGTTTTAAAATTTTAAAAATAAAAAAATTCAATCAGATTTACACATGCAACTTATCCACACAGAAAACATCAAATTTAATGTTCCAAATTTCATTCAATTTGAGTGTCATTTGATACTTCATCAAGAACCGTTAAATTTAGATCATAGTGTCAAATTATCATACAACCTTGATGGTTCTTGATGAAGTATCAAATCACACTCAAATTGAATGGAATTTTAAACACAATCAATCTATAAGTTAAAGATAATATTTGTAAAAGGTTTTTAATTTTTAAAATTTTTTGTGAATTTATAAGGCTTGTGGTAATAGTAGTGTCACCAAATTTTGTGTTATCTGATCCCTACTCATAGTTTAATACAGAGAATGTTATATTTACCATGCAAACAATTCATAATTAAGTTAGAAAAAAGAAATTGGAACTCTATGAGCTGTGATCAGAACCTGAGGTGAAAACTTTTGCAAGTAGAGATTTTCATTTTCAGTCTGGCGAGGAGGTGAGTTCAGCTGTAGATTTGCATTTAGGTCCCTCAACTTCGATTGATCATCAAAGAGGGGCCTCGTGATTCTAGGAGGATTCTCATGATCATGATGATCATGATGATGATGATGATGATGATGATGATGATGATGGGGAGGATGATGATCCACGGCCGTGATGGACATGTATTGATGATGGGTGTCAGGAAATATCATGGGTGCCATGCCACTTTCTATCCACATCATCTGCTACAAATATTATAACATTACATTACAGCAATCATTGAATAATACGTATATATTATACGTTACTTGCTCTACTCCTTTTATATATATTTTTGTAGTTAATTTATAACGGTATGGCATGGCATATATATTATCATATTATCATTATATAATTTATATTACATTTGTCTGGCTTGTTCAGTTGTTGTTGTTCATTCCCTAGGGATCATTCCGGTACCAACAACTTGTCATGGTTTGTGTTTACATGTAACCCTCCTAAATGCTACATGCAGCAGGCAATTAAATACTTGTTCATTTTTTTTTTTTTAATTTACTGTACATAATTTTGTTTGATTGTAATGAAGATTGCCTAATTAATCTCAATATTTGAAAGATTGAAACATTTCAAATTATGTTATTTTAAGTGCTACCAAGTACATGCACAAGAGATTAGAAACCTTTTTTATCAAAAAGAGATTAGATACCTTAAATTATGTATTTGTAAGTTCATATACAACCTACTAACTAATAAGTTATATTGTACAATTTAATAGATCACAAAATGGATGAGGAAAAAAAAGAACAAAGAAAAAAGAAAAAAGAAAGATGTAATACCTGAAGTTGGATTTGTAGAGATTTCAAGTACTCAATTGCCTCATCTAACATTGATGCCTTGTCAGTCTGATATCAAAATCAACAAATTTGAAATATCATCAGATCGTTACTTCAAATATTTCCAATGCAATTTAGAATTATTGTTAAAAAATAAAAATTGATGTTGATGAAGAATTTTTCAAATTTTAGTTCACCTTGGTACAATGAGGCAATAGCTCTTGCAATGCCTTCAATTTCTCGTTAATTTTATCCCTTCTCCTCTGCATTATTTATTTATTATGTCAGGAGTATTATTGTGATTTGTAACTCAAGTTTAGAAAATGAATTATGAGAGACCAAAAGCTCATCAAGCCTATACTTTCCTGAAAAATTAACTTTGGATAAAATTAAAGACAAATTAATTTGGAAAATATACCCTTTCAGAGAGATTATGCATTTCAGCCGATCGGCTTCGTCGGGACGATGTACGCTGATTGAGCTTCTTTGCATCAGATCCATTCTCTTCATCTTCAACTCTCTACGAAGTAGTTAATTGTGTAATTGGAAATATTATTTATCATTGGTTAATTTAAAAAAAAAATGTCATTCCAAAACCTTGTTAACCGTATAAGTCAAGCAGTGAGAAATACAGTAGAACATACAGCAATTAAATAAGCTTTTGAATTTTCATACTTTAGGCACTTAACTATGCAGAAGTGAACTCCAAAATTACTTTTAATTTCTTGCAAAATATTTATTTGCAAATAAATTATCCCAATATATACTAAAAAAAAAAAAGTCTAACTCTGTTGATTTTAGTACCAAGAGTTGATATGAATTGTGGAATTAAGCTCACAGATTCAATCAAGCTTATATTATGTCAGGAGTATAAATTTTTTTTTTTTGGGGGGAACATTTTTTATTGTCTATTTCCTGTTTCATAGAAGTTCGATACCAAAGTTGCAATAGTATTTTATGCACCAACAATTCTTGGTTGAGGCTTTTGTTTTTACTTTTTTTTTTTTCTTCTTTTTTCTATTTCATTTGATAAGAAGATTCAATGTTCAAATTTTTATTTACTGTCATAAAAGAAAGAAGAATACTTTCAAGAACTTTTAAAATTTTGACAATGATTTAAACAAACATTTTCACAAACCTTGCTTCCAGAGTCAAGTTCTGATGCACCTTTTCCTTTCCTTTTGTTTCTTTTGCCCTGCTGATCTTTCTCAAAGAAAACATCTTTTTCTTGAAACCCCAGGGAGTTCATTGAAGTGGAGGATTCCCCCAAATCACCACCATTAAAATTGGCTGATGATCTTGTTGGTACCATGTGTGATGAGAAATTGACAACCGTGACGTTTTCTTCCCTGTTATGGGTACCGGTACCGGTACCAACAAAGTTTGGTGCTTTTTGTTTGGCAGTTGTGAAGTCAAAACCAACAAACTGATGATGAGGCTCCTTTGTGTGGAGCTTCTTCCCTGATTTCATTGCTTCATTGTTGTTGCTGATGCCTCCAAAGTAGAATTCAGGAAAGAATTCCCTCTCCATGGAATGAAATCAGATCTGGAATTTGGAAAGAACAAGTTCAAAAAATATGAAAACTAAAAAAAAAAAAGGTTAGATAAATTAATAAGCACCAACTAAAATTTTTAATCTACCTTGTTAATAATTATCGTTAAATATAAACAAAATATATGAGTGTTTGAGTGTAGAGATTAGATAGATAAAATGAAAGGAAATGATATGAAATAAAAAGAATTTAGAACAAATTAATGATGCAGCTAGCAAATAAATAAATAGACAGGCACACAATTCTTTTCCTCTCTTACCTGTTCTTGCCTGTTTCACTGGGAATTATGCCTCCTCACAAGATGCACAGGAAGTGTATAGAATCTACTATATGCCAATATATATACATATACAGATATGGGGCTGATTTATGGAATGGAGTTTCCTCAAAAATGGCACACATATATGTATAGTATAGTCGGCATAGTCACATGACATCATTAATTAATTAATTGGTAGATATATGATAAAATAAAGAAAACTGTTTGAAGTCCATCTTTTAGTGTCCACCTCAGTGGCATGACATGTGTGTATGTATATTACATTAATGAAAATATTTTTTAAATTAAATGGATATCTTAATTATTTGTTAATTTGGATTTTGGAATGATCATACATTAGAATGAATATAGTGTATTAAAAGAGTGAAGCCATTGCGTCTTGTAAAGTGCAATGATCGGTGATACCAGTACTGGTACATTTAGTTCTGTATTTCAAAAATCATAGTTCGAATGACCATCTAAGTTGCTCACGAATATAATTGACATTTTGTATTGAGTTAGACTAATATGAAAAGTATATTATGCTACGTTCGAAATTTTGATTTATGGTTCCCATTAAACTTATCATATGAATATACTTAGGGGATACAAAATTTTTCCCTTTTTAGAGCTTTTTAAAGTATTTATTTTGGATTTTTCAAAATGATTTTAGAATATTAATGAAATAGTGCTCATTTGTACATGGATTTTAAAAAGTACGGAATAAATACTTAAAAACCTCTAAAATAGAAAAATTTTATATCGCTAAATACTTTCATGTGATGAATTTTTAAGAATCATAAATCGAAATTTCGAGTGTGGTAAAATATAATTTGAGTTGTTAGTATTTCGGAGGCGAAATGCAAACGTTTTCACAACAATGGCACTCTTTTGTAATCACATATTAAAATCCTATAGAATACCACATTTTATATTAAAATTTTCTGAATTACTTTTTATTTTTATAAGTTTAATGAACATGCACCTAATTTGTACATAAAATGGTCATTCTTAGAAAGTTCAACGAACTAGTGGGGAAAGTGTGAAAGATTAATTTGCAATTTATTTTCGTCTTTGTGAAGACGGACAAATCAAGTGGATCTGCTATTATTATTTCCTAAAATATGGTTTACTTGATATATTTTTTATATAATACTTCTTGAAGAATATCTCTTGCCGAAGCAGAGTACACATACACACCTACTGAAATTAAAATTAAATACATTTGGTCTGCTTCTCTCTGTTTGGGCCGGCCCGGCCCGGCCCGGTGTGTAGGTTTGCTCTCTAACCAATATTGATTTTTTTTCCCTTTTGATAACTTTTTAAGTGATTTTCCAAATTTTAATATATGGCTGAACATTTCGTTCCAAATTAGAATACAAAATGCTCTTTTTTGACTTGTTAATAATAAGAAAAAAAAATAATCAAAGACGGTCATATTTACATAAAACTTGTCATATTAATAGTTTTCTGAACACCTCAATATGTCATTATATCAATAACTGTTTATCATTGTTTGATGGTTGGTAATGTTTAAATTCAACTTATTTATAAACAACAGTAAAAAATTCTAAAAATCAGTCTATAATGGTTTCACCATTTTGTTTATAGTTTTCAACATAATTTATTTCTCGTTTATATATTTGACTCAGTTCCTGAAATTTTAATTAGGTAACTGTTGAATTAATTGACCCTTTACTCTCAATATTATTTTAATATTGAATACACATATTTTCTGAATTTTAAATTATTATGTACAATATTTTTTCTTTGTTATATAATAAATTGGTCAGCTTTATACAATCGGCATTTTGCCTTGGCATATAATATACTATAGGAAAGGGATCTTTTGTTATAAATTTAAGATAAAGTATGTCCAGATCATAAGTCTCTAACTGCAGTAAAACAAAACTTGTGAGTTAAAACAAGCATACAATTTCAGTCATCTTGTCATCATCATTATCTTTTCAATAATTTTCTGAAAATATTTTTCTTATCCACATCTTATGCTTGTCAAAGCATATCATAATAGAAAAAAAAAATAGCACTATAATTTTAATTATTGAAACTTTATGCCCCCCAAAATTATTTTTTATTCCAGATTAATTAAAATTGCCAATAAGCACCTTTCTGATATTAATTTTCTTACAAAAAAAAAAAATCAATCATATCATATATTCTGACGCGTACATAGTTGGAATTTGGAAGTTAACGAACGCTAAAAACCAACCTGGAATGTCGCATCCACTTCCCACTTCTACAGGGACCGATTTATAAACAATTCACAGGCAAAAAAAAAATAATAAATAAGTAAAACAAAAAAAATAAAATTGTTGCTACTTTTAAAATTTACAGGGACCGAATTATAATTTATAAACAGTACAGAAAAAAAAGACTATCAAGTAAACAAGAAATAAAATAAAATTGTTGGCTTGTTGCTACCTTTACAGGTACTGAATTACAAACATTTCACAAAAGAAAAGGACTACTAAGTAAAACAAAAAAACAAAGTTTTCTCAAACTGTTGTTACTTTTACATTTTCCCCCAACAAAAAAGATTCACGCAAGTAAACTGTAAACCGGATCAGAAAAGAAAAGGCCATTTTTCCGATCGGACGGCCAGGATCGGTTACCGCACTGATCTCAAAGTCCTCTGGTGTTCGCTGCACGGATCTCAAAGTATTCCGGTATTTGTCAACCGTCGGATCAAAAAAGCAGGTGATCCCGATCCAAGTAAAACCGTAACCAGTTTGCAACTCGGCAAAGAAGAAGAAGATCAGAAGAAGAAGAAGAAGAGAGGCGATCGATCTCCGCCATGGCGAGCAACGATCCCGACAAGCTGATCGCCAAGGCCGACAAGCTGTGCGTACTCACTCTCTTTTCAATTACCTCTTGCATTTGTTACAACTTACAAGTATAGTGATAATTCTTAGTTTTGTCCGATTCTGTCGGTGTAAATGTAATCCTGTGTGATTCTTGCTTCCTATGATCGATCCTGCAAATTCAGAGTTTGTTTAGACCAATGCTAGTTAGTACTGTACTAGGTTAGAATCAGAAGGTCCCTCAGGGTTTCAATTTGGATCTGAATGGGGAAGATTTGGTGAAGCTAAATGCCATTTTGGAATGGAATTTAAGAACTTTTTCTTCGATTGTATAGTGTCATTAATTGACTGTTCGTTGTGCAATTTTTTGACTGATTTTGCAGAACTAAGCTCAGTTTTACGAGATGGAGCACGGACTGGAAATCTGCTACCTCGCTATATGAACAAGCTGGTAAAACAGCACTATAAATTGGGTTCCTTTTGTTTTGTTTTTTGTGTTTTTTTAATTTGATGAGGCTGTTATTAATAGAAATTGTTTTTTTATTTATTGTAGCTGTTGCATACAGGGCTAAGAGAAACACTGAGAAAGCGAAGGAGGCATTTGAGAAGGCCGCCAAAGGACAAGAAATGATCTCTTCGTATGTTCCTTTTTTGTGAAATTGTTGCTTTCTTCATCTTTTTTCTAACTTAAAAAATACATTTTTCTGTGGAGGAAGATCCAACTATTTATATGATTTATCCACTTATCAGCCACAAATTCACAATCAAATTAAAGCAAGCAATATTTCATACTCTTTCCTTTGATTACATTACTTCTGCATAAATGAAAGTTTGTTGTTAAGTAACGTGGTTCTAATTACTAAACTTCTTTGATTTATGACATAAAGCTTAGTAGCTTGTCTTCTCATGATAACTCCGCTGGTAACAAGAATTGATTGTATGGAATGATAAAAATTATGAAGAAAATTAAAGGGAAATCATTGCTAGTCCTTCAATGTTTATATCTGTTAAGGAAGTTCCGAAAGTATTTTTCGAGTCCATTTTTTAAAATTGTGAACATAAAAAAAAATGCCAGACCATGGGATGCAGCTAAGCACATGGAGACAGCTGCAGTATTAGCAAAGGAATTGGGGCGTTTAAATGAAGTTGCTGAGCATTATAGAAGAGCTTCTGAGTTCTACATGGAAGCAGATCGTTCTCAACCTGCCTCAGATGCCTTGGCAAAGGGTGCTAGGTAAATGATTACTGCTCTTGGAAGGCCTCCCATGACATTTCCATTAGGCCAATTCATTGTTCCTTTTTATTAAAAGAATTTGTAATCGCAAGGCCTTAAGGTTCCAGCCAATGTGACTTGAGAACAGAAAATAATGGATAATTCTTTTCTGGAAATGCATATTGATTTCCCTTTATGATGTTGCTTATTAGTGCATTGGAAGAAGGGATGCCAGAGGAAGCGATTAAAATGTACACGGATGCTTGTGTTATTTTGGAGGAGGATAACAAGGAGCAAATGGCATTTGACTTGTACCGGAATATTGCTGCTATTTATATCAAAACTGAAAGGTGGGTAGTAGGTAACAGTGAAGCAAAAATAATTTCCCTCTACAATAAGGTTACCCTCCCAAAAATGGCAAATCAACAATATGCCGTACCTGTTTGCACTTTTTTTTATTTTTTAAGTTCTCAAGTCAGTCTTCCTTTTGTACTTCATCTATGAACTAGTACACAAAAAGAAGGGAGATTTCTGTTGGTATCTTGGTAGGATATACTGTATTTGTTATTATGTTTGCGGGCACACACAGATGCAATTGAATATATTTCATACTGTTCTCTTTCAGGTTTACAGATGCTGCAGCATTTTTCCTGAGATTGGGAGAAGCTGCTGATAAGTGCAATGCAGTCAATAGTCAGTGCAAGGTTGTGTTTTCGTCTTGATTGCACCTATATATATATATTTATTAATCTATTTAACTTTGCGAGAGCTTTACAGAATATTTTGAAAATGTTTATTTTGATGCAGGCTTACTTGAGTGCCATCATTGTTTATCTCTATGCTCATGATTTCGGACAGGCTCAGAAATGCTACAATGACTGCTCCCAGTAAACGTCTCTACATATTGCAATATTTTTATTTGTTTGTCTAACATTTATATGTTTCCATACTACTGAGGACTACATCTACGATTTTAAAATATCTGATTGCTTTAATTTATTGCTTCTTGTCAGAGTTGATGCATTTCTAAATAGTGACCAAAATCGTTGTGCGACAAAACTTCTTTCTGCTTATGAAGAAGGAGATGCTGATGAAATAAAAAAGGCTGCCAACTCCAGCACCATTAATCACCTTGATCATGTGGTATGCTCTCCTTGCTGTTTCAATATTAGTTTACCAGCTCAAGTATCAGTCACAGGGGTCCTGTAACATTGTGCGAGTATGCTTTTTAATTGTTTTTCTTTTCAAATTTTGTATTGTTGGTTTGCTACCAGTTGAACCAGCAAATTGATTGTTGTCTGATATGACTGTGGTGCCTGTCCTGGAGAACTAGTGGCCTGTTCCCTTTTCTTTTGGCCTGTAGTTTATTATAAAATGAATTACTGCTATGTATGCACAATTTTGCACTGCTTTTTTTATTTTTATTTTTAGTGATAAAATTGTTTTTGACTGATTTTCTTGCAGGTGATAAGGATAGCAAGGAAGCTTCCAACTGGTGATGTCAGTAGTCTGAAGAAAGAAGAAGCAACCGCTCATGAAGGTGGCGCATTAGATGAGAATGACCTCACATAGTCATCTCTTATAAGACAGATGTGCTTAACAAATGCGAGTATGCTTGGTGAATTTGCTTTGAGAGTTGTGATATTGGGATTTATTTGGGGGTGATGTACGGTACCAGATTTGCGCCGGCGTGTGGAATTCAGGATATCTGATTTGACCGTCTTTGTCTATATCGTTTTTATATAAAAAACAACATCATGAGTTTGTACAATTTATTAGGATGTGTTTATTTCGTGCCTGTTATTGTCTTACAAGCATCATTTTAAGTTTTTGACTAACTGCTTGTCTAAGGGAGTTGGCACCCTGAAAACTACGAGTACATGAGATTTACTTTTAGTATATGAGCTTAGCTTTGAGCAGTATTGTTGTTGCTCTATGCGTGAAAGAGTGCATAAGGGGATTATTTTCTTCTCCCATGCAGCAGATCTTAAATCCCTCCCAACCAACAAATAAGATCGAGACGATCCTACTATTGTTTCAAGAGGCAATGCTCTTGACCAAATTCATAACGGTAACATCATGAAGTCAAAATCACGGAGATTCTTGTGTCATAATGGTAACATTACTCTTCCAAACTATCATAGAAGGAATAAATGGTCCAGTTAAGTTACAACAAAATTGTACAGTAGCACACACTGGAATTCTTTCAAATCACAATACCTTCTTGAAAAGGGAAAAAAAAGAAGAGGAAAAATCCCTTACAACACATGAGTGAAGCTACTCTTATTCCTCAAAAAAATGTAAATCGCCATTGTCTAAATTGACTGGAGCTCTGTAGATCCCCATATTTCTCTGATTCAAGTTCATAAATTATACGGTTAAAGCAGCAGCCTTTTGCGAATCAACACATTTCAATACTTCCTCTCCCATCTTTTTGCAGCCAACCAATGTCTGTTTTTAAAAGTGGGGAAAAGAGCAAACAGAAGCAGAAAATATTACTGCCAGTACTCATCATTTAAAAGAAAATAACATAAACATAATGGATAGGAACAAATTAGCAACATAGCTTCACAACCATAAAAATTAATGGAATGCAATCTAAACTTTATATTTCATGCACATGAATAATAATGATTATACTTCATGCAAGTCTTACTATTCAACAAATAACCTGAAATTTACAACCACTATAGATTTTTGACCATTATTAGCAAAGCTTCTTCTGTAATCACATTATTTAAAGCAATTCTACTGGATTAAAATTTGTCTTTGTAATTTTGCTAGTGACCTCAATTTTTTTAAATGGGCCTTGAAAAACACAAAATCATGAATTTCGTCCCCATTATACACAATTTTCATATTTAGGACGGACGCTAGCGTCCCTCTAGGACGCTGGGATACTGTAGCTTCCAGGTGCTTAAGTCGGACGCTACACAATAGAAGCGTCCTACTCATGGGGACGACGCATCGAGTATTACTCCAAAATTCTGGTATCCCTTCTTCTCTTTTGTGCCTTTTTACTTTGTTTTTTTCCTTTCACCCCACGTGCCTCACTTTGTCTCTCTCTGCTTTTTTATTTTTTTTTATTTTTTTTTGTCTTCCCCATGAGACCAAGAGTCATCCTCTCTCTCTTTTCCTTTCTCCACTCAGCAGGTAAAAGTAAAACAACCACCAATTTTGGATTTTTCTCCTTTTCTTTTCTTTGCTCGGCAAGGTTTTTGGTTTTAGATGGGATGCTACCTTTGTGCAGTGTCCATGTGAAAATAAAGGACGCTACGGTTTTTCAGTGTCCAGGTGGGATGCTAGCGTCCGTTCTAAATTTCAAAATTGTATGTTACGGGACCAAGTCTCGTGATTTGATATTTTTTGGGGCTTATAAAAAAAAATTGAGGTGCTAGTGTTTTGATAGGTGTTCCTTGGAAAATTGTGAGGCATGATTTAACAATGCCAAAACAGTTACATGTGTCCCCTTAAATGCAGACTTGGACAGCTGTGCTACATTCATGAGGTAATGCCATGAATATTGGAAAAGAAAAAAGAAAATACCGTCCCAGACGAGAAGATGTCGCCTGTCCGGAACCCTCTGTTTAAAGTTTCGATAACAGCAGTCTCAATCCTTTTTGCAGCACTTTCTTCACCAAGGCCATATTTTAATAGCATAGCTGCACTTAGAACTGTTGCCAAGGGATTTGCCTTATCCTATATGTCACCGCAATTCATCAATCCAATGAATAAATAAAACTATATTTCACGTTACTATATTAATTACATAATCAAACTATTCATTCAAAAGAAGCACAGAAATCCATTAAATAGAAGCACAGGATCACAGCATCTTAATACTAACCTGCCCAGCAATATCAGGAGCGGAACCATGGATAGGCTCAAAAAGGCCAGGTCCCTGGATTAAAGAAAAAAGTAAAATGACCCATGAAGCTGCTTGCTTGCATTGTTAAACAGATTGAAAACAATGAACAGCAGTCATATTTCACATACTGATTGACCAATACTGGCAGAAGGAAGCATGCCGATACTCCCGGTAAGCATGGATGCCTCATCAGAGAGTATGTCACCAAAAATGTTGTTTGTCACAATTGTATCAAACTGTATAGAGTAAAGGTAGATGTTGATAGACAATCACAATACAGAAAAAATAATAACAAAATAGCATATCATAAATAGATATGTGACCTGTTTTGGATCTCTAATGAGTTGCATGGCCGCATTATCTACATACATATGTGATAACTCTACATCAGGATACTCTGATGCAAGTAGAGTAACTCTTTTTCTCCATAGCATTGATGCCTAAAAATTCCAAAATTAGAAAGAAAACACCAAAATTAACCACTGTAACTCTGTAAGAAGATTGCGGAATGCATAAATTAACACAGTCACACACACCTCAAGTACATTGGCCTTATCAACTGAGCAGAGCTTGCCATTTCGTTTTCTTGCAACTTCAAATGCCACACGTGCAATTCGGTCAATCTGAAGAATATATCAAATAAATTAAATAAGAAATAGATATTAACAGAAGAATAATACAACTAGACAAAGTAAAACCCATACAGGAATTATATCACTAATTCTATACTGTATAGTTACCTCGGAAACAGAATACAATTCAGTGTTAAAACCAATTTCTTCATTATTATCATTCGTTCCAAAACCTCTTGGTTTACCGAAGTATATTCCTGTAATTTAGATAATTTAGATCAAAAGAAATTCAGGAGTCATAAAATAACATACACAAATTAATTGTAAAAAAAAATACTAACCTCCGGTGAGTTCCCTTACAACCATAAGATCAACTCCTTCAGCTACCTCCTTTTTCAAAGTCGATGCATCTACTAGCTAAATTAATAAAAATCAAGTGATTCCAATTAAGCATGAATGAAATGTGCTCAAGAAAAATAAATTTAATCAAACATACATTGTAATTGAAATTAGAAGTACCTGTGGCAGAACAGCAGCTGGACGGAGGTTAGCAAACACACCAAGCCCGGCTCGTATTTGGAGGAGTCCAGTCTCGGGCTTGAGATGCTTCTCATTCTTGTCCCACTTGTACCTAAATCATTCAATTGTCACAGGAAATCCTTCCATGGTTTCAATTTGCCAAATTATTATACTTAATGAACAAAACCAACCCTCCAATGGCTCCTAAAAGAACCGCATCTGAACCCTTTGCAGTCTCCAGGGTCTCGTCAGGAAGTGGGACCCCCACTTCATCCAGCGCCGAACCACCAATCAGCATCTCCTTGAATTGAAACGATATCCCTAATTCCAATAACAAGAAAAAGAAAATGCAAATGAACAATTGCTTAATTCCCACAATCTTCATCAGTATGCAGTTATACTACAAAACCTTGCCAATGTTACATGATACATCAGTACTAGGAATTCATACTTCAAATTCTTCCCGCATCGTATCCAAATAATAATGCAAAAATTGAAAAAAAAAATGACAGTATATAATTCTGAGCCACAAACATTTTCTAGTATAATCCCAGACATTCTCTAGGTAGATTGCATTACTTTTAGCAATAGCTGTTAAATTTGTTCTTTCCCATCATCATCACAATGTATACATAAAATCATCCTTTTACCATTACATTGGAATCAATAAACTGACAGAGAAAGGCCAATCTTCAACTTCATCATCGCAAAGCCCTAAACCCTAACTGAACTCCAAAATTACCGGACACCGAAGGTCCGAAACACATACATATATATACCTTCGAGGGAACCGGCGAGAGTGAGGACGTCCTTGGCGACTGCCACGACCTCGGGGCCGATCCCGTCGCCGGGGAGGAGAGTCACGCTGTAGCTCCTCCCGGAGGACTTCCCCGACGCGGAGCACCGCAGTCTCGTCCGAGGAAGGGCCCTTGCCCCCGCCGGAGAAAATCTCCCCCTCCTGCTGCTGCGAATGATGGCCGGGGTTCTGAGCGAGTGCGGGTTGACCTGTAAAGCCGCCATTATTGTGTTTCCGCTGGGACTGGGAAGGAGGATGTCGCTGTGATGTGATGTTTTCTGGCTGCGGCTTTATTCCGATTTAATTAAGGGAACCGAATCTGATTAGCAGAGGTGGCTGGCTGTTAGACCACTTTAGGAATTTTCCAATCTTTTTCAGGTGTCCGATAGTCTGATATGTAGACAAGACACTAGACACTGGATAGCCGAACTCAGATCCTCCAAGTTAAACTCGAAATTGAGTTTAACTCTGAGACAAATTTAGATCGTAGGTTTCAGATTTCGGTTAGGACGATCAAGACGGTCAGTACTTAAAATTTTTGGGATTCTTTATAAAATTATTGTACATGTAAACTCAAATTTTGAGTTAACTTAGAGGATCTCAATTCTTTGGTTACCCGTTTAAAAAGTAAAAAAAAAAAGGTTAGAAACCCACTTGTGTCGTATAAATTAGGGTCCTTTTAATTTAGTTTTAGTAATTCTCCGACATTTTTCTGATTTCGTACGTCCATACAAAAGTTTGTTATACAAATTAAATGATGATTGATTAGGGATTGAGTATCATTGACCATGCTTATCTTGATAATCTTAGTAATGAAGCTTTTCAAAAATTTAAAAAGTTTCATAAAAAAAATCTTAAAATGAAAAAAAAAAGTTTGCAGCTGTATTCTATAACATATAAGATTGATATTGTTTCAAATTTCAAGCAATTTAAACACTATTTAATAACTTATCAAAAAATTAAATATTTTTTAACGGCTGTAATTTAACGAGCCATTGAAATCTATCAGACTTTACTTGAAATTTATGTAATAAAAAACTTAATCAATCTTTAAATTAAACAATACTTCTATTTTTTCTATCTTAAAGAATTTTTAATAGTTTATTTCAAATTTTTGAAAGGTCCTATTATCAAGATTGTTAAGATAAGTATTGTCAATGATCCCTATTAAATAAATTTAAGGAGTTATCGTTAATATTAAGGACTTATAGTGAAATTTATTATTATTTTATTTTTTATTTCTAATTGTAGATACATTTAGTAACTCATTTATGTTGCATATTATTAATACGAGTAAAGCTAATGTGAGCCCTTCCGTTAACATGTCTTAAAAAACATATTAAACAATTCAAATTTTAATTTATATGGCTCAATATTATTTATAACGAAAACTTTTATTTTTGAAATTTTTTAAGTATTTGTTTGAGATTTTCTAAAAGTGATATATTAAATTTGGCTATTTTATTAATGCAATGAAAATTTTTAAGTATTTGTTTGATATTTTTTCTAAAAGTGACACATTAAATTTGGTTATATTATTAAATATTATATAGTCATTTTTAGAAAATCTCAAACAAATATTTAAAATTTTTCAAAAATGGAAAACTCATAAAAGTGTGTATTAACATCTATAAAGACAATTTGTTTTCAGCAATTAAGTAACTACTTACTATTTATAATTTATCACTCAAAATTTTGATGCTTTCTAATTTTATTCTTAAAACTATTCTAGTTTAATTGTAGTAATAAAATTAACATTTTATCTTTGATTTTAATTTCTAAAATAGAGACATTCCAAGTTTTCTTCACGATAGCTACGGTTAGAGTTTGTCGTTCAACACAAGTAAGAACATAACTGTACCATATGTTATATGTTATTGCTTGTCGTTTAAATTTGTTGATTAATGTGCTTACAAAACATATATTTTTGTTGTGTTCGTCAAACAAATTAGATCAACAATCAAACGACAAAACTAAATAACAAAAAGTGAAATAATAATATTAGAGCATCTCCAAGAGACTCTCTAAAAATGGATCCCAATATACCTATATTGGGTGTCATCCTAAATTTTATGGGAGCAAATTTCACCTCAATCTCCAACAGATTCCCAAAATATGGATCCCAATACATTTAACTAGGCCAAAATACGAATCCCAATACATTTGAACAGTTTGGATTTGGCTCTAGTTTTGGGAAGTTGGATTGGGAATGCCCAAAAAAGCCACAAAAATAGCTAAAATTAGAGAGGATTTTGGGATAGCCCAAAAATTGGGAAGGGTTTTGGGCTTCTATTGGAGACCAAATTTTGTTCCTAATTCCCAATAATTGGTTTTATGAATGGTTTTGGGAAGTTCTTGGAGATGCTCTTAGAAGCTAGAAAGAGGGTTAAGATTCCAAGCTTTTTAGCTATGCCACACCATCATTAATCTCAACCATTGATTTTGTTTCTCTCTCTTCATTTATTTTAATCAAATGACTCAATTTTTTTTATTATTAAAGAGATAATATGATATACCTAAAGAACAATTTAAGACTCAAAATATTTGCCACTCTTTGTGTTCTTTTTATATAAATGTGAATGTAGCTAAAAATATATTATATAAAAAAATATATTAAGTTCAATATTTATCTAATAAAATATATTTATAAAAAATGTATATTTATTTTTAATATCTATTAAATTATGTAATATTATTACTTCGGGCGAAGCCCGATTCACAGCTCCAGTAATATTAGAAGAGTAAAATGAAAAATGGCCGATCGGAATTCGGAAACACTATTTCACAATTTTGCATTTGAAAGAGAGAGAAAAAAAAAAAAAGCGAAATCAGCGTACGTGCAGACAGTCGTGCACACGACTTAATTTTGTTTCTGACTTCAAAAGTTTCTTGACAAACACTAAAAAAAAAAAAAAGAGTAACACCTAGCGTCCACACGATGGACGTCCATCACAGACACAAAGTGTTATATGGTGGGCCTCACGTGTTACACTCTGTGAGTGTGATGGACGTCCATTGTGTGGATACATGAAGTTTCCCAAAAAAAAGAATAAATAATACCTAGCATGTATAGAAAAATTGTCTATAGTATCTATAAGTTACATTCCAGGATGTATTTGTTATATTTCGAGACATATCTGTTATATTTTGTACATATCTACGGACGTATGAACAATTTTTCAGTTTTTGAATGGGTGCAAGATGTTTCTCCAAAAATATATATATATATATATATATATGAAAAGGACGTCACTGGAATGAATTGATTTAATTAATAAGCAGCAGTCGTAGTGGCTGAATCCACTTGAAAACTTGCTAATAAGGAAAGTTCCATGTACTCTCTTCCATGGTTAGTTTCATATCTCAATCTCATGAGATGATTAACAGCTTTAATGCGAGAACCTGAGTGGAAATGTGTATTTTGCCTAAGGAGTTTCCACTATAAAGCCCGGACACAAGGGATATATAATATAATGTGACAGTGGAATAATCCTCCAAGTTTCCAACGAAAATACCCCAAAATGTTATTCGAATTAAACATAGTGTACGTTCATAAATTGATTAAATTCCAAATCAAAAGAACTAATTAACAATTAATGATCAATTTTGTGATGTCGTAAATTGTTAATTTCGCAAAAGTCGAGTATCATTTTACAATTTAGTAATTTACAGATTATCTACAAATTATGAGGTATTTATAAAATACATAGAATAGAAAAAGATGATCACATAAAATAAAATTATATTAATTTTAACAGAGATTTCCTTCTAATAATTCAAGAAATATAGAGTTTTTTTTTTTTTTTTTTTCATTTACTGGCTGGATAGGCAATTAAAAACTAGGCATTTTGAGCCTGTTGTTATAATATTTATGTTGGATGGTTGACCAGCATAAACAAAAAAAATAAAAAATAACACCAAAATGACATTTTAGCAACAAAGACAAATTAATGAAGATAATAATATTACTCCAATAGGTTTTTTATTGGCACCTTTTAACTTTGACTTTGAAGCCAAGAGAGCTGCCACTTGTTTACTGACTTTTTTTCCATGTCAAAATCCCAATTTGAAGTGTACAAAATACAAAAAATAATGCCACCTTCCACATAAAAAATATTGTCAGGACAGTAAATCAAGCATCTGCAGGCAGCAAAGAAAGTACCCATAATTGGAATTCTCCTTGAAAATTTTCAGGCAGAAATTACTTGGCACCTCCTATGAGAATTCTCATGGAACATTCCTATATTCATAATAAATCCCCATGCATATGTATATATATTTACACCAATTCATCATGTGCTCTGTAACAACACAATTTAATCCTTAAAGAACAAAGATCCCAATCCAAAACACACAGCATGAATCCTCCTGTGGCGGTCAGAGGGGTGCTCGATCCGAACCCGAACCAAATGCAGGCGATTATGATGAGAATTGGGTTTCTGCTGATGCTTTTCTCAGTAGCAGATATGCTATGTTCAGCTAACAGTTATACTGCAGTGGAAGTGCATCTGTTCACCGAGTTCATCGTCTTGTTGATCGGTTTTTCACTGATAGTTGTCGGCATGGTACTGCCCAGAAACCCGGCGTTACTGATATGGGTCAATTCGGTTGTTCGGTGGCTGCATTGGCTTTATCTCGAGCTTTTTGTCTTCTGATTGTTTTCATTTTTTTTTCCTTTTTTTCCTTTTTTTTTTTTTACTAAGAGAGATACTGATGCTGATGAGATGATCAGCTGATGTACCTGTAGTTGAGTTACTGATACTGATGCTGGTGTACTTTTTAGAGTTTCAGTTGAGTGCAAATCATGCTCCTCTCCTTTGCAAGAAATGGTTATCATATTTTATTTTGTATTTGCAAATCCACTTGCAAATCCTTACTCCTAATAAAAGGAGATTAGATTTTTTGACATGAAAGTTTTATCTTCCCCAAAGAAGAAACCCCAGCCGTTGATTGTTTACTTAGATTGATCACCACTGTGAACGTACATTAATGTCTCGGCCATTAAAATTTAAGGCTCATATCAGTTTCCTCACAAGGGATGAGCTTTCGGCTCTTTATTATAAGATATAATAATTTCAGTCCAAAGCAAAACATGGGCTCTTTACTGGTAACAACAAATGAACTCATGTAGACATTACATATTCAACTAACCAAAACATATTGGGTCACTCCCAAATCTTACATGATCCTGTGTAGCAAGAAAAACACATAGTAAGAGAAAATCTTACACTGAGAGAATTCTGTGTAGCAGCACAAAAGTTTTGGAGACGACTCGGGTCGGAGGCGGTTGCTCGAGGTTATACCAGGGGAAGCAAAGCAAAGATGGCAAGTCAGTAGGAGGAAGCCATTACCTCCTTTTACTAAACTTGTGTTGATTTCATGTTACATTGCAAGTTCTGGAGCAATGGTTTTTGGTTGCATATAGTAATGAACTTTAGCAAGTTACCCAGTTTTCAGGAAATTTAGAAAGCAATTTGGGTTTGTCAGTTGGCGTTTTCAAATGTTCTTCCAGTAGGAATTACGAATATTGAATCTTATTACTTAATGTGCTTGTTGTTTGTTATATTGTTTTTGCCACTATTATTGTCATTTTTGTTATTGCAAGAGCAGCTGTTTTTTTAACAGCTGATGTTTGTAGCGGTACCAGAAAATGAAAATCTAGAGGTGGCAAATTTTGATCCGACCCGAAAAACCTACCCGACCTGACCCGAGTTTTAGGGAAAGTCAAACTGACCCGAACCTGACCCGACCCGTGTTCTAGAGAAAGTGAGAATGACCCGAACCCGACCCGTATTCCAGGGAAAGTCAGATTGACCCGAACCCGACCCGACCCGACCCGACCCGACCCGAGAATAGAGGTGCAAAATCTGACAAAAAACGACCAAACCCGAAAAACCCGCCCGACCCGAACCCGACCCGACCCAAAAAAATGCTGGCAGATGTCAACCCAATACCCGACCTGAAAAAAATGCCGGCAGACGACAACCCGATACCCGACCCAACCCGACCCGACATTTCCAGTTGGTCAAACCGAACCCGACCTGACCCGGGAATCTACCACCTGAAAATCTGTAGCAGATGAATTATCTCTAGCTTTGGTTTTATTCACCTTGTGCAGGATAAACTTCTTTTCCATAACAGGAAAAAACTACTTATAATTCTCTGAATTTTTTTAGCCATATTCAAACACATACAGAAGAAAAGAGTCAAAACAACAGGTCAGAATTACATGCCAACATCGCAATCTTTTGATGACAAAATTTACATAATACAAAAGAATGCAAGTTATCTTTTATCAATGCAATATTATTCACTTTTTATATGAGAAATAATGAATTTAATCATTGTAGGAAAGAACCTCATTTAATTAGTATTTCTCACTTCACATGGTTGCCTAATGTCAGAAAGATACCTTTCATATCCATGCAAAATATTCTGATAAACAATTTTATGTTCATTCGATCCGGCCAGACAACTTATCTCTTCTAATACCGTGGTGACATTTTTCTTCTCCAAGTGATTTGAATTGTTCGACAAAAGATCGTACCAAGTTTCTGGAGAAATATTTTGTAACCGACTTCCGTCAAAGCTTGTAATGCACGAGACAGCTGATGGAATGTGCCCTTGTTTTAGTTTCAGACAGAACCTTTCCATTATCAGTGTTACTGGTGGCACCCGGTTAGATGAAATGAAGTGTTCCCATGTTGCCTCGAGCACCCCATCCTGTACAGAAATTGGTAACACAGCAATAAGTACAATTTAATTGTATTCCCAACATTTGAGAAATTACGTATTCTATATTGATGTTTAACTCCATAGAGAATTGAATATTCTGGTAAATAATTGTCATTGATTTTATCCACAGTAAAATACCTAATTCTATATAGTGAGCATGCTATCATAAACCTGATGCTATAAATATCATAGACCAAAAGCATAAATACGAGGAAAAATGAAATTTTCTGAAATGTAAGTGAAACATAAGAAAGTACCTTTCCAGCCCTGAGGGCATCTATCACCATCTTTAAGTGTCTCCGTAAATCAAAATGGTGGCCGTGATGTAACATTTGAAGATAAACCCTTTCAAATTCCTCAAATTTCCCATTCTCGACACAAATCTCCATCATAGCATTAAATGTAAATTTATCGGGAACAACCTTCCAGTTCGTAATCTCATTAAAAAGTTCATTAGCTTCATCAAACATTTTATGCTCTTTGTATAATTTTAGCATAACGTTGCATGTAACTACGTTAGGAGCACAGAAGTTCTGCATCTGATTAAATATATATCTTGCATTTTCTATGTTATTAGAATCAATACATGTTCGTATTAAACCTGTGTACGTCACAACCAAGGGCTTCTTTGCAACTTTACATATTTTATCAATCTGCAAAAAGGAACATAAACTATTTTTGAGATATAAAAATTAGAGGCAGTATCTGCTACATTTAATATAATTCTTTAATTTAACCAGAAATCTAAAATGCTTAATAGATAGCAGATGTCATATTGTACTTTGCTACCAAGTCTTGATCCAAAGCTGCTATTATTTGAAAAGAATAACTATGCAATTGTTCCACAGAACATAAATCTAGAGGGGCATAATCTAAAAAAAAAATTTACAATGTTATAAGAAATGCTTGTAAAAACAACATTACCTGGAGAAGAGCTTCTTCACAACGCCCAGCAGTACAAAGACACCGTGCAAGGTCATAGTAGAGACTAGCGGTCCCTACAACACCATGCTGCTCCATATCTTTTACTGCTAATACTGCTTCCTCTATTTTGCCTTCTCTCCATAGTGCATTTATCAGAACTGGCACATATAATGTTTCAATTTTATGAGCGAAGAGTTGAAAAAGGTAAATTGAAGCTGGAGCTGACATAATTTGATATAACAGACTCTAATTATCACAAGAAGTTGCGCATTTGAAAAACCCTAATTTGGCCAAAATAAGTCTCAAATGGCAACTGAACAGGAAGAAGCGCAATGAGAAACATATATTAAATAAGAAGGTTTGTTTACTTCAACATGTTATGCTACTTAAGACAATATTATTCTATCATAAACAAGTAGCATACCTTTATAGTTTAAAGCGCTTGGTATGCATGACTTCTTGACCTTATTAAAGAATTCATAGACCAAGTTGTACTTGCCACACGTAAGCATCACCTGAACCAGAAACCAACGAAAACTATTAACAGAACGAAGCAATATGCACCGTGAACCCTGAGTTCCGTAATATTACTGCATTACCTCCATCACAAGTCCATATGTAGTACTTGTTGGACGTATTCCTTTTTGCTTTAACTCTTGCAAAACCCAAAAGACCCCCTCCCATTGCTTTTTTTGAACACAAGCATTTAACACCTAAAACAAAAAAAAAAGTAAAAAATTCATGTAAAATTGGATAAAATTACAGTTTTGACCTTATTGATTACATCTTTTCCAGAATTTCTCAATAAGATGGACAAGGCTTGTTGACCCCATATTGGCAACCATCATAAAATCTACTTTTAAAAATAAAGTAATACCGCATTATAAACCACAAGGTCAGGCTCAAGCCGTGGATCCCACTTCTGAAGAGGCCCCAGATTAAATTTCTTCTCTGGTAGAGTCCTCATGCAATCAATCACATCAAACAGTTCTTTCATGAGACCAGCTTGACCGAGTGTAACCGCAATACAGTGGTACGCCGCTAAATCAGGATATGATGCCAATTCGTCCTATAGTAAAATATTGCACGATTAAAAAGATATAGAGCTCGAACTATTAAAGTATAACGTTTATGCTCAACATGCTAGAAAATAAAGCTGAATGGAAAACAGTACATGCAAATAGTAGAGATGTCTGCAGGAGCTTTAACAAAATAAAAATATTCAATAATGCATATTAGCAGCTTCCAAATATCTAGGATCGTATACAAAAAGCAATACCCGCATTGAGTAAAACACATTGAGCGCTTCCAAGGGCCTGTTTGCCTTACCAAGCACATTCAGTACAGATGTGTAAATGTACCTATGAGACCAAACATTGCAGGAGTAAGATAAATAAAACTTCAAAAATATAAATTTTCATGAATAAGTAACTGAATTTAAAATTTCAAATACTAGAAACAATGAAAAAAATAGAAAAAAGACAGAAGTTTATCTTCATATTTTTTGTCAAGGTCAAATTTAGGGCAATCTTGAAGTGTTTTGGCCAACAAAAATTAATTATGCCTTTTAGTTTTTAGTTTTAGGTTCACCATCAAGTAATTTACAATTGTACCAAATGTTGTTGAAAACTTGCATAACTGATCGAAAATGCAACCATGATTTTACTTGTTTGACTATGATTAAATTTGCCAACAGAATCAAGGTTTTCAAATAAGTTCTGCTCCCAAAAGATGCATGAAATATCATCCTAACTTCTAAAATAGGGAGTAGGAAGCGCAAGGCTGTAGCTGTGTTCACCTGGATTTTAAAGACTTGAATCTTTCTCGAGATTTGAGCCAATGAACGACTTGTAAGGCACGCTTCCAGTTGCCATAATCACCTAAAACCTGTACCACTCTTAGTATGGTATGATCCGAGAACCTTATCTTTGCATCATGCATTAATTTTGAAAAGTGCCACTCCGGAATACTGAGATCTGCCGCATTTAAGCTTCACACAAAAAGGTAATAAACTGTTAGTTATGGTATATGCTGGCTTTTATATCAACATCAATTAAAATGTATGACCAATTAATCAGATAGTCATAAATTGGCTCCATTATATTAAAAAAAAAGCTGGGTTATGAAAAGAGCATGGTATGTGTTGTGTTCTATCTACTGACATTGAAAAATGAAAAGTTCAATTAGCATGGTGAAAAGTCATTATAACAAACATTGATTAAATTATAGTGACCATGTACTGTATGCTTTTGTTTACACTGTTATTCCAGAGTAACAATGCAGTCCCCAGATTATCTATTCCCGACTGATCAAAACAAAAGAATCAGCTGATTTATATGACACCATCACAAATCAATGAAGACGATGCCAGCATATTTGTAAAATCAAGAACAATAAATACTGGTATGACCTGTTTTCTCATTTCATAATGGGCTAAAAAAGGCAGGTAACAGACCAAAGATATCCAACAGTTGACAACTAAAGAAAGATAAATACAATTCAAATCTTGAGCGAGGTTTAGAGTTTACCGAGCAGCTAATGTTTTGATCCTCTCTTCCATCTCCATTTTAAGAACTCTTGGTCTATTCTTGACGTCGGTAAACACCTCAAAGGTCTTAAATGCGGCTCTTTCATCAATATATTCACTACTAATCTCATTCCTTACAACTGCATCATGTTTATATTTTGCCCTCTCCTGCATCTCCACAGCCCCTAATCTTTCAAATTGAACACCACCTTTTTGATGGAACCTTGGTTCCAATTGCGAATTTTTGTATCCTACTAGCCTCTTATCCTCCCGGACACCCATTTGTTCAGTTACAGAATTGTCCTTTCTGATAACTGCATCTCGCTCTTTCCTCACAACTGCACCATACTTTTCTATTGATTTTTCATGCACCCCAACAGTCTCAAAATTCCTCAATTTGGTCTCTTTTTCTTGATAATTTTCAAAGGCCTTCGGTCCTGTGAACTTCTCAGTAGCATTCTTTATTCTCACATTTTCAACAATGGTACCACCAATTTTACCAGACTCATGCTCTCTCCTTACAAACCTATGGCTTTCTTTTGATTTTTCAGGCTTATTTCTAAAATGTTCACCAACAGCACCACCAGCATTGCCATAAGAATCACTTGCTCTTCGGTACTTATCATTCTCTCTCCTTCCGACACTGTACTTGTGTTCTGATTTCTCATGCATTGAAACAGCTCCAGAATTCTCCAATTTTGTCTCTCCTTCCTGATAGAACCTCTCTTTCTTAAGATTACCATAGGTCCTTTGTTGTGAAAAGTTGTCCCGTGCTCTATTATTTCTCATGTTTTTACCATTGGTATCATCAATTTCACCAACAGAATCACTTCTTCTTTGGTACTTCTCACGCCCTGTCCCTACAGCTCCATAATTTTGTTTCGCATTTTCACGCAAGGCAACAGTCCCACGATTTTCCAATTTTCTCTCTTTTTCCCGATAAAACCTCTCCTGCCGACCATTATCATAACCCTTTTGTCGTGCAAACTTGTCCTTTACATTCTTATTTCTCACACTCTCACCAGTGGCACCACCAACTCCACTTAAAGAATCGCCTTTCCTTTCGTACTTTTCATATGAATTAAATCCAGATTTTTCGCTTTCAGGTCTATCATAAAATTTCCCCTTTTTCTCCAGCAAAATGCTTTCAACTTGGTTCCATCCCCCATTTCCCCCTTTTGTCGGCTTAGGTCTCATTTTCTCCTCACAACTATCATCATCTACCTTCAATGATGGTTTTTTCTGATTAATTTTTTTCTTTTT
This sequence comes from Cyperus esculentus, assembly GCA_030179965.1. Classification (NCBI taxonomy): domain Eukaryota; kingdom Viridiplantae; phylum Streptophyta; class Magnoliopsida; order Poales; family Cyperaceae; genus Cyperus; species Cyperus esculentus. The sequence continues at coordinate 2,691,472 of JASGLE010000043.1, forward strand.
CTTTAAAATACCATTACCAAAACTTCCACCATCCTTATTACTCCTATCCACTTTAACCGACTCCATAATCTTCACATAATCAGAGAAGCTGGGGCTGAATTTCAGCTCCTTCTCAATGGAAGAACTTTCCCCGGCGCCTACTCTCACCTCCCCATTCGCTAAATCACTCCCAATTCCTCCAATTCTGTTCAATCTGGTACCAAAACCAAAACCTCTCCTCAGCAAAAGACCACCAAACTGGGTACCCACAACCCCATTTTTAAAAACTGGTACCCCATGACCAGATACAGAAGGTTTGGAGCAGGAATTCGGAGAGAAGGTCAAGTTACTACAGTTCCCAAACACAAATGCCATGATTCACAGCTTCAGTCAGTGGTACTGGTACCAGAGAGAAGTATGTACCTTCAGAACTGCTGTCTCCTACCATAGCAAGCTAAAAACCCATTGTGGGTACCATGGTTTTGGAATCCGCAGAGTGCTAGTACTAGCAATCTATAGTTTGTCTTATCAGACGGATTGGTAGTCTGAATTCGGAAGAGATATTTGGTGGGTGGGTTGGTGATTGGAAAAAAGGAATAGAAAATTGGGCCTGAAAGAATTCAGATTTTTTATGGGCCGAGCTTAATTTGTGGATAAGATGAAATATGATCGATTTGTTGATTGAAAAATATGTACCGGAGATAACAGGCCCGGTACAGAAAATCGGCTGTTAATAGTTTAGTACTTTAGTTAATACTCTCTTGACCATAAATTTACTTGGGTCTGCTTTTCTTGATCCGACGATTGAGAAACACTGTACTTTGAGATCCGTGCAGTAAAAACTGAAGTACTTTGAGATCCGTGCAGAAAACTGATCCAAACCATCCTATATGCTTGTATGATTCTTGGGTAAATTTTCTCGGAGGTCACCGAACTTTACCTCGAATATATAATTGGTCACTGAACTTCCATTTATCCGTTTTTAGTCACTAAACTTTGATGTTTATCCAAATTTGGTCACTCCGTTAGTTTTTCCATCCAACTTAACGGAATAGTTGACATGTCATCAATTTTATGGTTTGGACATATTATTTTTCATGTTAAAAATATAAGAATAACAATATTTTTTTTATATTTATATTTCTTTTATAACTATAAAATAGTTTCACATTTTTAAACATGTTATAAATTATATACTTTATATGAAAAAAGTACAAAATAATATTAAAATAAAATAATAAATCAATTTATGAAAGAAAAATAAATAAAAATATTAATGTCTAACTCATATGGTGTATACTTTTATATGAAAATTTTAATTTCCAAAGTTTCAAATTAGTGTGTTATATTAATTATTCCATTAAGTTGGATGGAAAAACTAACGGAGTGACCAAATTTAGACAAATATCAAAGTTCAGTGACAAAAAACGGATAAACAAAAGTTCAGTGACTAATTATGGATTTTAGGTAAACTTCAGTGACCTCTCAGAAAATTTACCCATGATTTTTTATCTCGGGAGGGGTAATTAAACACTTTTCTAATGTTTACATACATGCTTTAAAATTCTGATCAGAAAGAATAATTTATATTGGAAAACTACTGGTGCAGATCACAAGAATTTATATTCTGAGTATGATTTTGTTTGTAATTGGTGTTGTTTTGCTTAACTAATTATATCTTAACATGAATGAGATGCAATTTAAATCATTTTAGAATATATCATGTACACAAAAGAGGTAAAAAAAATGGATTTAAATGTGTTTCAACTACACATTTAAAACATCGAAGTATAGTTTTGTGTGTAATTGGTATCTTGACATCATTAATTTTGCACGAATTATTACTTTAGCATATATAATATGCTATTTTAAATTATTTTAGATTGGTGTTGTCTTAATACTAAATATGCTCAAACGATGCCAACAGTAATTAAGAAACAAAGTCATAATGATTTCGATGTGTTTTGTATGCATTTAAGTACAAAATAATCTCAAGGTCGGGACTCCCGAATTCATATCCACTAACGACACAGTGCAGTTCACGACGTCAGCCATTAGATTGTCTCGAGATTCATGCCAGCGCGGATCTCGAGACGATCCAACGGTTGACGTCGTGAACTGCACAATGCAGTACGTTGGAGGACAAGTACTCATCGTACAAGATGTACTGCACAGTAGAGGATAAGAGCACGGAATTCATATATATCCCCTAACGTAATGCATTGTGCAGTTCATGATGTTAGCCGTTAGATTGCCTCAAGATTCGTGCCAGCGCAGGTTTCTCGAGCCGATCCTACGGCTGATATTGTGAACTGCACAATGCAATACATTGGAGGACAAGTACTTAAGAACACGATTCCATATCCTCTGTATCGCTGCATTGTGTAGCGAAGGATGTCAGGATGTGAATCGTTAGATCATCTCGACATTTGTGCTGACTTGAATCTCGAGATGATCTAACGGTTCGCATCTGTGCTACACAATGGAGCGCTGCAGAGGATGAGCACTCCAAGAACATGCACGGACTCGATCATGGATACATATTTCCAACATATCTTCACTAGAAAGTAGAAACGTGTCCTGTAAATTTGTATTATATATATAGCAGATCTCCATACATGCACCATACTCCTGTATAATTGTGGAGCCAACTAAGGTCAAATTATATTTATAATTCTTAAGTAAATTATATTTGTTGTTAATTAGGTCCAAAGCCGCCGCCGCCATAAAAGACAAAAATCCTGACGTCTGTTTTTCTTTTCTATGTCACTGGCCATGCAAACAATTATATGCATCCCATCTATATATATACATATCATCTTCATGTTTCATTTGTATTCCTTTTATATACTGAGGAAGTTTCAGAAGTTCCTGAGAGATTTATAGGAAATGCAGAAGCTGAATTTTTCAATAAAATGGTAACATATATATGTGGTCGTTCAGCTGTATATATTTAGGAGAAACATCTTACGACGTTCATTGAAAAACTGACCATACGTCTATAAATGTAACTGATAAGGCCATGCCCTAGAGGCCTACAGACCATAACGGCCCAATAAAGCCCAAAAAGCCAGATAAGCGCCCAACAGTCTATTGGCCGAATACGTCGACATCAACAACCGATACTCGGCACGACCCAAAAGGCCTGGGACAGCGCAAAAAGTCTGGGCCAAGAGCGCCTCCGCATGGCTGACACGCGTCAACCATGCACATACCGACTCTTTACACGTTAACCCCATCCCTTTCCTGTATAAGCCATAACAACGAAGAAAGAGGGGTTCGGATTTCATTCATTAGACAATATCTACACACAAACACACACACACTCATATCTTCCTACGGTATACACCATACCACGTACGGCCTGTGTAAACCGCTAACATAGGACGTATCAGCAACGTATCCTTACTAATAATAAAAGCATATTGGAAAAAATGATATGAAAGGGCTATCCTCACATCTGAGCCGTTGATCATTTTCTTCGATAGATCAGAACCATTGATGTACGTTAATGCCTGTTAACGTTTTCAGCCCATTAAAATTAAGGCCCATATAAATTACCTCAAATTAAGGTACATTACATATTATCTTAAAAGTTTATTATAAAAAATAATAATTTTAGCCTAAAAGAGGGAGTGAACTTTTTACTAATACATACCAAACTCTATATATATACAGACACTAGGTATTAATCTATATTTAGCAACTTGATAGGTGCATAGAAGAAATCGTCAAGGTATATATGTATTATAAAATGGTTTCATCTTCATGGAATGTGCATGCCGACTTAATATTTCCTGGGTTCCCAGCTGTGCTGCCGCTTCAACCTTGGATAAGCACTATATTAATATTCTGGCAAAATAATATTTCCAAGGATAAGCAGTACTTCAGCACTAGCTAAATGGTAGCAGATTAATGGTTTGATGACTTATGCTCCATTATACTCACGATCGAAAATGATGTACATATACATACACCAACCATTACTTCAAACTTTGTTTATTTATTATATATATATACTGATGACAATTGACAAACGTTGGAAAAGATCGTACCCCATACATGGAGTAAGATTCAGTGGTCTGCTATTGTATTGAGGGACGGGTTAATTTTGGATGCATAAACGGGTCGGGTTTTTTTGGGTTTTTTGTGTTAATTATAAGGTAATTAACAACAATATCAGTTAATCTGGATATAATTATAAGCACAAATAGATTCGATATATATTATAAGGTCGATCGAATTTTCTAAATTCGAGAAAATATAAGCACAAATAAATTAATCAGTCCAACTTGCCAATGAATGAATCTGGTTGTTCGAATGAATCGATATCCAATTCTTATCAGACCATAAATAAATATTAAACCCGCAAAATGTTTGGATTGAATCAGTCAAATTAGTCAGACTCTAGTTGGACTTATATAAGAATATTAATATGAATATCCCACCCATACTTCCCAGTGCAGAGTGCACCATGACTTGGCAGCTGGTAATTAAAATTCTTTTGGAAAATGTCATGACTTGTTTAGTGCTTTGGGGGGTATGCCTGCTGAAGCAAATAAGGCAGAGGATATATTTTGGGTCAGGCCTAATAACAGCAAGGATATTGCTTGGGACAACAAAATTTTTTCATTTATAATATGATTTTTTCATATTTCCTTCCATATAGTTAAGAGACTTTACAGTCCCAAGTAATATATATGGCTGCTGTCTTTAGACCCGACCTATATTTTGATACACTATTAACAAGAAAGAGAGGGGGGTAACTTCACAATCTTGAAAATTAGATTTCAAATAAACTAAAAAAAATTTTAATTTTAAAATATATATATATATATATATATATATAGGGACATGTTATGGTGCTTTGCAAAGTTGGGGCTTTTTTTTGTTTTGCGTTTTCAAAATCTCACAAACGAAAACTTGAACGTCAAATCTAATTGAACCAATACATTATAAACCTTGAAATATGATAGGATACCAAATTTTACTATTTTTAGAATTTTCTAACTATTTTTTATGATTTTTAGAAAGATGACCCAGAAATAATAATAAAATAATGATGTAAAAAAGTGTCAATCTTTCAAAAATAAAAAAAAATAGCTAAAAAATTCTAAAAATTGTAAAATTTGGTATTTTATATGTTTTCAATATGTAGATTATGTTTAGCAAATTAGATTGGCCATTTGACTTTTGGAATATGAGATTTGAGTGCAAAGCAAAAAAAGGCCCAACTTTGCAAAGCACCATAATTATATTATATATATATATATATATATATAGATTGAGTATGTTTTAAGCTTCAAACACTGTTTGATATATACATCATCGATCCAATTTTGTACTCCTTTTTAACTATTTTTGATGCATGCACTATTAAACATTACTAAATTTTAATTATAATTTATAACATAATTAACACTTAAGGACAGAGCATTTTTATAATAATTTTTTACAGTTTTGTAAGGATTTTTTTTTTTTTCATATTTTTACAGATCTCGTTGTCAAGCTTAATTGTGACCTAGATATATAAGCATTGTCAAGTGATAATCCCTCCTCATTAAATAATAGAAATCCTATATATATACAATTGATTGTATAATAAAATCATTAACGTAAGTAATATAATTAACGGAAACTCTATCCGTCCATCTATGACGGATCCATAGAGTGCTGTGGCTGTCACATCATCATGGATCTCGTCCACGCGAGCACCCCGGTGGCAACTTCCAACCCCGCCGCCGCCTACCCCCGGAGCCGCCCCACCCCGCCGCCCTCATCCCCCGGCACCCCCATCCCCCGGCGCCGCCCACCCCCCGCCGCCCCTGCCCCCACCCCCGCCGCCCCCAACCCCGCCGCCCACCCCCGCCGCCCCCACCCCCGCCGCCCCCAACCCCGCCGCCCCCACCCCTCCCGCCGCCCACCCTCGCCGTCCCCAACCCCGCCGTCCCCAACCCCGCTGCCCCCATCCCCCGGCGCTGCCCACCCCCGCCGCCACCCATTTTGAATGGAAATCCCGCCCATTATGAATGGAAGTCCGTTGCACATTAATTGTAACAAACCAGTACGCTGACTGTAACAAACATATAAGTTATGTGTAACAAAACCAACACGTGACTGTAACAACTTTTCATCTCTGGTTTCAGTAATCACACACACACCCCCGCTCGTGCTACTGGTTTTTTTGGTTGTTTTGAACGAAAATCCCGCTCATTTCGAGATTTCTGTGTCCGTCGCATATTAATTGTAACAAACCAGTACGCTGGCTGTAACAAACACATAAGTTATGTGTAATAAAACCAACACATGACTGTAACAACTATTTAAGAAGTCGTAACACCCCCAACAAGTGACTGTAACAATTTGGGGGCGGCGGGTGATTGGGGGTGGCGGGGGGCAGCGGGGGGTCGGGGTTGGGGGCGGCGGGGGTGGGCGGCGCCGGGTGGGGGGGCACCGGGGGTGCGCGGCGCCGGGGGTGGGGGGCGGCGCAGGGGGTGGGCAGCGCCGGGGTTGGGGCGGCGGGGGTTGGGGGTTGCTACCGGGGCGCTCGCGTGGACAAACGATCCATGATGATGTGGCAGTGATGTGGCTATCCGCGCTGCCACATCACCCTATGGACCGTCCATACTATGGACGGTAGGTATCACTCTATAATTAATTAGCTAGCATGGGTGATAATATCAAATATGAATTCCATCTCGATTTTGGTATCGATTTAATTTGCATCGATCGTAATGATATTCTTTTTCAATAAAATCAATATATATAAGCTTGATTGCACACAAAAAGAATTGTGTATTTCTGTCCTTTTGCATGTATATAATTGGCACGTGTTGGCACCTGGTTGATAAATTAATTGACAAGCTGAGAACTGATGGTCTAAATTATGCATGATTAGTTTAATTAATTTTAAGAAACTTGAAGGTTTAATTTGCATGTAATAGCTAAAAGCCCAAAGGTGGCGATATACATTCTCTGTGTTGGCATGGTACAAGTTGCATTTCAGATGAATAATGCAATGTGCAATGAAGCACATGGACCGTTGGATTGCTTTGAGATCTGAATCTACACGAATCTTAAGACAATCCAACAGTCCACATGCTTTTCAATTCAATGTATATTGCCTTAAGTTAAGGCAGAGGATAATCACTCGTATATATATACTAGTAAAAACCCACTCCTTGCTTTGGGCTGAAATTATTATTTCTTATAATAAACTTTTAAGATAATATGTAATGGGCCTTAATTTGAGATAATTTATATGGGCTGAGAACGTCAACGGGCATTAAAATACATCAACGGTTTTGATCTATCGAAGAAAATGATCAATAGCTCAGATGTGAGGATAGCCCTCTCATATCATTTTTTCCAATATGCTTTTATTATTAGTAAGGATAGTTGATACTTACAAGTCACAACTCACAAGTGAGGATTGACCAGTATATATTATTTATGAACTCCAGCTACCACTTTTCCATATTTCTATGTTTGTGCTGTGCCCAAATGACATATTATATACAACTATACAATATTAATTTAGGGGAGTGATAGAGATATTTCTAAGGAAGTAATGACTTAGCCTCACTATAAATAGCCCCTCAGTTTCTCCATACCAACAGCAAGCAAACACAAGCATTTTCCCTCATTTACAAACTTGGAAGGGATCATATTTTATACAAATAAAGAAATGGCAATGTATTTCATATTTACAATTTTAGCACTAGCTATGATCACTTCATCCCCTGTTGCACTGGCTTCTGATCCTAGTCCACTCCAAGATTTCTGTGTTGCTGACAAGATGTCACCTGGTAATGAAATTTATTCTAAGAATCTCTTTTATTTATATTTAAAATTTAAAAGAAAAAGAAATAAAAAAAATTTAGTAAAATACCATATTCTTTCTTTTTTCCAAACTAGAAAGAAATATTTAATTCATCAAACATAATATGTTTATACTGAAACTTCTAATGTTTTAATTTATCAAACATAATATGTTTGTACTGAAAATTCTTTAGTAAGAATTTAGTCTCTTAAATTTTATTTATTTGTTTTGTTCGGAATTATTACATAACATGATGTCTCTTTTTTCAAAGAAAGGTCTCTTTATTCTTGTTTTCAAAACCTAACGAAGTTTCAAAACAAAACCTAAAAGAGTAAATAAAAAAGAATTTCTATTTTTTTGATCTGATAAATTAATTAACATGTTTAATTAATCCACTCTTTCTTTCTCTCTAATTAATTAACCAAGTAATTTTATTGATAATCTTGTATATATGTTAACTAATCAGTAACTTTAAAAAATTACTGTTTAAGAATGTACAAATACTTAAACAGAGCGAGTAAATCTACGGTACTCCTAGGAGCTACACAGAGGTCTCCGTGCTCCTAACTCAAAAATCATACTTAACCATCTCAAAATTTTGTATTAGTCGTACGTGACTTGTTAATTATGTACATCATAAATAATGGATTAGTATCTAATTAATGATGTTAACAAAACTTGACAATTTTTTGGATTGCAGTATTTGTGAATGGTTTCGTCTGCAAGGACCCGAAACTAGCAACTCCGAACGACTTCTTCTTCCCTGGCCTCGACAAGCCGGGCAACACGATGAACCCGATGGGCGTGGCAGTGACTCCAGTGAACGTAATGCAGATCCCCGGTCTGAACACACTCGGTATATCCCTAGCCCGTATCGATTTTGCACCCAATGGTCTGAACCCGCCCCACACCCACCCGCGTGGTACGGAGATTCTGTTCGTTCAGGAAGGAACTCTGTCCGTCGGGTTCGTGACGTCCAACACTGACAACAAACTCTTTGCAAAGGTATATTTATGTACTTAATTCAAAGTTAAAAGTATCTAAATATTAGTGATACAAATCAATGATCAGTCTAAAATGAAAAATATTTTTACCAGTACTACATAATATATAGATTAATTAAGAGCAGTATATATAACAGAAAAACGGTGCCATCATGATATATAATATGCTCATTTTTACAGTACATTTTTTGAAAGAAATTATTATCTGTCAGTTTAAAAGTTGCAACTTCTAATCTACTTGTGAGATTTTGAATTGACAATTTCTTTTGAATTCGATTACAATTCCGATTGTACTCAAGATAAACACATTTTGACAGTTTATTATCTGTTAACAGGTACTTCAAAAGGGAGATGTGTTCGTGTTCCCGGAAGGACTAATCCATTTCCAGTTCAACAGTGGCTTCGCGCCAGCTGTGGCCTTGTCAGGTCTGAGCAGCCAGAACCCCGGCGTGATCACAATAGCCAACGCGGTGTTTGGTGCTAAGCCGCCGATCTCAGACGACATCCTTGCCAAGGCCTTCATGTTGGACAAGAAGACAGTTGATTTCCTTCAGTCTCAGTTTTGGAGTAACCCCTAGTGATTATACTTTAAATTAGTAATTAAGAACTGTGTTTGTTTGAATTTGAGTGCATAAGAAAGGGCATGCATGCTCTTTCAGTCTTTCCATGAAATAATAATAATGTAAGTCATGCATGAAAGCTTCAAATATGCAGTCATGAATGACAAATATGTATCCTTATCAATATATATTATCATGTGATGAATAAAAGCAAGCAAGCAAGCTTAGGTTCTTATGGGTATATCTTTGCTCGTTAGATTGAATTTACTGGCTGTTCAGTTGGGCTATTAATTCATGATAGGAGACCCAATGAACAAAAAAAAAAAATTAATTATAAGAAATTTTAAGATTGGACTTTATAAAATAGTATGTAACTTCTTATACCAATAATTTGAAAAAAAAAAATTTAAAAAAAAGAAAAAGAAAAAGGATAAGTGAATGGTGCAAGAAAATGGGTCCATAGACTAATTAGATTGTAACAGAAAAATGTTTACCTATACAGAAATTTTGTATATTCTGGAATCCAAAGTCCAGGCAATCAATCTTAAGTTTGAGTAATTCAAGCACATTCAAATTCGAAATTTCTCATGGTTAAACTAACAAGGCCCAATGACAATATCAAAGCCCATTAAAGAGACCCATTTTGCCACTTTTGTACACTTAGCTTTTTTTGAACATAAAGAGGGATTCATTAGCAATCCTTATTGTGACAATATTGATAATGGTTATTTTTAAAAATTTATAAGAATTTATAAAAAAAATCTTATAAATGAAAAAAATTATCGACCATGTTCACATTGAGCTGCTCTCGACAATGAAATTCGTCTTAACTTATAGATGGATAGTGTCTCAAATTTCAACTAATTTGAAGATCAGTTGATGCTTTCTCAAAATTTTATGTATTTTTTAACGATTATAATTTAACGGATATTCAAAGTGCTATTAAATATCGCTTAAATTGAATATAATTGGAAATATAATCAATCTATAATTGAAATATTGCTTGAACATTGTAATATAATCGTTCAAGAAAACTTCCGTAATTTTTTTTATATTTTTTTAGATATTTTTATGAATCCTTACAAATTTTTTAAAATAACTATTGTCAAAATTGTCATAATAAGAATTGTCAATGGATCCCTCCTTTTATTTGAATTATATATTTATATTTTTGAAAAACTGTAATACTTTTAAAATCAAAGTTGCAAATATTATTTCTCCAAAACATATCAACTAAGAAATCTCAAACAATCTTAATTATAGACAATTATTTAAAGATAAAATTGTCATATAATATATGGGTTACGCAATCAATTTTGAGAGTGCCGGAAGTAGCTCCCTAAAAATCACCGGCTACACACCTTCCAATCCGTTCGATCCGCGTTAAGATTCGCGTTAAGGAGGTCAGCTCAATCTCTTTCTTTCTATCCAAACTCCGTATTCCGACGCTTCTTTCCAAAACATCCAAATTTTCAGTTTCCATGGGTCGTCGGAAGCCGTTGATCCTCGCATCGACGAGGCTGATCCTCGATTCGGTGCTCGGCCCATCGGGACCCGAGTCCGATCCCTCCGCGCAGGCCCGGCGGTGGCTGGAGATCTGCGAGTCGGTCCGATTGAGGGCCGGGATCCTCCGGTTCGAGGACGGCACTACTGATGCTACGGATGGTGGTGATGATGGTGAGTTCAGCGTGGTCTCGTCTTTCGTCGCGGCGTCCACGGCCGTGCTCCGGCGACTCGAGACCGTCACTGGCTCACTGGTAGTTCCTTTACTTAGCTCATTGAGTGATTGTTTGTCAGAATTCAATTTAGGGCTTTTAATTGTTAATTAGTCAGTTGCAAGTGAATTGGAGATGCTTTTAGAGTATTAGAAACTTTGTAGGATGTAATTTGGTGTAAGATTGTTATATTTCAAAATAAACAAAAAAAAAAAACAATTTGAAATTTGGAACAGGTGGTAGTTTATCAAATTGTGTATCCATGCAATTGTTAGTGGCTGCGACGCTATAAGAAACCGTACTATTTTCATGTGCAGGTTCTCATTAAAAATCCGGAGACCAACGTTGGAAGGATAGCTAAGATCGTTGTTTTGGATCGAAGAAGGCACAATGCAGAAAGACTTGATTCAATAAACATAGAACCACCTAATTCTCACCGTGTAATGGGTGTACTGCCCTCTCTCACATACCCCATAAAAGCCGACTGTATCTTGAATAATGCCAAAGAGGTTGTTTTTATTAGCCCGCTATTGGCATTCAATCTCGGGCTGCATACATCATGCCTCAAGCTTCTACTTGCGGAAGAAGATAACTTGTTCAGATATTTCAAGAACGATGAAGAAGATTTAGAGGGAGATGATAAATCTCAAAGAGACTTATCACTAAATATAGAGGTTACACCATGGCCTATTTTACCGAAATACGCCTCTCACTTGAGGGTATCTTTTGTTAAAATTCCAGAATGCGGTGTGCTAGCATCTCTCAAAGGGCACTCACCAGTTGAGACAAGTGATTACCAAAACATGATTGATTCACTACTAAATGAGTATTTCAAGGTTGACAGACTGCTGACAATAGGAGATGTTTTTTGTGTGCATAAAGCCTGGAATTGTGGATCAGAGATGTGTTTTGTTTGTAGTGGCAGAAGTTATAAAAGGAGATCAGATGATTTAATCTATTTCAAGGTAAATGCCTCCATAATTTTTTTTTTTTTTTTTTTTTTTTTTTTGCCGGTCTTGTTTTTAACTTTGCAATCTGGATGAATCTTTTTTGTGGTACTTTTTTCCACTGCTTTTGGTTGCTATGCCATAGTATGCTTATACTGATTCCAGAAGTGATCAGACCATACTAACAAAACTGAGCTATTTTGATTATATATAATTAGTATTTCTTTTTGATATGGCTATCCGATATCTGCCTGTATTGTATACTATACTGGTGTATGATGGTTCCTTTAAGCTAGGAAAAACATGTTTGATGAAGAAGAAAATCTTGTAACCTCATCTCGCAGTCAATAAAACAATTCAAGCCTTCATTTCTCTCAAATTTGGTTTATATATTGTTTGTGATTCTTCTTGTCACAATTGACAGGTAACCTCAATGGAGCCATCTGATGAGCCCATTCTTCGGGTCAACTGTAGTCAAACGGCACTTGTTCTGGGTGGAGCTGCCCCATCTGCAGTCCCTCCATACAATTTAATGTACAGTTCATCGGATCGGGTTCCTTTGCAGGGTGACATAGTCCAGGCATTGTCATCCATTATTGCACCAGTAATATGCCCCTCTGTTCTGTCCTCCAAATTTAGGGTTGCTCTTTTCTTATATGGGCCTTCTGGTAATTTCATAACATCATTCATTCTTTTGTGTTAAAGTTGCCATTTTAACTATTTGTTTATTCTCTTTTCTTTTTGGTGATTCAAGTGACAAAGATTAATGTGGTTGTGCCCTAAAAACTATAACAATCCCAAATCTTTGGTAATATTAATTGTAGAATTACGACCAAACACTTCACGCCTTAAAGTTAATATTACCTAATCCAGACAAAAATGTATAGACAAGAAAAAAAATTATAAACAGAGGCAATTTAAGAGATGATCAAACTAGTAATAGCAACCTCCATATACTAGTAGGTGTAAGCAAAGCTGACCTCATAATCAACATGATCATACAGTAATTTAGTCCATCACTACTATTTTTATCTACCTTTTGTTTTATGTTTTTGTATTTATGTAAAAAACTTTGTTAACGACAGGATGTGGCAAAAGGACAGTTGTGAGGTACATTGCTCAGCACACTGGACTTCATGTTGTCGAGTATAGCTGTCATGATATGCTAGCATCCTCAGAGAAAGGGGCATCAGTAGCACTTGCTGCTGCTTTTAAAGCTGCTTACAGGTATTATTTTTAGATATCTAGTTCCTTACCAGGTTCTTGGTTCCTAAATTTCAACCAGATCATACTTCTTGATATTTTTTCTTAAAAAAAATGAAAGTTCACTCATGTTAACCGCAAGAACTTTAAAGCTGCTCACAGGTTTTTTACATCTTTATCTTTACATTGCTAAAATTACAGGTTTTCTCCTTGTATAATGCTACTTAGACACTTTGAAGCATTTGCCAATTTATCTTCAAATGAGGGTTCACAGTCAGATCAAGCTGGAGTTGCAACAGAGATTTTTTCAACCATCAGAGAGTACACTAAACCACTCTCAAGTGATGACGAATCACATACTAATGGTGTAAAGACAGAACTAGTAAGTATTCTGCATTCTAAGCATTAAGATTTAATCAATTATTGAATATATATTGACACTTTCATGTTGAAGTACGTGGTTTCGTTGCTTAGCTAGTATCTCAAGTGACAGGATATCGAAGTAACAACCAGTATTTCTATTTGTGGTCATTGCATTTGAAATTATTTTGGGTCTTGGGTCACTGTCTTTCTGGACCCTTATGTTTGGGTGACATTTTGACTTCTATATTGGGTTATGACACATCAGATTCAGGTCAATTTGGAAAATAGCATGGGACTGTTTGTAAGCTTGTGGGTGTTTCAAGTATCATATTAATGTTGGTTGAATTCTTAGTTCTTCACTGTGTACTGTCATATCTAATTAATCTGAATTCTTTGCTTTCTTTCTGGCATCGGTTTTATATATACCAATTTCCTCAATTGCAGCTTCTTAGAAAATTGTATGTCTTGTATATTGTTTAATGCAGTTTCCAGTTCAACCAGAGTTGTCAAGCCAACATCAAGTAATCCTTGTCGCCTCAGCTGATACTGCAGAAGGTCTGCATCCCACAATTAGGCGGTGTTTTAGCCATGAGATCAGCATGGAGTCTTTAAGTGAAGAAAAGCGGTCTACCATGATTACACAAAAGCTTGCTTCATTTATAACAGAATCCAATCAGGTACTTGGACCTGTGCTAGTGAGTTCCATGCTTCATGGTGCATTTCAATGGTTTTTTCCATCTGTATATGGCCTTTCTTAAGTGTTATTATCTTACTGAGGCTTGTTGTCCTCTATAAGTAACAGATGAACATGTTTTGTGCTCTCTTAATTACTTGTGCTGTATTATTACTGCAGCAACATTGATTTTGTGGCCATTATATCACCTCTTCATTTTGCATAACTCCTTTTAATGGGAAACTAGATCTAAATTCTCAAAAATTATTTAGACCTTTCGTTTTATTATGCAGAATATTATCAATCCAGAGCTGATAAAAGAAGTTACTGCACAGACTTCAGGGTTCATGCCTAGAGACATAGATGCATTATTTGCTGACGTTGCAGCTAATTGTGTGCATGAAGCTTTTATAGATAATGAGAGTAGCACTGATAATGAAGCCACTGGCTTAGGAAAAGAGATTTCATTGAGAAGGGAACATATTTTTGAAGCACTTGATAGGGCAAAGAAAAGAAATGCTTCTGCACTGGGTGCACCAAAAGTAAGAAATTTTCTTCCTTTATCCTGTAATTCTATATTTTTCTATCACATTATCCTGACATTTTATTACTCTGCATCTCTTTTTGGCAACTATTGTTATTCAGGTGCCTAACGTTAAATGGGAAGATGTAGGTGGTCTCGAGGATGTGAAGAAGTCTATTTTGGACACAATTCAGGTGATTGGTAGTTTCACATTTGGTACTTGAACAGAAGTTTTTCTTTGAGCAAGATTTGGCGTACCTTCGGGAACACTTCTATGAAACCAATAAGGTCAATATAGAAAAAAAAAATTGTCAGTATTTGCGAAGGCTCTGTTGAACTAAATTGATATATATATTCTCTCCGATGAGCACTTTTTGTGTAAACATATGGTGGTGTTAACCTCTTGTTTCATTGATATATAAAATGACACCATATTCTAACTATTGCAATAATGCAATCACATTACAGTAACCACTCTAATGTGTCATAATTCTTAATTCACAAATCTGTTAAAGTTGCATGTTTTCGTTGTCAGTTACCGCTCATGCACAAGCATCTGTTCTCATCTGGATTGAGGAAGCGATCAGGTATCCTGCTTTATGGACCCCCGGGAACTGGAAAGGTTAGTCTTCTATTATATAATTTGATTCATCTTCACATTTTTTTTTAAACTCACAATTTCTTGTAATGAAGTGACGATAAATTGCCATTGAGTTTTTGCAGACTTTATTGGCAAAAGCTGTTGCAACTGAGTGCTCCTTGAACTTTCTAAGCGTAAAGGGCCCTGAGTTGATTAACATGTACATTGGTGAATCAGAAAAGAATGTCAGAGACATTTTCCAAAAGGTACTATGGTCGAAAATTGGTATGAAAGATGCTTTTATTTTTGTTTATGGCATTTATATCTTGAGAGACCCGGTAATTAGTATAATTTCTTAGTCATCTGGTACTTGTGAACCCCGTGAACCCATACCGTTATAGTGACCTCATTATTTTTTTTATATTTTATTATTATTTTTTATATGTAACATTCTGATTGTTCAACAGGCAAGGTCAGCACGTCCATGTGTCATTTTTTTTGATGAATTGGATTCACTAGCTCCAGCTCGAGGTGCTGCTGGTGATTCTGGTGGAGTCATGGATAGAGTTGTTTCTCAGGTATATCCTTGCTTCTATTCTCTTCTTTCAGTGTTCATTCCAAATGATCAAATAACGATAATGTTGAAGCTTAGTCCCTAAATAGTAAATGCTTTGTTACTTTCTGTCACCGATATATTGAAATGCTTGAATTTAGATTTTGACACTGGACCCAAAAAAAATAAAAATAAAAATAACAGTTCGTTCTAGGTATAAAACCAACTGTACTATTTTTTTTTTTACACTAGCTAATCAAAGTTAAAATTGATTATTGTTATTGATTGATGACTAATATCCATTTTTTCTTGTTTGTGTTACCCAGATGCTTGCAGAAATTGACGGTCTTAATGACTCCAGTCAGGTATTGCTCCGCTCCCTTATTCTATTTCAGTTTGTTTCATTTGTGTGTACATTTACTCTCTTGAAATATTTGGTTTTCATTCTGAACTTTTGTCCTTTTTTATTTGAAGGATCTGTTCGTAATTGGGGCAAGCAATAGGCCAGACCTGATAGACCCAGCTCTGCTCCGCCCTGGCCGTTTTGACAAACTTCTTTATGTGGGAGTTAACACTGATCCATCTTATCGTGAGAGGTATTTTCTTCTTTATATTTTCATTGCCGTTGTCAGAAATAGATCAAATAGGCTAAATCTACCTCTGTGTCCTCTTTTTGGTTTAGTAACTTGATGAATGTTTGGAGGTCTGCAGCAATGTTCGCACATCTTTGCGATCCTTGTCATTTGGTGGATTTAATATCCAGAATTCTAATCCTTTTTTATCTCAGTTCAATGGAGTCCAATAAAATTTGATAATTGAATGTAGGGTTCTGCAAGCACTTACTAGAAAATTCAAGCTACATCAAGATGTATCCCTTTTCGAAGTAGCAAAGAGATGTCCTCCAAATTTCACTGGTGCTGATATGTACGCGTTGTGTGCCGATGCTTGGTTTCACGCTGCTAAACGGAAGGTATTTTTCTTCAGATTCTCTAATTTAAATTTGGGAGGTATCAAGAAAGCAATGTGTAGCGTTTTGGTGTGGTTATTAACACAAATTAGCTATATGTTTCTTCCTTACTTTGCAATCTATTAACGCACAACTCCCCATTATTAGGTCTCTGAAGAAAGCACGAGTAGTAAAGATGAAAACGATTTGGTGGCGGTTGAGTTTGATGATTTCGTGAAGGTAAATACAATGCCTCATCTTTATAAACCATTGACTGCTTTGTTGTTTCGCTTTCAACTTTCATATGGTTATTATATGATATAAATGGTAAAAATATTTGACAGGTTTTGAGTGAGATATCACCCTCTCTTTCTTTGTCTGAGCTCACAAAGTACGAACGGCTAAGAGAAAAGTTTGAAGGCCCCACTAAGAAAGCTTAGTATATAATCATTTTTTTTAATATAATGTTTGGAATATTAAGTTCGTTTTAGTTAGCTAGAATAATTTTGCTATAGATAAAATTACATCACGTTTTAGGGGCTTTATTGCAATACTCAATTTTTGTTGGGTAAAGCACCCTTCAACTTTGTTTTGGGTCGATTTTTTTTTTTACTTCAAAAAAAAAGCAGCAGATGCTTGAGATCGGCTTGTGTATATGTATAGTATAAAAAAATTTTGGAAGAAGCATCTTTTATTCTGTATATGTTGCATTTGTGTGACACTTCTTTCTCCTGTTTGGTTTTTGTTGTTAGTTTCCTCTTAAAAATACAAAGAACTCTTAAGGGTCTGTTCGGCAGACGCAAATACTGTAGGATTTCATAGGAATTGAGAGTCTATAGGAAATAATTTCTATTCACTGTTCGGCGGACAATACTAACAATTTATAATAGGAATATATTCCTCTAAAACACTTGTTTTTATAGAGGGATGCTAACTGTCCCCCGCGCGCATACTCTCGTCCACATCAACTATGAACACCGAAGACCATTGGATATGAACACCCGCCAATAAGCAGTATGAACATCCGAGCGTGCTCCGATTTTCATCACGTGCTGAAATTGAATTAAGCACGTGCTTAATTTATTTTTGCACGTGGAAAATCTGCCAACTCCCGTCCATGTCAACTATGAACACCCAAGACCATTTGATATGTACACCCGCGGATAAGCAGTATGAACACCCGCGAGCGCTCCGATTTTTATCACGTGCTGAAATTGAATTAAGCACGTGCTTAATTTATTTTTGCACATGGAAAATATGTCAAAAAAAATTTTCTCCCAATTTGCATTGTTCATAGAGCTCTCAGAAGGTGTTCATACTAAATGTATCGTGGTGTTCATACCACTTGCCAACTGGTATTCATACCGGTTCCAGCAGAAATGGATGGGGGACGTTTAAGGGGGACAAATGATGGGGGACAAAGAGATTATCTCGTTTTTATAGGAAAATATTAATTAAGTCAGACTGGATTATTTTTTTCCTATCAATGATGAACTATTCATAGGTTTTCACCAAATGCAACCTGTAATCATGTTCTTATAGAAAAAATTTTCTGTAGGATCAATGACTACTGAACAAGCCTAAGAGAAGCATGTTAAGGTATACTTTTTTTTTCCCTCCAAAATGAAGAAATATATGTTTGTTTAGGAATTTATCTATAAATGACAGATGAAGAGAAACTAAATGGAAGATACAAGAGGGTATGAATTGTATTAATCATGGTTGGTTCAACTGCCAACATCTTTTAAACATTTAAGAAGATCAAAACAGAAGAGGAATAATGATGATATAGACTTTAAAGTATTTGCTTAACAAAATGATTTGGACACCTTTCAAGACTGAAGCCCCACGCCAAAATCTTCTAAACATTTAAAAACATTTAAGAAGATTAAAACAGGAGAGAATAATGCCAACATCTTATAAAATTTCTTCTACCCGTATAGAATTTTGATAGGGAATCGGATATTGTCAAAGGATTCTGAGAGCCATACAATCTAATCGTTGGTAATTGATCGACCGTGATTTGATCATGTAGTAGTTAAAAATAGTATGTTGGTTATATTTAGAATGATAGGGTCACATGCTATCACCATTAATAAACATATAAATTGCATCGAACGGTTTCTTTAGACGGAGATCGTTTAAATGGTTTTGGACAAAATTCTAGTCTTTCGAAGACTATACAACCTCCTATATTTTGACTTTAGTACATTTCTACCTGTCTAAAATTCTCGTACGGTGCCGTACAACTGCTGCCCAAGAGTTCAGGTCCATTAAATTAAAACGGTACTGAATTTCTACCCCTAATAAAAAAATTTTCTACACGGTTTTGAGTTTGATTTCTAAAATTAAGTTTTCTTGTTATATTCCAACAAGTCCATGTCATGGACTGTAGACTAGTGATGAAGACAACCGAACAAAATATTTGAATTACGTTTAAATTCATTTATCAAGCATGCTTGCTTTGAACGTAGCAGTGGTTGAAGACTAGTTGGGGAATTTTCAAACTTGTTGTTTCATTTTTTTTTAACAGAAAGTTTCATAATTATTTTCTGGTAAAAGAAAACTTTCTGATAAATTCTCAAATTATTTATAACATGGGTATCCTTCATTTTTATAGGCGAAAATTAATTTTTATTAAAATTAATTGATTTCTAAACACAATTAGAAAATAAATAAGCTTATACTCAATTTTTATAATAATAATAATTGACTGCTAAATACAAGTGCAACAATTATTTTTGTCAGCAAATTGGAAATTGACATATTATACACTTTGTGCTGCAAACACAATTTGAAAATAAATAACCTTATACCAATAATGTCAACGAACAAGGTGTCTATAAAATTAGCATAATAGATCATTTGAATTCTACTTGAACAAAGAATAAAAGAATTCATCTACTTATTGTGGGTGCCATAAAATCAAGCACAAATTCTGGGACCATGAAAGATATTAATGAAAGATATTTAAGCACTTGTGCCTAAATAGACAATTTGTTTCAAGCACTAATTTCATCAATTGTTGCATCACAATTTGTTTCAAGGCAAGCAATATCTGCAGCCTTCTGCACAGATTTCCTGCTCGTACCGGGAACTCCGGGGTCGTCCGCCATTGCTCTCATTCTGTTCACCAACGTCTCAACGGAATTTAACGCATCGACCCGTGCATTGTCCTCTGAGAAATTCTTGATCGCTTCGAAATGCATTTTCCAATCGTTAATCCCGTCAATCCCCGTCGTCCCAATTGCGGTCAAGTCTTTGGCTGTGAGACTCAGAATGCCACTTTCGTCAATACGAAACACTGCATTAATTTTCGGATGTCCCCTCGGCTTTGGCACTATGGCAGACAGGGTAAATTCTGTCGTAATCTCTAACTCACACTCTTGTACTTGTATCGAAACGCTCGACTGGTTATCTGAGGTGGTCATGAAAATGAGCTCCTTCGTCGTGGGGATAGGGGTATGCTTCGGAACGATCGAGCAAGTTCGATGCATTTCCACCTTGTTATCCAACACAAATGACAAAGAAGTCACATCTTGAATTTCTGATATGTTAATCTTCTTTCTGGCTTCTTTGCTGCTCAAAATGGCGGCTTGAACAGCAGTGTCGTAGACAACTGCCTCAACAGCATTGATGTCCTTAGAGAGCTCCTTCCCGTCGAAAAAGTCCTGCAATATATAATAGCATTCAATTTGTACAAGAGCTTCATTCAAAGTGTGGATCTTGCTACTATATTTTTAACCGTTAAAATCATACCTGCAAAAGTTGTTGAATCGTACTTGAACAATTACTGCCGATACCATTATAAAACTGTACCTGTAAAAGTTGTTGAATCTTGGGAATTCTTGTGGATCTGCCAACCGGAACAATCTCGTCAATGCAGCTCTTATCTATCGTTGCATCTTCTAAGCACCTCTCCACACAGCCGACGCATCTTCTGTTCGTTCAATTCCTTGAATTATTTCCTGGTTATAACACAATGAAAATCAATTCCTTCATCCAAGGCATCAACTTCCACCACGGTTTCGGTATCGTTCGAGAGGACCCACTTTGCTTTCTCACAAGCCGCTCTTAGCCTTCTTAGCGACAGAGGTTTGTTGCAAATGTCGATTTTCTTCTCCATGATGAATTTTTGAACAAAGTACGACACCATATTGTTGTCAAAACCTTCGCCACCCAGGTTACTGTCCCCAGCAAGAGCCAGGACCTGAATGGTGCCGTCTTTGATCATAACAATCGACACATCAAGATTCCGCCCCCGAGGTTAAAAACTAGTAAAGTTTTTTTCTCACTCGAACGACCGTTGCCTACTAGCTTTTTGCACAAAGTAACCGATTGCTGCGGCGGTTGTATCATTGAGTAGTTGTAGCACATCAAGACTTGCGATGACTCCCGCATCCCCAATTGCTTTCCTCTGCAAATTTCTGAAGGAAGAAGGTATACTGATAACAGACACTTTGGAATCGAGATAAGCTTCTGCAATTTCTCTCATCTCTGAGAGCATCATTGCAACGATCTCCTCTGGCACGAATAGCTTTTCCTTGTTCTGTAATTAACTGAGACCATGGGCCTGTTTTTATCGCCGCAAATAGTTTGAAATGGTAGAAATTGTCGACTATCGTTATGGACTGACTGATCTAACCAATATCTACCGATCAAACGCTTGATATCTGAAAAAAAGAATGTTTTATCAGACTAGTAAAATGCTCTTAATCTAGTAAAATGTTCGACGATGTGTCAATATTTAAAACAATAGTGCCAAGCCAATATAGTTGTATAATTAAGTTAAAAATAGAAAAATAAAAGGTGTGTTTTATTCAGAAAATAACATTCTTGGATACTGTTGGTGCTCAACACCACCAAATGTATAAGATATGAGTCATACATAGTATGATATTTGCAAGGTTGGCCGTTACGTGCTCCTTATGAAGTACTGCATCACCAATCAGGCGACCAATACCAGTGAAAGCCACGGCTGAACAGGTCAAGCGGCTTCCGTACTCATTTTCAATTATCCGGACCCGATTTTGTTGCCACACCGCCACACTTGAGTAAGTCGTACCAAGATTGATACCGATATCGTATTCTTCTGGCTTTGCATATTGCCTACTGGACTGCAGGAGCTTACCTAAAGTCCAATTTTCCCTTATTTAATTGTCTGAATTTGCTAGGAGTACCATTTCTGGTTAAACTCTTCTTACTTGCTTTGTACCGTAAGGCATCCGACGGACGCCTCATCGAATCCTTAATGTTATTATCAGCTATGGAACCTACGGTGATGCCTTTGCTCATTTTAGTACAAGTATCTTCAGCCGTGACAGTCAGAGCGCCATTTTCGTGTATTTCGAAGGACAGTTACAGCATGGCCGTTCGGAGAACTATGATCTAATTAAAGCCAACTCAAGTTTTTCGAGAAAACTGTTCTCACTAGCGAGGCTCCCCTCGCCCTCATAATTAAATCCCCGCAAGGAACGATGTTATGTAGTCAGGGAAATGGAAGGTCATTTTTTTCTTGTAAAGCTGCTCCATATGCGGCAGTCATTTCCATGTGTTCGTTGATCATGTTCAGAACCTTACCGCCGAAGAAATTACGGATACAGGACTATAGAAACGGAATACGTGCAGATCCACTAGCAAGAATGACCTCATCTATTGCATTAGCATTTACACTGGCATCTCTGATACATTTTTTCATAACATCTATGCACCTTAAGAAGAACTCCCGATTAAGCTCACGGAATTTCGTTTCAGGGATGAAAGAATCAAGGTTGGCATCTTTGTAAAAGGGAGATAACTTCAGCAGCACTTTCGAATTACCAGAAGACAGTGAAATCTTTGCCTTCTCACACAATGTTTTAAGCCTGATCATACTTCCATCAGGAATATCGCCGATATTGCTCAGACCTTCTCTCTCGAGCAAGCTAACAAAATGATCGACCATGTTGTTGTTGAAATCAGAGCCCCCAAGGTGCACATCCCCCGTTTGACTTCTTGCCTCTGATTGTGGGTGAAGTAAGCCGGAACAGTAATCACAGTATCTGTAATTGCGGCTCCTTGTTTTGTCTCGGCGTTCTCTTTGATCCGCATCAGTACTATATATTGCGGTGATTTTGACCGGGGTGAAATGCCATGTTTTTCTCTTCCAGAACACCTTGATCAGCAACTTATCGTCCGAAGTTCCCCCTCGTATCTCGAATGGCCACCGCTTCATGTCGTTTTGGAACGACGGATCGAAGTAATGCGTACCGATTAACCGTACGATATCTGTTCAACCAAGATCACAAAAAATGCATGCGTTTATTTAGAATATGTAATTTAATTTGTATTTGAGGAAATATTTATAGACTACAAATTGAATAATAAAAAAAGATATTGCTTCCTAAACAGTGTTTCTGATGCACCATGGTTTATATATAGTTTTCTTAAGAATCCATAAAGTTTTCAGCTAACAAACACAAGAAAGAAACATATATAGGAACATATATTTTCACTCTTCCTTTTGTTCTCATTTGTGTATGTCTGCAATATGATGAACTGGATGAATCAAAGTGAATTAGTATATAGTTTAACATCTTAGAAACAAATTAAAGATAACTAAAATAGTGAAATAATATATAACTTGATTGCAAGCAAAATAAAAGGAAAATTGTAAATCGACCGATTACTTACGTAGTAACATCTATAAATGGTATGTGTACAAAAAAATATGAAGCCTATAGGTTACTTATCTAGCGTCCGCAGAAAAACTATCCATAGCGTTCATAGTAGACATCTAAAAGAGTAATATCTAGTGTCCATAGAAAAACTATCCATAGCATTCATATGTTACATTTCAGAATGTAAACTATTCATAGCATTCATATGTTACATTTCAGAATGTATTTCTTACATTTTATACACGTCTATATATATATATGAATGTATGGATAGTTTTATAATGGACGCAAGATGTTTCTCTAAAAACAGGAGATATATATATATGCAATGCATGCAGGAGCTACAATACTCAACAAAACAAACTAAACTATACAAAATGGAAATGAAGAGATTAACAACTGATCAAATTAATATGACATTGGTGGGGTTCTGCAGGGCCTGGTAATTCCGGGCGGCTTCTCCGACCATCACCCCCGAGTCGGTGAACGCAACATATGACGGCATGGCGTCATTGCCATTGTGGTCAGGGATCATGATGAGTTCAGTGCTGTTGAAGACGGCGACGTGCGTGTAGGAGGTGCCGAGGTCGATCCCGGCCGATAGGAGGCCCCTTATTAGTGCAATGCTCCATTTGATGCTATACCAAATCCACAAGGAGATGAGCTAAGGAAAAAAGAAAAAAAAAAAAATTAAGGGTAATACATGTCAAAAAGGAAAAAAGAAAAAAAAAATGTTGGTGAAGGCTTTTCAAATTCCTCTTTCGATTATGAAATTTTAATTTTTAAATTGGAGATCTCGGGCCCACTTGACATGAATAGTGGCTTAGGAATAGTGACCTCTTTAGAATCTAGATCGTCCGATTGATATCTAACGATTCTTATCATTTACGCTGACATAAGCGGGTGACATCATGTTACTTATATGATTTGAGCCTCCACTTTGCACCCAACCTGCTTTTTTACTTTTGTAACCCCACTTTACATGCACTGGTCTCTATTAATTGATCATCTTCTTTTGTCTGTGTTGTTGATTTAATAGCAAATTGAATTACATAAAAAAATTGAATCAAACAAAAAATCACATAAAAACATATAGCTTTTTAAATGCCACCATGTTACGTCTCTAGACATTAATATTGAAACAAACTTGCAATAATAGACAAAAAATAGAAAATTATATATACATAATATAGGAGATATCATTTAAGTTTGAGTTAGTATTGCTATTACATTTGTAGACATAAATTGTTGGCTGTCATGAGGCCAAGGTAGAATATATTGTTGCAAGTACAAAATTCCAATTTACCAAAATATTTTTTAATAGCAAAATAAATGTAAATAAACAAAAAAAAGGTGAAGAGAGTATTTTATACAATTAGTTAAAATATTTAGTAGTTATTAACTATGGACAAATTATTATTCTTCATTTGTGTCGAATACAAGTTTTTAAGAAATGTGTCGCGACTGATCATTTAACGGGTTTACATTAAAGTGGAATTACATAGTTGTTAAATATAAAGGCGGCTACTCATTTATATTTTACATTTAAAATAATTAGACAATACACTTTCATACAATTGAGTTCAACAAATTATTTGAGCAACTCGAGTTTTATTCTTTTTTATTATTTCTTCCCCAATATATTTTATTTTTTAATTTTGTCAAGTTCATTTAGTAATTTCGTTTGAAAGAATAATATAAGATACTTGAGTTGTGCAATTCAATGAAAATTGATATTGTATAGTTATAATAAATTTATTTTATTTAGCCACTTAATTGTACACTAATAATATTTGAATGGATGGAAAACCGTTTCTGTTACATAGAAGTGAGGATTGTGTCAAAGGCACAACTAATTAACCTAGTCATTTTCTAGTTTGGGGATATATTGCCAGATTTTCCACGTATGGGGGTCAAAATGAGATTATGAACTTAAAATATGTAAGAATAATTAATAGGATAATTATAAATTCATCTTTTATAAAATTGGGTGTTCATTTCAAATTTTCAACGTCATATAATTATCATTGATGCATCAAAATTAATATTCCAAGGAAATTGCTTTTCTGTTTAATTTATTGATTAATTGCTATGCTACCAGGTAAAAGTTAGATATATATATATATATATATATAAGAAAACATTTTTTATGACTACAGCTAACGGACAGGCATTGGGATCGATCAAGCAAATTAGCAAATGGACTAAATCATCGTATATGACTAGATCTTGTTTATTATTTATACCATTTAAGAGCTCACGTCTTGCTTTGAGCTGGAATTGTTATTTCTTATAACATTTTTTTTAGATATTATTATTATATAATGGGTCTTAAATTGAGAAAATCGATATAAGGCTTGAGTTTTAATGGGTTGACACATTAAAGTACGTCAATGGTGGTGATCAATCAACGGCTATGATTTATTCCTTTGGGAAGATAGAACTTTCATGTCAAAAAAATTCAATCTCCTTTTATTATAGTAGTTATAAGGATATATTTGAACATTCAGAGGACTTGATTTAATCCATCAACCAACCACTCGCAACCAGTGTTATCAGAACCGGACCAGACAGCCAGTTTAACCAGAAAAAACCGGAACCGGAACAGTTTTCGAGTTGATTCTTTGATTGGACCGTACATGTAAATGAACCAATAAAAAGCGTGCTAACCCCGGTTAATTAGCCAGTTTTCAGAAAAAACCGTACGCGGTTTCCGGTTTCTGAAGCTGGCACCCGTTAATGAACTCATCGAGGGGAGAGATGTAAATCCAATAAAAAAAAAAGGCTATGAGCCTTAGTTGTTACAACCTATGATCTCACAAATAGGTCTCAAAACTCCAAATCTTTTTTACTTTTTGGAATTTCAAGAAAACATAGTTGTTTATAGCATATAGTCATACACAAACACATTAATCCTATAATAAAAAATTATGATTATTTTTTAGTTATTATACTTTATTTGAAGGTTCCAAATTTTCAAAAAAAAAAAGTTACATTTTTATTATTCATGACCATAATATTAAATAATTTCAGGAAAGTTACATTTATCAAAGAAAATTCGGATCTTTGTTTATAAGCTGATATTGTAATCTATTTTACAAGTAATTTTATTGATGTTTGTGGAAAAATTCAACGTTATATTCACTATTTTAAAATATATGAGTAGGTTTTTACATATACTTATACAATTGATGTCCTAAAACGTATAGGCTTTTAAATTTGTTACTCGAAGCAGAACACTCGATCGCAAGCGTACGATCTCGTGTAGTACAATTGAGGTCGAACCACAAGGACGGGAATTAATTCTAAACCAGACTTCAATCGCAATTCAAATTCTAAATAAAGTGGGGGTTTTTGAAAGGTTGGTTTAAACAGTAGCAGATGCAAACAGTAAGCAACAAGTAAATACTGGAAAACAACTAATTAAAAAGGTGTCCTCAGGGTTTTCTTAATCCGTTTGGTCTCTGGATTAACTTCTTGCGGCCCGCAGGAAGGTCTCTTGCGGGTTGCAGGGGTTGGTTAGAGATTCCAAAACTACCTGTTACTCACAGAATAACTCCTGTGAATCACAAACAGTTTTGTAATCTCTGTCTTACACTTTCTGCAGATCCTTGCGGGCCGCAGGATATCTCTTGCGGTCCGCAGGAAATCTGACAGAGAGCAGTTCTGGTTCTGGTTCAATGTTCGACTCACGTTATCAATTCTGAATCAAACCAGCAACAGTACAAGTCCTCAACTTTCGTATTTTGGTTCTTCTAACAATACCGGTTCAACAGAAATTCGTGGATCTATTTCTAAATCTACGTTCAAGTTACTTTTATATCTAGGATTCGGTTCCACTTTCGTAAGAACCGCAATTTTACCGTTCGGTTACTCTTGGACAACAAGTTATCAATCCAAACAGTGTAAATAACAATTCTTGCAAATATGATACTCTATTGACCAACTAAACCTTGTGCCTAATCTATAGGTTTACCATACAACAAACATGATATTCTATAACTAGATTTTGCTCGCAATCTACAGGTCTATCACATCAACAAGTCAAGTCAAACACACATAATCATGAAAATCACAAGTAACATGAAAATAACGTAAGTCTCACAACAAGAAGTCAATCCATTAACACAAACTTCATCATCTACCCTAAGAACTAAAAGACTACTCGCTCATGGCGAGGGAAAACAAAGAAGAAGTTCATGATACTAAAGAACCGAAGAAGAACTCGCGTGGCTTCAATCTTCAACGTCTCCAAGAAGTCCTCTCGAAATCTCCTCGAAAGAATGGTGAAGATTGACTCCAAAACACGCTCCCCTCTGGTCCCTGGCGGCTAGGGTGAAAGAGACAGAAAGTAAGATGGCAGCGGCGCTGGTACTGTAGCACCGTCCTGTAGCGCGGTACTGTAGCGCGGGTTTGGTGGCTAGGGCGGCGCCCCCCTGGTCGAAAAGATATCAAAACCGCTCAAAAAGACTGCCTTATATAGGCTAGGTCATCAAAACAGAAAGCTGTCTGCGCAGTTACGGGCTTGCGGCCCGCAAGAGGTGTCCTGCGGCCCGCAGGGCCTCGTCTGCTGCTAGCAGACAGTGCGTTCCAGGGCCAAATCACGTCCAAATGGCTCCAAAAGCCTAATTTACCTGAAATATGGACAAAAGTGAACAAGTAACTGAAATCTAAACATCCTAACACTAAAATGCACATGAACTTAGGAATTTTAGGCCAAAATAAAGGTGCGAATCTGGTAAAATGCAGATATGAATGCGGTGCATCAAATCTCCCCAAGCTTAAAGTATTGCTTGTCCTCAAGCAAAACCTAGAACATAAGGGACGGACCGTACCTAGACCTAGATCCCCAAGTAGACCTAAATGTAATGAAAAACTTTGGAAGAATGCTAAACCAAGAGTGCATGTGCAAGTTTGAATTTTGAATTGTAAATAATTATGCATGATAATTCCACAAAACATGAGCTAAGGCACAGAAAATCAAGACGAGCGACTTTTGCTCCATGAAACGCAACCTGAATTGCAAGTAGGACCATCGTACTTTTTCGGACCCTAGAATTTTCAATCGAACTACAAAGTTGGTATCTCAGTTGCGTTAGACCCACAGTGAATAGCTTTCTCACCCTTTCACATCCATAGACCTTGAAATGCTTTTATTTATTTATTTATTGTATTTTTTTTCTTTCTTTTTGTGAATTCAGAGTGTGAGGGAATGAAGCCCGAGTCAGACGGATAAAGAAAATAAAAGTGCATACGTCCTGTCTGACCGCGACTTCACCCCCTTTAAAATTCAGACATTCAAGGACCAGTCAGTCGGATGGAAAAATAAAGAGGTGCACTCGTCCTACCTGACCGCATCCTTGAAATGCCTATTGATTTGGTTTTTTAAGACATTTTAGGTTATGACTTTCCACATTTCCCAACCATATTCACATGGATACCACAAACTGAGAAGTTACTCTTCGTCCTAAATCAGATTTTCGGTTTGCTACTTTTTCCGATTAGTACCTACTTTATTCATGGAACTAGTCACTACAGAATAAGATTCTCTTCCCAAACACAGATCTCATGAAGTTATCATACACAATTTTTCACAATACAAACGTCAAAAATTCCCATATGCCCTTGAGTTCAACATGTTCCCCAAATTTTTTCACAAAATGCAAGTATGAAAATGAAAAAGAATAACAGAAAAAGAAAAAGAAAACCCTAAAACTCAGATACTCTATCCTCCCTCCCCAAGCTGAACCATGCACTGCCCTCAGTGCACAGAACCATAAATATAAAAGGAAAAGAGAGAGAGAATACAACCCGAGAAAATGACTGTGCAGAATCGTCGGAGTCTCCCCAAGCTGGCTGCTGCTGTGCCGGCGGCGGAGTGGAGGCATCAGGGGGCGCGTGGTGGCGAGAGAGCTGCGGCTGCTGGTGATGTTGTGTGGCCTGCGAGCCGCACGAATTTCCTTACGGGTCGCAAGCAGCTGTCAGAACCTCGTTTCTTCTCGCTTTTGCATTCCGTCTTCAAGTTTAGACTCCTGAGAACTGCACAAACATAACTAAAAATACCTTATGCAAAATGAGGATGAACTATCATGCAAAATAAACAATGCAAAAGAAATAAAAGAAAAGACAAAAGAAAAGAAAAGAAACCGAAATCTTGGGTTGCCTCCCAAAAAGCGCTTGTTTTAGGTCCCGAGCCTGACCCTATTTGGCCACTTTTTTGCTGTGAGTCCCTTTGGCTTGGGGACCATGGTTGTCTCTCCCGAACCTGCTCCTCTTGCTCTTCCAAGCACGCCCTTGTCCAAACGGGCGCCCGTTCTTCCTTGCGACTAATAGGCCTGACCGCCCCAATTCACGCTTACTCGGGAGTGAGCCGAGCTTCCCGTCGAGCAACAACAAATTCTCTTTCCCTTGCAGTCTGTTGCACTCTCCAATCATCTTAGGCCACTCATCCAAGTTGTTCTTTTCCACTTTTTCTGAGAATGGTGCTGGCAGTTGGTGGGGTTTTGGCTCTAAAGACTCTGCACCCTTGATCTTTGCTGGTGCAGTGTGCGAAACAAGCTCGGAGTTCTGTTCGGTCTGTCCTTCAGTCACCACCTCCTGCGGGACGCGAGAGGTATCCTGCGGGCCGCAGGTAGGCGGTTGGGGGTCTGTCTGTGCAATCTGGGCACCTTACGAAACGGCTTGCGGGCCGCGAGCAGAGTCTTGCAGGCAGCAAGAGGCATGCGCAACAGGCTCGAAGTTCTGATCTGTTTGCCCCTCTGTGTCAACTCCTTGCGGGTCGCAAGGAGTGCTGGGCTGGCTTGTTTGCGCCGCTGATTCTGATGTTCGCTGGGCCGCAAGAGTCACTGGGCCAGCCTGTCTGTCAGCCTGCTGGTTGTCTTGCAGGTCGCAAGGTAAGGGTTTTGGGCCGCAAGACCCTGTGCTAGTTGCAGTTTCCGCCACTTTCTCGGCTGATTCGGTGTTCGCTGGATTTGCAGCTGTCGGGTCGGTTTCCTCTGCCGAGTTCGATCCCGCACCCGCGTCTCCTTCCGCAAGCCTCGCCAACTTCTCATCCATGGCTTGCATCTGCTCGAATATCATTTCATTCATCTTTATTTGCTCGAGCATGAAGTTGTTGAACTCGGCAGGTATGGCGGGCTCGAGCTCTTGATGAGGAGGCACGTATGATTGGCGGTAAGCATTGTACGGCTGCGAGAACGGAGGCCCATTGTTGATGGAATTCACTGGGCATTCCTCCTCCTCGGGTTGACGCCAGGGGCAGTGGTCGTGTAGTCATGAAAGTCCTCCCTGCAAATAATACAAACGTGAACTTGCACCACCTTGGAGGTCGCCTCCTGCATGTCCATTTGAAATTGCAAAGCATCTATCTTAGCTTGCAGCAAGGCGAGTTGATCCTCCTCGTAGCGCCCTCGGGAGCCTCTGCAATACTCGAGGTTTGACCATTGTTGCTGTTGAGCCAATCTGCGGTAATCTCCGAAAGTGCGCGGTCTAGATGATTGAGAGTAGTCGGCCATTTCGGATCGGAAGAAGCACCTGAAAGAAAGAGAAAAAGAGTTAAAAGAAAAGGTTAGAACTTAGAAAAGAAATTAAAGCAAAATTTAGAATTAATGTCGCCGCCCCCGGCAACGGCGCCAAAAAGCTTGATGTCCTAAAACGTATAGGCTTTTAAATTTGTTACTCGAAGCAGAACACTCGATCGCAAGCGTACGATCTCGTGTAGTATAATCGAGGTCGAACCACAAGGACGGGAATTAATTCTAAACCAAACTTCAATCGCAATTCAAATTCTAAATAAAGTGGGGGTTTTTGAAAGGTTGGTTTAAACAGTAGCAGATGCAAACAATAAGCAACAAGTAAATACTGGAAAATAACTAATTAAAAAGGCGTCCTCAGGGTTTTCTGAATCCGTTTGGTCTCTGGATTAACTTCTTGCGGCCCGCAGGAAGGTCTCTTGCGGGTCGCAGGGGTTGGTTAGAGATTCCAAAACTACCTGTTACTCACAGAATAACTCCTGTGAATCACAAACAGTTTTGTAATCTCTGTCTTACACTTTCTGCAGATCCTTGCGAGCCGCAGGATATCTCTTGCGGTCCGCAGGAAATCTGACAGAGAGCAGTTCTGGTTCTGGTTCAATGTTCGACTCACGTTATCAATTCGGAATCAAACCAGCAACAGTACAAGTTCTCAACTTTCGTATTTTGGTTCTTCTAACAATACCGGTTCAACAGAAATTCGTGGATCTATTTCTAAATCTACGTTCAAGTTACTTTTATATCTAGGATTCGGTTCCACTTTCGTAAGAACCGCAATTTTACCGTTCGGTTACTCTTGGACAACAAGTTATCAATCCAAACAGTGTAAATAACAATTCTTGCAAATATGATACTCTATTGACCAACTAAACCTTGTGCCTAATCTATAGGTTTACCATACAACAAACATGATATTCTATAACTAGATTTTGCTCGCAATCTACAGGTCTATCACATCAACAAGTCAAGTCAAACACACATAATCATGAAAATCACAAGTAACATGAAAATAACGTAAGTCTCACAACAAGAAGTCAATCCATTAACACAAACTTCATCATCTACCCTAAGAACTAAAAGACTACTCGCTCATGGCGAGGGAAAACAAAGAAGAAGTTCATGATACTAAAGAACCGAAGAAGAACTTGCGTGGCTTCAATCTTCAACGTCTCCAAGAAGTCCTCTCGAAATCTCCTCGAAAGAATGGTGAAGATTGACTCCAAAACACGCTCCCCTCTGGTCCCTGGCGGCTAGGGTGAAAGAGACAGAAAGTAAGATGGCAGCGGCGCTGGTACTGTAGCGCCGTCCTGTAGCGCGGTACTGTAGCGCCGTACTGTAGCGCGGGTTTGGTGGCTAGGGCGGCGCCCCCCTGGTCGAAAAGATATCAAAACCGCTCAAAAAGACTGCCTTATATAGGCTAGGTCATCAAAACAGAAAGCTGTCTGCGCAGTTACGGGCTTGCGGCCCGCAAGAGGTGTCCTGCGGCCCGCAGGGTCTCGTCTGCTGCTAGCAGACAGTGCGTTCCAGGGCCAAATCACGTCCAAATGGCTCCAAAAGCCCAATTTACCTGAAATATGGACAAAAGTGAACAAGTAACTGAAATCTAAACATCCTAACACTGAAATGCACATGAACTTAGGAATTTTAGGCCAAAATAAAGGTGAGAATCTGGTAAAATGCAGATATGAATGCGGTGCATCAACAATAAAAATAATTATTTTATAACAATCTTTAAGTCTAATATCTCATAATTATATTTGAGAAAACCAGCAATTGAACCGATTGATTCAGCAATCTGACCAATGACCCATCGACCCGAAGCTTTACCGGGTCGATGTCTGGTCCGGTTATGATAACATTGCTCGCAACAAATAATCCGCAACTCAGGACATCCAATTAATTTTCATGGCATTTTTATTTTATTTATTTTTTTGTAAGAGAAGCCTATTGAAGCAATATTTTTAGAATATGATATATAGGGATTTTTATCCGTTGCCATAGTTTTGATGGCACCACATGCCATAGTGTCTATGATAGTGGGGCCCACAAAAAATAGCTCCCTACAATTTACAAAATCTCAGCCGTCGAGATTAATATGAATCGTCGAGATTAAAAGTATAACACGTGGTGCCATCACAACTATGGCAGCAGATTCTCACCCTGATATATAGATTGATCATATATAGCTTCTCTAAGCTTTTAAAGAAGTTTTAGACGTGCAGGAAGAGAAAACAGCTAGTTTCTTTTGTTTTGTTTTTTTTTTCTTAATTGCCTAAACAATGCAATATAAGCTCAGTCCATTTTTAAATATTTAAAATACAGGGCTAATTCAAATTATATAATTAAATGCCATTTTGAATTTTGGTCCAAGTCTTTTACCACAAAAAGAAAAAATTGAATTTGGAGTGGATGCACGCTTACATGAATTCCTTCCATAATACATCCTGAAATTTTAAAGAATGAGATGATCAATTTTAAGTCATGGTCCGGGGTCGGTATCTGCTGAGATCTAAAACCGATCTCAAGGTCCTGAGATCCAAAACCGATCTCAGGGTCCTGAGATCCCGATCCGACGGTTCTCAGGGTCCGAATCTGTTGAGTCCGGATCTCGGGGTCCCCGAGAACCGTCGGATAGGGATCTCAGGACCCTGAGATCAGTTTTGGATCTCAGCAGATACCGATGCGGCCTGTGGGTCCTTTTTTCAAGTCACGGAACTATTCCTAAATGGGCACATTACAATGTGGGCTTCAGCTTCTATTTGTATTTTTCGGCTTAATTTTTGGTGTACTCGTCAAAACTTACTTAATTGCCAATGTACCCATCATGATACTCTAATATCCTATATCCCGTTAAAACTTAACTTTCTTTCTATTATCCCCTTTATTTATATAATCTATTATTTTAACTCATATAAGATTTAGTTGTCCATTATACCCTTATTCTATACTACAAAATATTAGTTGACATTAGTAACATGATCATTGGCACTTTTATCATCTCTAAGTGTGCAGTTCTGAGACGCACCATGAAAGCCCATAAGATCTTCAAACACCGTAAAAATCATATTAAGTTATGTGAATACAAATCATAAAGTTACATTTCCCGCTAGAATCCATGTCGGAGACTGTGATTAGATCGCCAGAAATCCTACGTGGCAATCCTCCCAGAGATTTCTCTCTCTTTCTCCTTTCCTTTGCCAATGGGTGCAAGAACTTTCCAGGAATCAGATTATTATCTGTTGGAGGAGAGAGAGGATCTGCCTGGGGTCTATATGTCCCGTTCGCACCTTTTTAGTGGCTGAACATTTTTTTTAATATGTCTCTAATTAATCCGCCCATTAAAGATTAATTAAATTAGGAGAATTAATTAATTACTGAATTTTCTTACACAAAAGTCCCTTCAATTTAATTCCTATTTCCGTTGAGTTCTCTTTTGTCTAAATGCTCTCTCATCAAAATAGTTTAATCTCTTTTACTATTATATGTTGGCAAATGGAAGATGATCATCCAGATTTTAGAAACGAGCTCTTCATTTGATCGATCATGCTGTCAATAAACAATAGACAGTACACTTCACTAAAAATCCGAAAGAAGCTGAAATTAAGGGAATAATGGGATGAATGGCGATACTTCAAAGTATTGTCTATGTTCTTTTACTATTCCTTCTTTTATATTAAATTTATTTTGGCATTTAATGTTCAAACCGATGGCAAAAGAGTGGTATAGAATAATAGAAACATGCAAATTAGTTTGAATGGACATATCCACTTTAGATGAAGGGTTAAAAGAGTAATTTCATAATTCTATAACATATTAATGATGAGTTATATAAATAAAAGGGATAATATAAATAAAGTTAAATTTTAATGGGCATATAGGATATTAGAGTGTCATGATGGGGATATTGGCAATTAAACAAGTTTTGATTGGTACACAAAAAATTAAGCCTTTTTTTATAAACTTGGCATGGGCTACCAAGTAATACATTAATATTAAGAAATTATATTTGTATGTTATATCACTTATTAGTAAAAAGTCTACGCCTTTCTTTTAAGCTGAAATTATTATTTCTTATAATAAATTTTTAAGATAATACGTAATGGACCTTAAATTAAGAAAATTGATATGGACCTTGAGTTTTAATGGGTTGAGACTTGAGACATTAAAATACGTCAACGATGGTGATCAATCTAAGTAAACAATCAACGGCTGGGATTAATTCCTCGGAGAAGATAGAACTTTCATGTCAAAAAATCTAATCTCCTTTTATTAGGAGTAAGGATTTGTATTACCTTTCGTCTATAACAGTGTTTCAAAATGTCTTTCTTTCTATTTTTCTTAAGATTCAGGGCGAGTTGTAATGAACCAAGTAAATACCATCTTAAAGATGAATTGACATTTTACAAATTTACTTATAATGAATTAAAAAGGCCTACTCTTATTTGTTGAAAACTTAATATAGAATTTGTAGATTTGTTGTTAAAAGCTGTAAATGTAACTTATACTGAATATGATTTTTTTTCTAATCATATACTTCAAATGGAGATTTTTTTATGAAAAAAAATTCATAAAATGGACATAGAAATTAAATTCTATGATTTTTGTTTATTATAAAAAAAATATCATGTAAGTAATAATGAAATACTTAATTCATAGTGAATTAGTATATTCGAACTAAATTGAAAATTTTTATTGTGTATGTTGCTTTAAGATTTATGCTCTACGATCAAATATTAATTGGTCAACATTAAGTGGTGAATATATTGCAATTTTCAGCCATTATTTTTTTACCCGCGCTAACTTGTAAACCTGGCTGCCGCCCTGATAGTCTACACACTGCCCGAGTACGAAATCAAATCCAGTGGAATACCCCACCAGTAAGGGTCAGAATCTGCTCCTAAAAAAACTTTTTGCACGAATCTTAAAGCTGCCCATTAAAAAAAATTTACACTCAAAAGCTAACCACTCCAACTATTTCATGGACTGACCATTCTAGAGGATGCACACTCTCCGAGTACTCATCCTCCAAAATACTGCACAATGCAGTTCACAATGTAGCTGTTGGATTGTCTTGAGACCACGCTGGCATAAATTTCGAGACAATCCAACGGCTGGCATTGTGAACTGCATTGTACACTACTAGCCTGTTCGGCAGAGAGGGATCAACGCGGCTCACTCCTCAACGCTTTGATCCTCTTGATCCGTCCGAACACGTTCTTCTTAGTGCAGATCAAGAACCCCTTCTTAAGCCTCTTATGTTGTCTGACTTGATCTCCTATCTAGATTATTAAGGAAAGGGAACCCATGGCTCAAGCCTCCTCAGCACTTTTGTATGGATCAAGACATCTGAATGTGAACTCTTTAGTGCAGATCAAATTTTAATCCTGTTTAGATTGCGGAACGACCCTACACAAGATATGGATTGAAAATTCCCGTCTAGAATTTTGATAGCCAACAATAAAGATTTCTAAAATTTTGACCAGTAGTACATTTTTTACCCGTCTAACATTTTGTTACGGGCCAAATCTCGGCCTACGACCTTTCTTTTGTTTTTTTTTTTGACAAATTCGAAGCCGAAAGACGACTCCAAGAGTTCAGGTCCATTAAAAACGGTACGGAATTTCCACTCCTAATCAAAAGAATTTCTACACGTATCACAAAAATTTCTACTCGATCGTAATCCAAAAAAATTTCTACACGGTTTGAATTTGATTTCCGGAATTAGAATTTTCTGTTGGAATCTCTCGCGTTCCCACGGCAAATTACATTTCCAAATTTCTTCCACCACAAGTCCATGTCATGGCACTTGGCAGCCACTGTCAAGTTTTCAAAAAAAAAAAAAATCCATGTCATGGACTGGAGACTGGTGAAGAAGACAACCGTACAAAGCATTAATAAAGTTACGTCTAATATCATATCTGGCATGCGTTGCTTTGTCAAAGTTTGGTTTATTTATTGTTAATACTGCTCGTACAGCTATGCTCATTGTCAACTTGGTATATAGACAGGATATACCAATATACCATGCTATAATTAAATGTTGCATTCTTGGAAATTTTGGGGAGAAATGTTTTTATTTATCTATATATACGTGTGGGATATATTTTTTGTTTGACTAAAAAAAATGGATATATTTTTGGTTAGCGCGTTTTGATGATATATATATATATATATATAGAGAGAGAGTTTTGCTACCGTTAGTCATGACTCACGGGCTGCTCCGTGAGTTACGGTCCAAAAACATATCAAATCACCTCCAAATTTCGATTTATATGGCTCAATAAATTCTTCATATCAAAATCTTATAGCACGCAAAAAATTTTCATTTTTGGAGATTTTTAAGTATTTGTTTTAGATTTTTTAAAATGATACATAAAACATTGATTATTTTATTAATATTGCATAGTCACTTTTAAAAAATCTCAAACAAATACTTAAAAATCTCCAAAAATGAAAATTTTTTGCGTGCTATAAGATTTTGATATAAAGAATTTGTTGAGCCATTTAAATCAAAATTTGGAGGTAATTTGATATGTTTTTGGACCGTGACTCACGGAGCAGCCCGTGAGTCATGACTAACGGTAGCAAAATTCTATATATATATATAATATAGGAACCCCACAATTGCTGAATATTGTAGCTTATAAACTTATTATCTATCTGTAGAATATTATGTGAAGAAGAAATAATATTGGACATCTTAATTTAGATGACCAACCAACAGTATTATATATAGAGGAGGGATCAAATGAGCACAACTTTTGGTACCCATTGGTAACCACAAAACTAAATCTCAGATAAATATATTTTTAATGGTTAAATAACAAAACTAATTGATAGAATGTTTTGTATATATCATATTTTATGTGTAATAAAAAAATATATCATTTTGATTTTATTTACATGTGAATTAAGCATTAACAAAAATCAACAGTTCAAATTTTATGATTTTTTCTTCTATCTTGATGGCTATCGAAATAATATTAAATTTTCATCATTTTTTATATATATGTTATTGAGATGATTTAGAATACATCTAACTGTTAAGATCTATTAATTTATGTATAAATAATAATGTGGTTATTAAGGGTACCAAATCTTGTGGTTATTAGATCCCTTCTCTTATATATAACGTTGTCATAAATAATGTACAGAAAAAATGATAAATTAAGAATAGACAGGAGGAGAGGGGTATTATTGGAATTTAGAAAGAAAGAAGAAAAAAGGACAGAAGGGTACAAGGCCCGTGATGCGGAGTATACGGACAGGACTGGGGACCATAAACTTACTCTCAAAGTTTGGCAGTTGATTAATGACTGCCTGCCATGTCCCATATTGACTTCTCTTCCAACTCACTTTAATTTCCTACCTATCTTAGCCATATTATAGATCTTTCAAACTATACATTGACTGCTCGTATTTTATTTTTATCGGCCTAATTGCATGTTTAGTTGTACGTATTGGATTAGAATTTTGTCCAAAGTCATTTAGATGGTTTCAGCCATGACTAAACCGTTCGATTCAAATTATATGTAACCTCATCATTCTAAATATAATATGTTTATCAACTATGGCTACTCGTATAATATGTTTTATCAATGGTGATAGCGTGAGATCTCATCATTCTAAATATAACCAACATATTATTTTTAGCACCTACATGATTAAATTACAGTTGATCAATTACCAACAATTAGATTATACAACTCTCCGAATTGTTTGGACCGTCCAAATGGCTTTGGACAATATCTGATTCCCTTTCCAAGAATCCAATTGCAGTTATCCACTTGCAAAGTAATGCATTCTTCACATATGATCACAACCATCAAGTTACATCTCAAAATTTAGCAACAAAATATACAACCTAATATTCTTTTAATTATCGTTTCGTGTTTAATTGATAAAAAAAAAGGCACTTTAATTAATTCAACAATTTTAGGTGGAGAATCCTTTTTTTGCACGGAAAATATATTATCATAATTACTCAATTAAAAACTGTATTAAACATAATAAATCTCACCCTTCGTAGACGAGACGTGTCACAATTCACAAATATCAAATATTCAAATATCCTTCTACAGAGGCATTAATAAATTGTTCAACAGCTCGTGCGACAAGAACACAGGATCAAATTTACTCTGTTTCCCTTTTTTATTAGTTCTCCAAAATTCCAAATAATAATATCCAATAGTAAATTTCAATTGGTAAGTGGTAGCAGCAATAATGTCATAATGTGTTGTTAAGGTGGTGGGAATCTAATAGTTCCATACTGCTTTGCACGTGGATGGGGGCACCAAATGGACCTAGCTAAACAAACCCTGTCCATGAGAAATAAAATAGAGCATAGCAGCACGTAGTGTCCACCTTTTTTACTTATTTACTGGTTCACTGTATTCTCAACGAATAAATACTATTTTTAAGTGAACATATTTATATCTTTCCGATTAATAGATATCATTTTCCAGTGAACATATGCACTACAATTTCCAGTGAACATTTATGCGACTGTGGTAAGCACATAGATACACGTGGTGTGTCAGAACTTTATAAGGATAGACTCTACGTGTTTCTCAATAAAATAACACACTATGGTTGATAATAACTACAACCGTACAGGTTGGTTCCTGCCATTAATAACGGGGACCTAATTATGGGGGTTTATAAATTTATAAACTTTTAAAATGTAAAATGTGCATGGAATCTTGTAGTAAGTGGGTATTCTCGTACCACCCCAATCCACGAATAAATTAATTTTTAGGAAAAGTCAAAAGAATTAGTAAAAAAGTGAAATTACTTTTATACTCTTAATTTGTAATCATTACATAATAAATATTCTAATTAAATAATATAGATAAAAGGGTAATCATAACATTGGAGAAACAAGAGACGAATAGAAAAATAATATCGAATCGGTAAAGTTCATTTAATTGGAGACAAGTTGTAGAGGGTATAAATTTATTTAACTGTGGACGGAGGTTGCAGTAATCAAGTGACTTTAGTTAGAACTTAGAATAAGATTTCTTTTTTTTTTTTTTTGGAGTTTAAAAGGACATGGTACCAGTACGTTGTACGTACGTACCGTCTCCTACCTGTAGGCTGTGGGCTGTGGGTTGTGGCCCCTTTTTAATTATTGTAGTTATTACCTGTTGACAAATCCAGTCTTGTTTTTTAGTACCTCTCTGCTTAAAGACTAATCCCATTTACTACTTTGTACTCAACTAATCTAAAATAGACAAAGGGATGAAGTTTGTTATGAAGTTTGTCCCCAAATTTTTAATTAATATAGACAAACATTTTGTCAAATTACGTAATTAATTAGAGCCAATTAATTAATGATGTTGATCTCCCTTTTCGGCCAATTAATACTAATGTAGACATAATACTATTCCCTGACAATTGGTCTCCCTCTTGAGAAAAATTTAACAAAGTACCATTAATTTTAAATCCTGAGTTCCCTGTACTACTCAGAACAACAAAATCTCTAAATTACATGGGTAAATATCGGAGAAAATTCGTTCACTAATTATAAGATTTTGATGTCCCTAATATGACTGGTGAGTGGTAGCAAGTGTTAGTTAAAATTGGGTAAAGCTTTCATGAGCATACCAAAAACATATCAAATCACTTGTAAATTTCAACTTCTACAACTCAATAACTTCGTTATATAAAAAATATTGTGGAATTTTTATTAAAAAATTTTAGTATTTGATTGAGATTTTCTAAAGTGAGTATATATATACTTAAAAGTACTCAAAAGTTTGATGTATCGCTTTATTAAAATAATCAATGTTTCATGTATTGCCTTTAAAAAAATCTCAAAAAATTCTTAAAACTTTTCAAAAATTGAAAATTTTTGTATTCCATAAGGTATTGATATAAATAACTTATTGAGCCATAGAAATTAAAATTTGGAAG
The DNA here is from genome assembly GCA_030179965.1 of Cyperus esculentus. NCBI lineage: Eukaryota > Viridiplantae > Streptophyta > Magnoliopsida > Poales > Cyperaceae > Cyperus > Cyperus esculentus. Next base: position 2,732,446 of record JASGLE010000043.1, read on the forward strand.
TGATTGGATATGTTTTTGAAAATACGATCATGGAAGATTTTCGTGAGCTTAAAGCCTTAAACTTTACTCAACATAATTTGCATATAACAATTAACAAAATGTTTAATTTTACAAAGAAAGAAAATAATGTACAGCTGATGGTGTGTCCTATCTTTTTTCGTTTCTCAAATTTCACAAAAAAGGCAGGTTGACTATAATAGATATGTGTCAAGCAAGGTGACCAAAATTAAAAAAAAAAAAAAAAGGTTTTTTTACTTTTTTAAGAATCTCAATCGATATTAATTTGTCATTATTTAATTTTTAACTAATAATTTTAAATATAAATGTATGAATGATGCTATTTATTATTAAATAGGAACTTGCTTATATATAATATTCACAATGTAATAAAAATATTCTAATTATTAAATTATATCTAAGGCACATAATTATATTACACAATAATTAAATGGATGGGCCAGGGCCTGTGGCTTCGCACTAAACCCTTTTCCTAATTGAATGAGCAAGCACATCACTTTCCTTAGGAATGTAATTCACCTTTTCCCTAATTAAATGAGCAGGCACATCAGTTTCCTTAGGAATGCAATTCACCAATTCCGGCATTTCATTCTGAGTGCTATCTAGAGTCCACACTATGGACAATAGACATTCATAAAAGTCACACATAGACTGTCAAATGGGACCTATGTAGGCCCATGTGTAACACTTACACTCACATGTGTTACTCTATGGATGTCCGTAGATTGGACATTTAATATTTCCCTTTCATTCTTGACAAATTGATGAACACACTCTAAAGTCCAAAAATCTTCAAATTTCAACAAGTAAAGATAGCAGGGCCATTTCGTGAGCGTGCCTCAAAAAGCATACCAATTCACCTCCAAATTTTGATTTATATGGACTAATAAATTCTTTCAATCAAAATCATATGGGATACAAAAAATTTCTATTTTTGAAAATTTTGAAGTATTTGCTTAAGATTTTTTTAAAATGATACATAAAACATTGATTATTTTATTAATATTATATAGTTACTTTTAAAAAATCTCAAACAAAATACTTAAGAATTTGAAAAATGGAAAACTTTTGTTCTTATATGATTTTCATATAAATAATTTATTATAAATCAAAATTTAAGATTCTAATAGAATTGATAGGACATATGAGCCTGCTTTCTTCAAAAAAAAAAAAAAATTTTAAGATGATTTTTTTTTTGGAGAACTAATTAAAGATAATTTGATATGTTTTTAGAAGTGCGTTCACACGAAATGCGATCTTTACTCAATTTCAATGCACCAATTAAATCCTCCTAACAAAAAAAAAAAAAAAAAAGACTAGTTAGGTAGACAATAAAGAGTCTGTATCTACTGTTATTCTTAGAGAATAATAGCACCCTGTTATTCTTAGAGAATAATAGCACCCTGTTATTCTTATCTTAGTCATTAGATTAAAATGGACGGATACGATTGACCGACTTTAGATTATAGAGGGCCTTTTTGAATAAATCTCATCCATAGATTTTGATCCAACGGTCCAAAATAGAAAAGTAGGGTCCTGTTATTGTAAATAGAATAACAGCAGATTTGAATTCGACAATAAAAATCCGAACTTTAATTCAGCCCACCCAAAACAGCAGCAGATGGATATTTATTTCATAATTCATATTCCGCAGTCTGTGTGCCGTAGGAAACGGTACGTAGACATGGGGGAGTGCAAGTAACCAACCAACCGTCCCAGACTTCGCTGTTATGTCGGAATTAAAATTAAAAATTCACAGCAATTGAAATCCTGAACTCTGAAGCAGAGAATTAATGGCGGGACCCTTATGCTGTCCTCCTCCCTCTACTTTTCCTTTTCCTTTTCTTTTCCCTTTCGCTCCTCCTCGGTCCTCTCTTTATTTCACTCACCGTACATGCCCGGACTACGGAACCGAGAAGGACACGTGCCCCCTGTTAACGTCTCGCGATATTTTGAGCGCGACACGAGAAAAACGCGCATTTATCGCCCGACGGTGTGTCCGCTTGGAGCATGACGTCGGGTGCGCTGTTTTGGTAATTCTGTGGACTTCTGTGTTGTCTGTTGTGAATTATTATTATTATTATTTTTTGGCGATGGCCCGTAGGCATTTCATTAATCATGGGACTGAAATTACATAGGGCTGCTGATTAGAGCAAATAAAGGAAAAGAAAAACCAACATAAGAAACGCTACAAATCTTAGCAAATTTAGCTAAATAACCGAGTGGTGAGGCTGTTGTGGTCTGTTGTGAAATAGTAGATACTTGCTGAGGCTAAATTGTTACGTCGAGTGCGAATTAATGATATATTTTTTTTCTGAAAAAGTGCAAGTATATTTTTTTGTTTTGAAAAAGTGCGAATTAATGATATTCTTATCAGAAAGGAAAGAACCCAAACAAAAATTTTTTAGCTTTACATCATAATACCCTAATAATCCAAAACACTTCAAATTTTTACCAAATTAATTAAATCAAGTGTAGGTGATATGAAAATAAAAACAATTCTATACTCACTAAATGCTATAATAAAGCTAAAATTAGTTTTAAAAAAATAAAATACACTAGTGAGTAGTGAGTAGTGAGTGACTAGATTCACATGTGACTTCATTGTTGTACACCACAATCCATCCCTCATATATGCTATGACCCTTTCTTCCATGTACTACAGTTGTCCTCTTTTGTACCCTCTCTCCGTCCCTCCCTCTCTCATCCTCTTCCCACCATCCCCAAATTGTGCAACCTCCACTCACTCTCTCCATCCCACTAAACAAACAAATCTCCTCAAGCTGTAACCCTAGCTAGCTAGCTAGCTAGCTATCATTATCACTACCAATGAAGCTGCAGATCTGCTACACCTCCGCCAGAGTCACAAGCGCGGCCACGCAGCTGCAGGCGTCGCCTTTGACGGCCAGCAAGGTGCCGCCGGGGCATGTACCGGTGCATGTCGGGGAGGCCATGGAGCCGCTGGAGCGGTTCATGATCAGAGTCGAGATGCTCAACCGCCCCGTCTTCCTTGGCCTGCTCGACCGCACTGCACAGGAGCTCGGCTACCAGCGCACTGGCGCGCTGAGGATCCTCTGCGCCGTCGAGATCTTCCGGCGGATCCTGGTCTCCCTCTCCACCGGCGAGGACGACGAGGTTGTCGCCGCCGAGGTCTTCAATTGATCGATCGATCGATTGATTAGGGTTTTTTTTCTTTATTTTTTTTTTCTTTTTGTGAGATCGGATTATGTTGAAAATTAATTAGGTGATTTGTGATCCCCCTTAGATTTTTGTGTGGAGGATGTATTAATTCTTGGATATTGTTTTTGTTATGGATTTTAGAGATATATATATAGCAGCAGTATAGGTTTTGCATTAATTTATGCGTATTTAGTATTTACCGGAGAAAATTAAGGTGGTAATTAATTAATTAATTAGTTGTGTATCATTTTGTTTGTTACATTTAAGTTTTAACTGTAGTAATTTGGAGAGATGAACTGCGCTAGGCAATGTGGCTAGGCAAAATTAATTATCAAAGAATTATTGTGTGCTACCATTAAACAAAATGAGATGTAAATGTAAGTAATATTTTTTAGAATTTTACTCCAATACTCTCACCAAAAAAATTTTCTTTTCAATGTGATGATTACAAATTAATATTACCCATAAAAATATTTATCTGTAACCGATAAAATTATCTGGATGTGAGCATGGAAGCAACGTCCTATTTTTTATTTATGTTTGAATTAGTGATGCTTTTAATTTGCAAAGGAAAAATGGTTAAATTTGCTTATTTTCAAAGTATCTTTTAGCTAAAAAAGTATAGTAATTTTTGAAGTAGCTAGCTTTTTTTTTTTTTTGAAGAGGGAAGTAGCTAGCTTGTTAAGATGGAATCTTTAGCTAGTAGAACAAAATCAACAGATTTAATTAAACACTAGAATAGAAATGAAATTAAGATTCATCTATTGCTAAAATATCTGGCATATATACGCCATACATGTAAATGCTATTTAAAATACCAAACACATATAACCAAGTCCTATTGGTTTTGTGTACAACCCAAAATTATATTTTTGTCCATTAATTATATGCCCCCAGATTATGGTATATAACTATATAATGTACATTACATATTTTCATACGAGCTAGACTATTATACTAACGTTAGCACTCAAAATTGTTGTTACCGTGTCCGAAATCACTATTTATGGTGCTCAATAAATTCTTTATATAAAAATATTGGGGAATACAAAAATTTACCATTTTTAAAGTTTTTTAAGTATTTGTTTTGCATTTTTGAAAATAACATGTACAAACATCAATATTTTATTAATATTTATGAGCTCTTTTCTAAAATTCAAAACAAACACTTAAAAAACTCTAAAAATAAAAATTTTTGGTATTCCCCAATATTTCCATATAAATAATTTATTGAGCACCAATCAATCATGGTTTCGGACACGATAACATAAATTTTGAGGCGTTAGCATTTCGGACCGAAATAATAGTCAAACTCATTTTCATACTACAAATTATGCAATTACAAAGTATTAGTCTAATTAAAGACACCATTTTTTTATTTATGTACATTTTTTTTAATTTTTTACTGAAATCCAAAGGAAGTGTTGTACATGTTTTTTGGATGAAAATTCCCCAAGAAGATTTTATACGTAGTACCTACAGATAAGCTAGTGATACCTGATAACGCTTTCGGTTATAGCAGTTCTTTGTGTGTGGAGATTTGCATCTAAGCATCTAGATGGTATGGGATGAGCTTTCTGTTCTGTTTCCTCCTTTTTAGCTCCAAATTAAGTTCTTTTTTTCTTTCTCCCTTTTGGATTGGGATTTTGAAAGAGGGCGGTTTGAATCTAATCATTTAGCAAAATCGTATGTAAATAAATTCCAGATTTTCCTGGGTAAATAAATACGGAATTGCATCTACATTATAAATTACATATAGAATATAGATTATAGCCTGTTGTTTTATATATGAAACTTTTATGAATGTTGATTGTATCGTGGCTCTGATGTTCAGACATGAGTGTGCAATTTTCTGGTAATGGGCCTTTTTCTGCTGTACGGGTTTCATTTGAAAACCATTTAATTTGTTGCTTTTTATAAACAATTTGGAAAATGGGCCTAAATTTGTGCATGTCGCTCGGCTCAAATAAAATTAAATGAGACCAAGAAAAAAAATATCAAATTGCCGCAAGCCTGCGACTTTAAAGGTTATCAAAACTCTTCTATACGGGTAGAAATTTTAGACCCATCGGGCTGATGTCTTGAAAGGTTAATTTCAAAATCAATTTGAAGCAAATGCACTATATCCCTCTTCTGTTTAAATCATCTTAAATGTTTACAAGATGTTGGCATTTGAGCCGGAGATTATCAATACAATGCATACCCTCTTATTCTCTACAATCTTTGAGTGAAAGATAAATTGCTAAATAAAATGCAATTTTCCTCATTCTAGAATTTGGAGAGAAAAATGTAAGTCTTAACATGCTTCTCATAAAAGTTCTCTATATATTTAAGACAAAACCAAAAAAAAAATCAAACATGAAAAAAAAGATGTCACACAGATGAAACATATTGAATAAAAGATTAATCTTCCAAACTTTCTTTATACTATATATATACGTACACAAGCCGATCTCAAGCAGCTGCTGCTTTGTTTATTAAATAGAAGATCTACCCAAAACACAAATTTGAATACTAGCTACTTGAGGCCTCATACTACTTTGCGCAAGAAAAATTTAGCATTCCCTAAACGTGAGATAATTTTATCTGTAGCAAAATTATTCTAGTTTAAAGTAAAACGAATGCAACTTTACAAAAATTACACCATGAGATTGGATTTTTTGACATGAAATGTCTCTCTCCCCAAAAAAGAGATAGACAAGATAGAAATGAAATGTCTATTTCCCCGATATTTTTCATGTCCACATTTTTGCTGTCAAAGGCTGTCATCAAAGAGATAGACAAGGTAAGACGAACATTTCTGTGGGGAGGACATAAAGAGAGCGGATATGGAATCCCATTGGTGGCATGGAGCAAGGTCATAACCCCTACAAAGATAGATGGTTGGGAGTAAAAAACTTGGAAGTCATGAATCGAGCATTAATGGCCAAGCACATGTGGAAGTACATCAGTCAGGGTGAGGAATCATTGCTCCATGCCCTGCTTGATCTGCCTCTACATGTCAGACCATGGCTGCAGTCAAATGCCTCTCCGCATCAAGTTGGAAATGGTATTTCTACAATATTATGGCAAGATAATTGGACTGGTCATGTGCTCGCGGTGGAATGGTCTCATTTGCACACATATGCACTACACCAGGGAGGTTCGGTGTCTCAGCACATTACTGAAGGAACATGGGATTTGCAAATCACTCGCACTGTTTCACACCAATTGGAGCAGTGAGCTCACAATCTGCAAAGCTGGTTGCAAACCCAAACCATAAATCCGGATGACAAGGATCGGATTTACTGGAAATGGACTTCGGGAGGACAGTTTTCGGTAAAGTCATTCTATGACAACTTTGTTCAGGGGCCACATATCCTCGATCCAATTCAGATCATCTGGGAAATCAGGTTGCCAACCAGGGTGGCTGTATTCCAGTGGATACTGCACCAAAATAAGCTACTAACAACTGACAGCTTAATCAAAAGGGGGTGGCAAATACCAAACATGTGCTACATGTGCAGAGCAGCTGAGGAGAGTGCGCAACATTTGTTTACATCTTGTCCCTTTACACAGCAAGTCAGGCATGGGGTATTAAGATCTTTAAGTGCTACTCTTCAAGCATCGGTACAATTAACTCATGGAAACTATGTGGAAGTGCTAACACAGGTGCATGATATAGCTCAGAAAAGATTACAAGTCACCATGAACTTTGTCATATGGAGGGAGAGATGTGCAAGAATTTTTCGAGATCAGTCCAAGATGGTATGCCAATTACAGAGAGAGATACTGGAAGATTTTAGTCTATGGTTCTAGTTGGATTTACACTTTATGCATTTCATATATATTTATTATTATTATTATTATTACTATTATTACTATTATTATTATTATTATTATTATTATTATTATTATTATTATTATTATTATTATTATTATTATTATTATTATTATTATTTAATTCAAAAACGATATTGATGTAAGTCATGTTACCCACCTTGTACAGTTCATACACCTCTGGTGTCCTATTTTAATGAAATTTGGAGGCTTGACCTCCATCTTTTATTAAAAAAAAAAACTGTTGATTGTTTACTTAGATTGATCATCACCATTGACGTACAATAATGTCCATATTGGTTTTCTCATAAGGGATGAATTTTCGGCCCTTTATTATAAGATATAATAATTTCAGCCCATATTGAAAGACAAAAAACAAAACCCAAGTAATCCCAACTGCAATGACCAGAAATAGAAATAGAAATAGAAATAGAAATACTGGTTATTACTTGTAGTGGTTATCCTTTAGCCTAGAATGCAGAATGCTTACTAGTTTCGTCTTTACACCATTAGTATGTGATTCGTCATCCCTTGAGAGTGGTTCAGTGTACTCCCTGATAATTGATGATATCTCCATTGCCATTCCAGCTTGATTTGACTGTGGACCCTCATTTGAAGATAGATTGGCAAATGCTTCAAAGTGTCTAAGTAGCATTATACAAAGAGAAAACATGTTAAGATGTAAAAAAACCTGCTTGTCTCTTTGAAGTTCTTGTGCATGACACGAGTGAACTTTCATATTCTAAGAAAAAGGATCCAAGAAGTATGATCTTCTTGAAATTCAGGAATCAAGAATCTGTTACAGAACTAGATAGTTACAAATAGTACATGTGAGCAGCTTTAAAAGCAGCAGCAAGTACTACTGATGCCCCTTTCTTTGAGGATGTTAGCATATCATGACAGCTGTATTTGACAACATAAAGCCCAGTGTGCTGAGCAATGTATTCGACAACTCTGGTTGAACTTGAAATTGCATTAAACAATACAAGTTAGGCAATTTTAAGACATACAATTTCCGTGAAGCTATAATTGAGGAAATTGGTATATAAAAGGATGCCAAAAAGAAAGTAAAGAAATAAGAATAGTTAGATATGACAATACACAGTGAAGAACAAAGAATTCAACCAATATTAACATGATACTTGAAACACCCATAAGCTTACAAACAATCCATTTTTGTTTTCCAAATTTACTCAAGTCTGAAATGACATTACCCAATAGAAGAGTCCAAATGGCACCCATACATGAAAAAAATAGAAATACTGGTTATTACTTCTATATCCTATTAATTGAGGTACCAATTAAGCAACCAAACCACACTTATAAACATGAAAAAAATCAAAATAATTCAATAATTGATTAAATCTTAATGCTTAGAATGCAGAATGCTTACTAGTTATGTCTTTACACAATTAGTACAAGATTCATCATCCCTTGAGAGTGGTTCAGTGTACTCCCTGATAATTGATGATATCCCCGTTGCAACTCGAACTTGATTTGACTATAGACCCTCATTAATTTGAAGATATATTGACAAATGCTTCAAAGTGTCTAACTAGCATTATACAAAGGAGAAAACCTGTGATTGTAGCAATGTTAAGATGTAAAAAAACTGCTCCTCTTTGAAGTTCTTGTGTATGACACAAGTGGACTTTTATTTTCTAAGAAAAAGATCTAAGTATGATCTTCTTGAAATACAAGAGTCAAGAACCTGTTAAGGAACTAGATACCTAAAAATAGTACCTGTAAGCAGCTTTAAAAGCAACAGCAAGTGCTACCGATGCCCCCTTTCGCTGAGGATGTTAGCATATCATGATAGCTGTACTCGACAACATGAAGTCCAATGTGCTAAGCAATGTACCTCACAACTATCCTTTTGCACATCCTGCCTAAGTTTGTTACACAATTACAAACACATATAACAAAGGGTAGGAGAAAATAATAGTGATGGACCGTAGTTTTGTATGATCAGGTTGATTATTGTATAGGTCTGCTCTCCTTACGCCTACTAGTATATGCAGGTTGGTGTTACTAGCTTAGCTTGATCATCTCTTAATTTACCTCTATTGTCTTTAGTTCTTTTCTTGTCTATACATTTTTGGCTGGATTAGGGAATATTAACTCTAAGGCGTGCAGTGTTTGATGGTAATCCTGTATTTAATGTATACTAGTAAAGAGCCTACACTTTGCTTTAGAGTAACATTATTATATCTTATAATAAATGGCCGAAAGCTCATCAAAAAACTAAGATGGGCCTCAAATTCTAATGGGCCTGACATTAATGTACTTTAACGGTGGTGAGCAATCTAAGTAAACAATCAACGGCTGAGGTTTCTTCTTGGGAAAGATAGAACTTTCATGTTACAAAATCCAATCTCCTTTTATTAAGAGTAAGGATATCACCAAAGATTTTGGGATCATAAATATTTTGTAGGATACAAACTACATTAATCGATCTTTGTCACTTGAATCATCAAAGATAAATGAGAATAAACAAATTGTTAAAACTTAAAAATGACAACTTCAACACAAAAGAATGAAATATGTTCTGAAATTACCAGAAGGCCCATATAAAAAAAATAGCAACCCTAAATCCGGAGGATGGATCAGTGGGGCAGATTAATTGCTGGTGCAATAACGGATAACAACGTCTGGACTGTTTTACCCTGCAAAGGGAAATCACCCGATCCAATGAACTGTACAATAAATTGTATGGGGGGATTCCAGATGGGGCAGCTCCACCTAAACAAGTGTCTTTTGACTACGGTTGACCCGAAGAACGGGCTCATCAGTCATCACTCATCAGGTGGCTCCATTGAGGTTACCTGTCAATTGTGACAAGAAGAATCACAAACAATATATAAACCAGACTTGTAGAAATGAAGGCTTAGAGTGTGGACGAACTAAGTAGTTTAAAGTTTGGCTATGGTGATGGCATGAGTAAGGTCATTTATATATTTATTTACAAACTACTCATGCATAAAATAAGACTATTTAATGTATGGGCAATTAAAAGCCTTACATATGTATAATTTATTTAAGAATTATACCTATGTGGCGCCGCCATATCTCGGGTATATCTTGGGGCATGACAATAGGTTACAAGATTTGCTTCTTCATGAAACATGTTTTTTCTAGCTTAGAGGAACCATCATATATACACCATAATACAGGCAGATATATAGCATCGGTTAGCAATATCAGGAGGAAATACTAATTATATATAATCAAAATAGCTCAGGTCTGTTGTCAGGCAAGCTTAGTATTGTCTGATCAGTTCTGGAACCAGTATAAGCAATACTATGGCATAGCAACCAAAAGCAGTGCAAAAAAAAATATTCATCCAGATTACAAAGTTAAAAACAAGACCGGCAAAAAAAAAAAAAAAGAATTATCCCTGTTTTATTTACTTGAATATATATACATTAATTAATTGGTGGTCCTCATCAAATTAACATTTTAAGTATAAATAATGATAGCTTAAGTATTTAATGTACTTTTAAAAATACTTTTCTAATTATGTGTCATTGTTTTGGTATGTCATTGGTTAGGTAAGAAGCACAATTAATGAGAGAATTTTGGGATTGAAGATTATAAAATCAGCTAATCATCTAATTAATGAAGTCTGTCAAGAGTGAAACTGATATACTCATGAATAGTTTGGAAGATATATATATGAACTAAAACAAAAATTGAAATGAGGGAGAAAACTGAACTAATTTACCATAAACCTCTTGAAATTGGAAGCATGCTACACATACTGATATTTTCTCCCTCTAAATCTTCTCCATTATCATCACAATATCTGAACAAGTTATCTTCTTCGGTAAGTGGAAGCTTAAGGCATGATCGATGTATGCAGGCCGAGATTGAACGTACGCCGACGGCGGGCTAATGAAAGCAACCTCTTTGGCATTGCTCAAGACAAAGTCGGCTTTTATGGGGTACGTGTGAGAAGGCAGTACACCCATTGAATCAAGTTCTTCTGCATTGTGCGTTGGTGGATCCAAAACAATGATCTTATAATATAGCTATTCTTAATTCCAACATTAGTCTCTGAGTCTCTGTATTTTTAATGAGAACCTGCCCTCGTCGAAGCGAGGATCAATGGCTTCCGATCGACGGCCCATCGATCAGACTGAAAATTCAGCTGTTCGGACTTAGGAGGAGCGAATATATATATATATGGTGGCGCTCACATCTGCTACGATCCAAATTGGATCGGAGAAGCCTCCAATCCAGCATTGAATGGCTTAGATTATTTCAAAAAATTCTCCTAAAAACTACAACCATTGGATGGGATTGTTGGCTCCTCAGATCCCTTTTGGATCGTAGCAGATACGGACTCATATATAGTGTGGGTTTGGTTACTGTTTACGAAAGAAGCGTGGGAAATAGGAGGGGGAGCTGCATGTAGCTTTGAGTTTGCGCGCCCCTCAAAATAACCTGCCCCACCCGCAAAGAACAAATTTATTTACCTTCAAATAATTATCTAAAATTATTTAACATTTTTTAACTGATATTTTTTGTAGAATTAATATTTATAACTTTTATTTTAAAGAATATTACAAAAAAAGTTTTTAGAAAAGTACAAAAAAATATATAATATAAATGGAAAACGCTAAGCTGATGCAGATGATGCTCCCGTCATCGATACACTTAGATTTTTTTCTTTTGTTTTTTTATGCAGCAAAATTTGGTTATTATGTAGCGAATGCCGATTACTATGCATGTATAATTGCATACTGAACTTGCTGGATTAAACTTATCTTCTAATAACTAAGTTGCGGTTCAAAATTTGGTTCAACGTTTTTTAACCGGCTTATGACCCCATCGTCCAGTTCATGACCCCTTTGTCAGTTTACTGTAGCATCTGATCATCTTTCTCCTTTTCTTTCGTTGTAACGTTTTAATTATGCATACTATATAGTTTACTATACAAACTAATGTATTTATTATGCAGCTACAAATGCATGTAGAAAATGTCTTTGAACTATACATGTAAACTTATTTGTTGTGCACAATGATTCATTTAGGCCCTGTTCGGTACACTGGTTTTGTATTAAGAAACCATGGCTGTAATTTTAATTGACTCTTGTGTGTTCGGTGGACAAAGAATAAACCAAGCAAAACCATGTTTCAGTACGAAAATCAAGGCAAAAAGAGCAAAAAGTATGTACAAAACCTGGTTTTCTAAAATTCCAATCCAATTGGATTGTTTACTCTATGGCTTCCTTCATTTCAAGTAGCGCAAGCCAGGGTCAAAAAATGATGGTGATCATCCAAAACCAATAAATTGAACAGACCTTAGTGTGCAGTGTATTTGTTGTAGCATGTTAGTGCTATACGTAAATAATAATATTTATTATATCACAAACTTATTTATTAATTAGGTAACATGTTGGATTATTTCATTTTGGGAATGGGCTTTTGCGATAGTATGTCTGTTCAGCCCAAATAAATTCCAATGAGGCCCATGATATATGCACTCAATTCTTTTCGTTATCATATTTTTTAGATTAGGATTTCGACAGGAGAAAAGAATGATGACTTTCAGAGAACACATTTTATGAGAGAGAAGTAATGCAAGAGATACAAGAAAATCTTAATACAAGAATCAGTCTTTGGTGTATGGGGTTTTTTATAAAAACTTAAATTTGAGTGGTTTGATTCTCATCTTTATCTAAAAAAAAGAACATCTTAACACAGTCATTTACCTAAAACCTATCTCTTCTGCATTCACTAGATCAAGTAACGCATTTTGATTTAATAAATTGATAAAACCAGAATAAAAAAAAAAGTAATACAGTAACAGCACAAGACTTAGGGAGCCAAATATTAAAAAAAAAAAAATCATTTTTCAACGATTATATCTTAATTTGTCTATTTTTGGTTTCTTATAATACACACTAATCTTCATACATAAATTTACAAATCAAATTTTACACAATTTTTAACCACTTCGAGATAAAAATAAGTCAATCAATTCACCAGTGCTAAAATCGTTTCATCCTCAAAATTGGCAAAAAGAAAAGCAAAAGAAAAAAAAAAAAAGAAGTAGTAATTAGATTCGTTCTTACATTGGCAGTCGCTGTCAACCTTTCATAAATAAATTAGATTCGTTCTTTTCAGAGACTCAACGTCTGATTTTTTATATTAGGCCGTTAAACATATTGTATTTGTTAAATTGTTTCTCGCTTTCACACGAATAATTCAAAGATTAAATTTGAGATGACAAGCTAGCTAGACTAATTAATTACATCTTTAAAAAAATATCTCTGAAGCAATTCTGTTAACCTAAGATTTGATTTTTCCGATTTGTTATTTGTGTTTGTACATATATTGTGATTCAAATTCAACAAGGCCGTAATCTTTATCCATGGGCCCATGACCGGTTGACTAAATTAAGATTTCACATCCTCAGCCTTGAGTGCTCATCCTCTGTAGCGCTGCATTGTGTAGCGCGGAACGTGAACCGTTAGATCATCTCGTGATTTGAGCCAACACAGATTTCAAGATGATCTAACGGTTCACGTTCCGCGCTACACAATGCAGCGCTACAGAGGATATGAAATCTCAAGTCACGGTGCCATGAAGCACATAGACCGTTGGGTCGCCTTGAGATGCAAGTCTACACGAATCTTGAGGCAATCCAACGGTCTACGTGTTTCATAGCACTGTGCCTTAACACAAAGGATAAGCACTCATTAATTTATGTGTAAGAGTAAATCTAGCGTGCTCCTAACTTAAAAATCATACTAAACCATCATGAAATTTTGATTTATCATTCTTATTAAATTTTTTATATGAAAATCTCTTAGGATACAAAAATTTTCCATTTTTTGAGTTTCTTAAGCATATGTTTAACTTTTTAGAATGACCTCAAAATAATAATAAAATAATGTATAAAACTATCTCATATTTAAAAAATACAAAACAAATACTTAAAAACCTCAAAAAATGGAAAATTTTTGTATCATATGATATTTTGATATAAAGAATTTAATGAGACCCATAAATCGAAATTTCAAGATGGTTTAGTATAATTTTTGAGTTAGGAGCACGGGAGACCTCCGTGCTCTTAGGAGCACCATAGTTTTACTCTTATGTTACAAGATTAAACTAAGACTGATGAGTGATGGACACATTTTTGTCGAGGGAGGAGTTGGTACAAGAAACCCAATAATTCAAGTTCGGAACTTTATTTAATTGTACCAAAGATTTCAGCTGCATCTCAGGTAGATACGGTTTCCATGTCGTTTTACATCGTATATATTGGGCTTGTGATTCTTTGAGACTTGAGTAGTGATTTAAAAACGGTCCAGCTAGGTCCGGGTAGGTTCGGGTCGGTCCAAAGCTGCTCCGGTCCACGGGTTCCTCGGTCCACGGGTTTTCCCGGTCCACGGGTTTTCCTGGTTTGGGAAACCTCGGAAAAATTTTGAGGGGAAGGAGATTGTACCTAGCTTAGGACCATCCCTCTCGGGTTGCCCGGTCCGAGTTGCTCGGGTTGCCCGGTCCCGGAGTTATATGTCAAAAAAAAAAATAAGAAAACAAAACAAAAAAATATAATACACCTATTTTATAGTACAAAAATAAAAAAATATACTTAAAAAACGAAAAATAATTAAAAATTAAATTATTTGTTTTAATCAGATATACATATATTACATGATACTATTACATGTTTGGAAAATAATATTTTTTATTAAAAATGAAAAAAATTAAAATAATATTATTTAAACCGAAAAAATAACATAGAAAATCAGAAAAAAATATAATAATAATATTTGTTGTAAAACAAAAATTCTTCTTGAAAAATAAAATTTAAATAATATTTATATTAGTTGTTAACATAGGCGGGAAAAGTTGGAACCAAGTCGAGCTACCTCGGGTTATTACCCCGGTACCTCGGGTTGGGTAGGGTCGGATCCGGGTTGCCCCGGTACCCCGAGTCGGGTAGGGTCGGGTCTCGGGTTTGCTCGGGTCGGGTTTACACGGGAATTTTTATTTTTCTGTTCCGTGCTCGAATTTTTATTGACTAGAATATATATATATAGTGGACAATTTTCACTGCGATGAACGCACTTATCCAAACCAATAAAAAAATGGATTCAACTCCCTGGACAGTCTGGACTTATTTTGTTACCAAAAATATATATGTATATATATATAAATCTGAAACAAAAATGATAAAGTAGGTATAAGCAGATCAAGTCATTCGAATTATCACCAAAATGTTTAATCAAACAATTATTCCGAATTATTTTGTGAATAATTAATTATGGCACCAAACTTATATATATATACAAGTATAAGCAACTGCATGCCAAACTTATAATTACCACCGATGGCCAAAATATACTTGCCATTAATATTGGGTATCAAGAAAATAAATTTGAAATGGAATTACTAATATATGTATGTATTTCATGAGCATATATATAACCTAACAGGAAAAAAAAGTAATTATTGAATTTATGTCTCTACTTCGTCACGCCCTTTTCCTCATGACATATCGAAATATATATATATATGGGTCATATCTAGTGTCCTCAATATTAGTATCCATATATTCACATTGTTATAAAATTTAAGTTAAGAGTTACAAAATTTAAGATAAGAGTTACAAATTTTGTATATATATATATATGTACTAGGCAAATGGATAGTTAAAATGAGGACACTTAAAAACTCCTATGATATTTACATGGGACCCATTTTTTTTGTGGGGGTCCAAAGTCCTTGCATCACCTTATTTTATTTTATTTTTCTTTTGCGAAAATGAATTTGCAGGAGAAAGTTTAGGATGTAACCTGCCTCAAATTGATGGTAGATAATGACACAATTGAAGGGGGGATGGAATGCTAATTGGTTGGACCTTTCTCCTATTGTTTAGTTTAGTATATGCATGTCACTATGTCAGAACTCAGAAATAGTTTGGATGTGGACCATGAAAATGATTTCTTTAAAAAAAGACAAAAAGAATTAATTAGATTACAAGGACAGCAATAGCATGAGAAAATCTCAGATTTTTATATATATGTAACGAGAGAATTAAATGGCTCAAGTTTATTTAATTTTTGTACATAGGGGGATGACTTATATATACTTCGATCTGCCTTCAGTTTTTGGACGTTTTGATGAAGAACAAAATATAAAATTCCAAAAATTTTACCATTCTATATATACTCATTGGTGATAATAAATTTATTGCAGATTTGTTATATATAATAGTATGTAGATAAGTTTGATTTTATTCATAAAAAAGTCATCCTTCATATCCTATTCTATCGTAGAGTAAATGGAGATATCATTAATTGTTTTCTGTCGATCATGTCACAACTATACGTCATAAACTCATAATATATATATACAAGTTTCCAGTCTCAAGCCAATAGTATTAGTATATATCAATTTTATATATGGACAGAGTTTGCCGTGACGTCCTATATTAATATATACTAGTAAAGAGCCTATGCGTTGCTTTGGGCTGAAATTGTTATTTTTTATAATAATTTTTTAAGATAATATGTAATAGGTCTTATATTGAGGAAATTGATATGGGCCTAAAATTTTAATGGGCTGAGACATTAACGTCAACTGGCATTAACATAAATCAACGGTTCTGATCTATCCAAGAAAATAATCAACAGCTCAGGTTTCTATTTTGGGAAATATAACCCTTTCATGCCATTTTTTCTAATACGCTTTTATATATAGTAAGGATATATATATATCTGTTCTATCACAAAATTTGATAATAATTTTTAGGGTAATACCTAATGTGGATTGATGCACTGTTCATAGAGTTTAAATGTTACAAATTAGATGTAACTGTTATAAAATTTATACACTATGGACATATGGACAATTATATATTTAGTAGACACTAGATGTTTCCGTAATTTTTATTCTTCTTATCACCTATTACTTGTACTTATCTACTTGATTTAGAAAAACATATTGAATCCACCCTATAAAGTAAGCCACCCACCCACTCCTTATGTGTCCTTGTGCTTGTCACAATTTCATAAATGTTTACTGTAAACCATAATATATATGTTTACTAGAAAATGATATGTGTTGATTGGAAAGATATAAATGTTCACCGGTGAAAATGTTATATGTCCATTAAAAATACAGTGGACCGATGGATAGATAAAAGGATAGTCACTAAATAGCTATATATTACTCTTGATTTTATACGCAGGGAGATTATATTGGTGCGTGGTTTGAGGGTGCAAAATCGAATAATGGACTGGCCCCTATATACTCTTCTTTGGACTGGAGATAAACAACTCCAATAGTGAGCTCAGCCGAGTGCTTTTAATTACTAATATATATGATCGCATGTGAATGCGCTTCTTGTTGATTTCAAGAGTCCACTCGTCAATGGGCATTAATCAAAGGTGAGAAAGTGAAATTGGAGCCCACAATATATCAACGGTATTAAACTATTCATACGAGAACACAATTAATGTGTACAGGAGCAAAAGGAACAGATATATCTCCGCAACCTTTGGAGAATTGGAATTAATTAAGAGTAGGATCATATTGACCATGATTAAGGTGACAATCTTGATAATAGAATTTTTTTTTAAAATTGAAAAAAAAATTCAAAAAAATTAAAAAATGAAAAAAAGTTTATGGATCTATTAATGAACTTATAGATAGATAGTGTTTCAAATTTTAATCAACCAGAATATTGTTTGATGGCTTACCAAAATTTTTATATTTTTTTAACGGTTGTAAATTAACGGGATTTTGAAGAACTATCAACATTACTGCTTCTCTAATTTTTTATATTTTTGAAATTTTATTTTTTAATGTTTTTCAAAATTTTTTCAAAATTCTCATTGTAAAGATTGTCAATGAATCTCTCCTCATTAACTAATACGGTAAACCCGAAACGCAAAGAAAGCCGATATTATTGAAGAAATTTATGGCGAAGCTACCATATTTCAAAGCAAAATTGATACCATATTTTTAATATTTTGTTATTATTCATATTAAATATGTTTCCATTCACTTTAATAACTTTATTGTACTAATTATTTTGTATAGATACTAAATAAAAATTTATATATAGCACAATAAAATGATTGATGTGAATAAAAATACTTAATGTACATTATAACTGGTATGTATTATAAATACACTAAATATAAATTATAATACTTTTTCATTTTTTGAGATAAAAGATGAAGATCAGGTCACTCAAACTTCAAACAAGAATCAATATTATATATGTTTGAACATTTTTTTGGAGAGTGTTGTTATATTAAATTTATAACATAGCTTATTAGTACAACAATTTCATAGTTGACATTCACTTTTCGTCTTATTTTCCTTAATTACTTTAATTATTATTGTTTTATAAATTCACATTGCGGTAGACGATCCAAAAAAAATAAAAATAAAAAAAGGTCTTAAAAAGGTTCTGAATTATTAAGATATCGAAAAATTAATTTGTATATGAAATAAAGAAAAACAGAGAAAAACTTATTATTACATATATAAAGCAAGGCTCTTTACTAGTATATATTAATATAGGACACGGCAAACTCTGTCCATATATAAAATTGATATATGTAATGGACTTTATATTGAGCAAATTGATATGAGCCTAAAATTTTAATGGGCTGAGACATTAACGTCAACGGGCATTAATGTAAATCAACGGTTCAGATCTATCCAAGAAAATGATCAACGGCTCAGGTTTTATTATTTGAGAAAGATAGCCATTTCATATCATTTTTTTCAATACACTTTTATATATAGTAAGGATATATCTATTCTATCACAAAATTTGATAATAATTTTTAGGGTAATACCTAAACGTGGATTGATGCGCTGTTCATAGAGTTTAAATGTTATAAATTAGATGTAACTGTTATAAAATTTATATACTATGGACATATGGACAATTATATATTTAGTGGACACTAGATGTTTCCATAATTTTTATTCTTCTTATCGGCCCTGTTCGGCAGAGGCGAAATAGTGGAATAGGCTGGAAGAGAGCACCCATTCCAAACGAACATGAGTTGAAGAGTCCGGATTAGAGGGACGGAATAGAGACCCTTTTCCACTTTTCTCAATTCCAGGGAAAGCCTGGAATAGCGATTTAGACATGGAATTGAGGAGACAGAAGCCCACTTTTAGCTGATGTGGCAGATGACTTTTTATTTTCTAGTGTATCTTTCTTCTCCTTTCTAGCACGCTTCCAGAGGAAGACATGAAGAGTTCCCTTTAATTATATTTCATTGTTCTTCCATTTTGCTCTTCCAATAGGTGAGTCTGCCGAACACACTTGGAATAGACCGGAAGAGTGAGCAATCTTGTATTCCTTAATTCCTCTTTTCCGTCCCTCTTCCGGTCTCAGCCGAACAGGGCCGATACCTATTAGGCTATTACTTGTACTTATCTACTTGATTTAGGAAAACATGTAGAGTCCACCCTATAAAGTAGGCCACCCATCCACTCCTCATGTGTCCTTGTGCTTGTCACAATTGTATAAATGTTTACTGTAAACCATAATATATATGTTTACTAGAAAATGATATGTGTTGATTGGAAAGATATAAATGTTCACTGGAAAATGATATATGCCCATTAAAAATACGGTGGACCGATGGATAAATAAAAGGATGGTCACTATATAGCTATATATTACTCTTGATTTTATACGCATGGAGATTATATTGGTGCGTGGTTTGACGGTGCAAAATCGATTAATGGACCCCTATGTACTCTTCTTTGGACTGGAGATAAACAACTCCAATAGTGAGCTCAGCCGAGTGCTTTTAATTACTAATATATATGATCGCATGTGAATGCGCTTCTTGTTGATTTCAAGAGTCCACTCGTCAACGGGCATTAATCAAAGGTGAGAAAGTGAAATTGGAGCCCACAATTAATTTTTGGTGTTGAACTATTCATACGAGGACACAATTAGTTAATGCGTACAGGAGCAAAAGGAATAGATATATCTCCACAACCTTTGGAGAATTGGAATTAATTAAGAGTAGGATCATATTGACCATGATTAAGGTGACAATCTTGATAATAGAATTTTTTTAAAAAAATTGAAAAAAAAAGAATTCAAAAAAATTTTAAAAATGAAAAAAAGTTTATGGATGTATTATTGAACTTATAGATAGATAGTGTTTCAAATTTTAATCAACCAGAATATTGTTTGATGGCTTACCAAAATTTTTATATTTTTTTAACGGTTGTAAATTAACGGGATTTTGAAGAACTATCAAACATTACTACTTCTCTAATTTTTTATATTTTTGAAATTTTTATTTTTTAATGTTTTTCAAAATTTTCAAAATTCTCATTGTAAAGATTGTCAATGGATCCCTCCTCATTAACTAATACGGTAAACCCGAAACGCAAAGAAAGCCGATATTATTGAAGAAATTTATGGCGAAGCTACCATATTTCAAAGCAAAATTGATACCATATTTTTTATATTTTGTTATTATTCATATTAAATAAGTTTCTATTCACTTTAATAACTTTATTGTACTAATTATTTTGTATAGATACTAAATAAAAATTTATATATAGCACAATAAAATGATTGATGTGAATAAAAATACTTAATGTACATTATAACTGGTATGTATTATAAATACACTAAATATAAATTATAATACTTTTTCATTTTTTGAGATAAAAGATTAAGATCAGGTCACTCAAACTTAAACAAGAATCAATATTATATATGTTTGAACATTTTTTTGGAGAGTGTTGTTATGTTAAATTTATAACATAGCTTATTAGTACAACAATTTCATAGTTGACATTCACTTTTCGTCTTATTTTCCTTAATTACTTTAATTATTATTGTTTTATAAATTCACATTGCGGTAGAAGATCTCAAAAAAAAAAAAAAAAGGTCTTGATCAAAAGCTTTTGAATTATTAAGATATCGAAAAATTAATTTGTATATGAAATAAAGAAAAACAGAGAAAAAAAAAATTATGAGATATATAAAGCAAGGCCTTGATATAACTCCGACCCAACTGCGTACATTAATTTTGTTATAACAACCACTTGAGGACGGTTAGAATAATTAAAAATCTTGGAGAGTTCAAAAGTCACATCGATCATTGTTATAATTAATACACTCTCACAATTGTTATATAACTATGCTTAATTCTCAGGTTAATTAATTAAATATCCACCATCCACACTTGATCCCCATTCCCAACGGTGCATAGAGTTGAATAGCAGGATTAATTCCGTGTCTCCACTAAGTAGCACAAGGCATGGAAGACCTTTAATTAATTACCATATATCAATTCATCATGCTCTTCCTTTATATAGGAATTTGATTTGATACAAGTGTGTGCACAGGGAGAGAGGAAGAGCAAGAGCAATTAGAGCTAGAGAGATGCTGAAAGTGCTGGAGATACCACTAATACTATGTCTGCTGTTATTAGTATCTGATAATGGAATCACCATCACCACTGCTCAGACTACACCTCCAACTGAAGGTATGCTAATTGCTAGCTGCATCTGTACATCTATATATAGCTTGCTCTGTATATATTCTTGTTGTGTGTATGTATCACAAAATATATATATAAAAGGTTGGTAATTAGTTAGTTAGATTGCATAAGTATATATTTTTGTATGTTTTTCTTTTAGGTGATTAATTAAGAACGATTAAGTTTGGATTAGAATTTGATAGCAAAACCCAATTATCAGTACTCTTTAATAAGCTTAGGAAGAATGTTTTGATGAGAAATAATTGATTAATTAGACGAAATTAAGTATCTTTTTGCAGCTTCCTTTAATTTGGTTGTTAATTGTTACTGCCGGAAGCTAGCTACTATTTTCCAGTAAAAAGAAGAAGAAGAAACGAAGCTAAACACGTATGCATATAGCCCTAATTAGTGAAGAGTGCCAGTAAAGTTTCTTACTAAATAAGATATTTTACGAGTGCAATAATATATATTATGCAGTTAAACCATCTCATTTTTTTCAGAATATTCTTTGCAGTTTCTAATTAAAACCAATAGTTTTCCCTGCAATAAAAGTTCTGATTGGAAGGAGAACGGTGCTGTGTTATTTTAGAAGCATATATACTTGTTTTTTTTTTTTTGGGGGGTCTTTTTTCTCTCTTTTTTTCAATTTTTTTTTTTTTTAAAGAAGTACCCGTTGGCTATCTTATTTTCTTCGTTCATTGTTGATTGCCGCATTAAAACTTACTCAACTTAAAGCAGATTAATGTTGTGCATTATTATCAATTTATCATGGTAAATATCCTTTTAAATAATCTAAGTTTTCCATTTTTTGATCTGCACATACGCAGCCTTTAACATGCATCTTGATGAAAAATTAATGAGTGGTTCTGCTATAGATCGGCTAAGCAATTTTTCATTTTGAATCGAGTGGTTCTTATCAAACATGTCTCTTTAACTGTAGCTAAAAGACATATCACGACCATGCATCCGATTATGAAAAATGAACGGCCTATATTTCATTCGATTTATAACATAATTAGCCAAGATTAATTTGTGATTTTTTTAGTTGAAATCGACCAATTCTGAGAGGGACTAATTAAGCTAGACATACAATTAGAGGTGCATGGCTAAATTAATACATTTTCTTGAACCCAAACATAGATTTATAACTACTTTTTATGTACTTTATTATAAATTTTTTAATTATATATTTCCTCTCTTAACAAACAAATTGCACTTGTTAATTAATTGTTACTCTGTCCCTTTCTTTTTCAAGAAAAAAAATTGTCTACCAATTCATTTTACAATATTATTCATGTATTTTTTTTTTTTGGCACAATCAACTATTAGAATGCATGCACCAAAAAAAAAAAAAAAAAGTCCTTTAGCGTATTTCTCCTAGAATTTAAGTAATTTTTATAATTTGAATTATCTTTTTCCATGCTTTTTACTTTTGTATATGATGGACTAATGGAGGGTCCTACAATTATGTGCTTAAACCAACTAACCAATTTCAAAGGTTTACTTTATAGATTACGTAGTGAAATAATCCTTTGACATTTTTGTACTTCTTTTACAAGAAGGAATGAATAATGATAGTGGTAAAGATTTTCTATTTTTTTTTTATTTTTTATAAATTTATATGATTTACTGTATGATTTGTGTCAAAATATTGTTGTGTGATTTGATCCCTCCTCATATATTATTCATGCAAAAATTACTTATATCAAATGACACTAAAATTGAATAAAATTTGACACACAATCGATCTATAAGTAAATGAACATGTTTGTAAAAGATTTTCTATTGTTAAGATTTTTTATAAATGTGTATGATTTAGTGTAACATTTGTGTTAAAATTTTGTGTGTCATTGGATCCCTCCTCATGTTATATAGTGGTGAAGAAGCCCAAATATATATTAAAGTTCTTAATTTAAATTATGGATACATCATTACTTTTGTCCTCTGCTGTTAATATCAGCAGTAGGTAATTAAGGACAATTTGGAATCTAGTTTGATCTTTTGACATTTAATTAGTTCTCTTTTTTTAAGAGACCATATATAAGTAATTTAATTTGACAAAGTTGACTTAATTAATTAGCTTTATTCACTACAAGGACATTGAAATATAATATATATATATGTGCTCTGATCATATTAGGTAAAGATTCAGTGGCCCCAAGAATCATATAAATTAAAAGACAAAGTTGACTGTATTTACCCCCAAGTCTGTTGGAATTAATTAAGCTCATAGTTAATCTGACTGGATCAAGTGATAGAAGGGAATACAACTAGAGAGTATATGCTTAATAATTTCCATTATAATTATTAAGCTCATTGTTTATCTCACTTGACCCGTTACAGCTGAGGACAATTTGGTGATCATGATTTTTCATAATAATTAAGCTCATAGTTAATTAAAAAATCCGACTTGATTTATTCTATATATTTCTATAGTAAATAGACAAGCAAAATTTTGTTTTGGATTCTCTCTTAAATAAAATATGATTGATGTAGACATGCAGTTACTAATATACTTTTACATAATAAAATTAACTAAACAACGTGTTCATTTTCCCATCATTCGGTAGGTCTTTATTTAATGCAAACGAGAAAACTTGCTCAGAAGAGTTTGATTGAGTGCTGACTGCTGACTATTGATTAAAAGTAAGAGGAAAAAATAGAATAAATATTACTTACTATGTTATTAATATAATACGTAAAGTATCTTATTGTGCTTCGCAAAGCAAAATGGCATTAATTTGTTTCGGCTTCAAATCTCATATTTCTGAACTTCAAATAATGACTAATCCAATTTGTCCAGCACAATCTAGATATTTTTAAACTTGCAGTATACTTTTAACTGTTTTATATTAGTATAAACACGTTTCGAATTATCTAGATAGTACGTGAATCAAATTAGAGTCAATTTACAATTTGATTGAATCATTCATGCACAAAGTGGTCATTTAAGCTTCACTCTAAAAGTATTTGATGAACATTCTATCAAATTAAATAATTCCAAATACATGCATCTGTAATTATTTTTTTTTTTTAGTTTAAACATCTTTTTCAAATAATAATGTTCTGTAAAAAAGTTGAATGTTCGCTAGAATTAATCATTCTTAATTTGATTTATTTATTTGCTGAAAAGTGAAATCTCTTGTATCATATGTTCTGCTACAGTGGCTGCATTAAACGCCATACTGGGGAGGTGGGGAAAGAAGGCCAATTCTTATTGGAACATAAGTGGCGAACCGTGTAGCGGGTGGGCTATTGACTCGACAGACCTTGACAACAACCCGGCTTTCAACCCTGGAATCAAGTGTACCTGCACCAACGGAACATGCCACATTGTCAAGTTGTAAGAACTTTTCTTTTCTCCAAAAAAAAAAAAAAGTAGTTTAATGGCCAAGAAAGTTTCATTATTTTCGGAAAATTAATTATGTTATTGCAAAAAGTTTGATATGAGCATAAGAGTATTACACTTGAAATCTAGCTAGTAGTGTGCAATTATTAAAACTAGGGTACGTAGACACATGTGCTTCGCGACGGGCAGTGTGTATTTTGTAGGTGCTTTTACAAATTTCACTATAAAATTTATTTAATTGGTTAATTAATGAGGTTATTTAAGAGAAAACTTTATATAAAGTATGCTCAACGATGTATTTATTTGAATAAAAATGGAGGTGATGGAAACTTGTCTGAACCGTCGGATCGACAAATCGTACAGCCCGTAATTTCAAATCAATGAGGAGCTTGTATTTTCCTCCCCTATTAGGGGATAGATATAGAACAAACTAAATCTAACAAACAGCAACATCACAATTCACAAGAACAAACAAGCTGAGTACCTCCAAAATAAAACTTGCAACATACATACATAAAATTGCAAAGAGTCTTCACATAGCCATCAAGTCTTTATGAGCTCTGATCAGGATATATATACACACATCGCCAGAACTATGCATGTATCTCGTACCAGCACCATCAACTGTCACATTTGCAGTCATACTCTTAGACTAGTACTAGTTTAATTAATTGTTCTCATTAATACAAGTCACTGTACTGAAAATAACAAGCGAACAACTGAAAATAAGGAAATCAAGCAAGTTGCAGCTTCAAAATTTACAGGACAATAATTAATTAATGGGAACTGTTACTGCGTCAGTCACATAGTAATCTCTCTTTATTCTATGTAATTAATTAATTTATTAGTCTGTTCAATCTTTTGTGTTTGTGTTCATGCCTGGTAATTTGCTTAAACTTTTCGTACATCATCCTCAAAAAAATTTATCATGGTATTTTCCTTTCATCTTATGGTTGCAAATTTTATTGTGTTTTGTTCTTTCTGAATTAACACAGGAGAGTGTATGCCTTGAATGTGGTGGGAACAATACCGGAGGAGCTCCAAATTCTGACTTACCTTCAAAATTTGTAATTAATACACTTTTTCTAATTTCTCATCTCTTCTTTCTTCAACGTTTCTTAATTTAAAAATGCATTTTTAGATCATCTTTACATTGACAAACAAACCAAGAACTCAAGTACTCTCATCTTCTTCATTAAATAAAAAAAAAAACAAGAAAATCATCTTATGCTTAATCATATTTAAATCATAATTAAGTATATTCTCTATAGTTGCTTATGTTGTATATTATGTTGTAACAGTTTAATTACCTTTACTGATATTTCAGGAACTTGGCTCAGAATTACTTAACAGGTTCTATACCAGCATTTGTGGGGAACTTGACTCAGATGCAATACTTGTAAATTAATTATATATACTTCTTTCAAATGCCAATAACATATTAAAGGAATTTTAGATTTCTTTTTACTTAATTGTGTAATTTTGACATCTGAATTCTGAAAAAATAGGACATTTGGAACCAATGCTTTAACTGGTCCAATTCCAAAGGAATTAGGCAAACTTCAGAACCTTGTTTCACTGTAAGATTAATCTCAACAAGAAAAATATAAATTTTCAAAACTATGAAATTTTTATTTTACTGTAATTTTGAACTTTTTTTTTACTTTTGCAGGGGAATAAGTACGAACAACTTCAGCGGCTCGGTACCAGAAGAATTTGGGAATTTAACAAGTCTTCAGAAACTGTAATGCATTTTTCATTTATCCTATATACTGTTTCTAATTACAAGATTGGAATTAGCAAAATTAAGCAAATTATAATGTAATTTCTATGTTTTGCAGCTATATATCTAGTTCTGGTCTCGGCGGTGAATTGCCAGAAACTCTATCCAATCTGAAGAACATGAAGATACTGTATATATATTGTCTAATATCTTGAATTAATTTTACTTTCTTTCTTATTTCATGATATTTTTAATTTAATTAACTGTGAATCTGTGATACTTATTATTTCATTAGGTGGGCATCAGCATCTGCATTTACTGGTAAAATTCCTGATTACATTGGTACAAGCTGGACAGCGATGCAAGACTTGTATATTTCTTCCTTCTTTCTAATTCCCTTTTTTATTCTTATGAATTTTGTCCATTAAGTTTGATCTACATATATGTTATGAAGGAATTTTCAATCTGTTTGTTCTTCTTTGAAATGTCAGGAGGTTTCAAGGGAACTCTCTCGAAGGGCCAATTCCGTCGAGTCTTTCCAACCTGGTCCAGTTAACTAGCTTGTAAGTCTCTTTTAGATTCAATTTCTGACAAAGAAAAGTTTATATTCAGGTGGAATTGACAGATTAATACAGTGTTTTACTTACCAATCTGTGTGTGTGGGCATGCTTGTTTGAATCAGGCGGATTGGCGACATAACGAAAGGCGCGAGCTCTAAGTTGGATTTCATCAGCAACATGACATCTCTGAGCACTTTGTATGGTTCCGATTAAACATTCGATTCAATCCGTCTCGGAATACAGTTCCTCCGGCATATCCTAATACCAATGTTTATCTTGCAGAATCCTAAGAAATTGCAGGATATCAGACACACTCCCGACGGGTTTCTCTCAATACACAAGCTTGCAGAAACTGTATGATTATAGAAACATTTTTTTCTTCTAATAGAACTGAATCCATCATCCATGGCATTTCCTATAGCATCAGTGATTTCAGTTTTTCATTTTACTTGCAGAGATTTGAGTTTCAACAATATAACTGGTGAGGTGCCACAGTCTCTTTTCAGTTTAAGCAGTCTCAACTACTTGTAAGATATTTATTACACAGTGATTTTTATTTCAGAATTTCAATGAGCTAGCTCTTACTTCATTTTCTTAGTTCTTCAATATATGTTTATTTTCTTTGGAACAGATTTTTAGGAAACAATAGCCTTACTGGCAGCTTGCCATCTCAAAAGAGCAGTTCCCTTCTCAATATGTAAGCTAATTTGATTTTCTATTTTTCTTTGCTTTGTTTTGCATCAGCACAGAAATGAAATATTTTGTGTTATAAAATATAGTTGATTCAACCATATATCTATATCTCTAAAACACATAATCTATTTCAGAAATCATGAACACATTTTACAATTTTCTTTTATTAACATAAACAGTATTAAAAATGAATGTACATAAAAAATGTATGTATCTATCCAAACATAATGATTTTCTTTTTTCTTTTTCTTGCTGTTGTTTTCTGATGTAGAGATTTATCATACAATCAACTCTCTGGAAGTTTCCCTTCTTGGGTCACTGAAAATGACAATTTACAACTGTAAGTTCTTTTTCAGTTACTTATCAATAAACTCCATAAAAGAAAGTTCCATTCCATTGTTCAATTTATAACTGATTACTGTCATTTCCCTGTCTAATTGTTTTCTTTTCTTTTTATAAATGTGAAGGAATTTGGTCGCAAATAACTTTGTTATAGGAAGCTCAAACAACAGGTATATCCAATAAAGATCTCAGCTTTTCGCAAATTTACATATGGTTAACTGATTTTGTGCTTTTATTAGCTTCAATTTCCACATTTACTAATTCCTCAAAACAAATTGTATGTTATGTAGTATCCTGCCTTCTGGTTTACAATGCCTTCAGCGAGGTTTTCCCTGTCGCAAGGGCGCTCCTCTTTGTAAGCCTCTCTTTCTCTTACTAAGAACGATAATTGTACACATGCGTCTTCAAAAATCAGTAAACTCATCAGAAAAAAAAACATTTCAGACTATTCTTTTGCAATCAGATGCGGTGGAGCGACATCCTTCAAAACCCAAGATGGGACTGTCTACCAGCCTGATAACGCTAACCTTTCAGCTGCTTCATATTACGTAACACGTACGTTCCCTAAACAGCCGATTCTCTGAGAATACATTTAAAGCAGTCATGTATCTACAAACTTAGTACAAGTAGTACAGTCTGGACTTTTGGTATCATCAAGTAGTGAATTAGTCTTTCAGATAAAAGCAAACAGATAACGCTCTCCGTGTGGGACATCGCAGATTCGATACCCGGATGGGCTGCCTTTTATAGACATTTAAATTTTAGTGGTTTGACCCTTATCTTTATCTCAAAAAGCAAACAGACATTCCCTAACATACATATACTTTTGGAAATACTTTTTTTCTATGGTTTTATTCAGGCGCGATTCGATGGGGGGTAAGCAATGTGGGAGCATTTTCTGAGGCGCCCAATTCCACTTACATAACTGAAGTTCAACCGCAAGACCAGAACAAGCTGCAATCGGACCTGTTACAGAATTCGCGAATGTCACCTTCTTCTTTGAGGTATTACGGGTTCGGCCTGCAGAATGGAAACTATACTGTTAAGCTCGAATTTGTTGAGACCGCGTACCCAAATCCACCTCCATTTGTTTGGCAAAATGTCGGAAGAAGGATTTTCGACATCTATATCCAGGTTTGTGCAAATTAACACTTGTAAAAAAAATAATGCATAGTAACTAATTAGATATGAAATTGCATTTAAAATAGTTGAAAAACTGTTCTTATTGTTGTAGGGAGTTCTAAAAGAAAAGGACTTTGAGATAAGAAAAGAGGCCGGCGGGAAATCATTTGTAGCCGTTGTCAAGAACTATACTGTACCAGTTACAGAAAACTTCATGGAGATCCATTTCTTCTGGGCTGGAAAAGGCACCTGTTGCATACCCACTCAAGGCTATTACGGTCCCTCCATCTCAGCCATAAGCGTTTCTCCATTCGGTCACTCTCACTCTCTTTTCTTTTCCTATTTTTTCAGTAAATAAAATAAGATGTTAAACATCAGATTACCAGTTTGAATCAAACAGTACTAATTTTTGGTAAATTTTTATAAATAAAAAAGATCCACTACCCTTAATACGCATAATATAATTGTACTGTGATATTTTGAGCTCCTCATTAAATTCAAGTTTAAACTTTTCAGATTTCAAACCTACGGTTTCAAACAGGGAACCTGGCTCGGGAAGGAGAAGAAGAAGAAGGAATATTATTACAGGAGTTGTAACAGGGATAGGAATTCTACTTCTAGGCTTTATATCATTAATTTCGATTCTGTTCTGGAGACATAAGAAGAAAATGGAAGAAATAGACAAAGGTACATGTTGCTATATTTTTGTACCATGTTTAGATGATTCAGTATGCCGGATTTGTTTAACCCCTCTTCTGTTTGCTTCGGCTTTCTCTGTCGGTTTTGCCAGAATTATTCGGGATAATTGATAGGCCTGATGCATTCAGCTATGCTGAACTCAGAGCAGCTACGGATTCATTTAATGAGGCCAATCTTCTCGGCAAAGGTGGATACGGTCCTGTCTACAAGGTACCCAATATCTTTGTTTCACTAAATTTATTGTGAAATGATAAAATTGTGAAAATAGTTTTCGGATTGCTTTCTTAAGATAAATTACCTTTACAGGGAAAATTACCAGATGGCCGCGACGTAGCAGTCAAGCAGCTATCATTGACATCGCGCCAAGGGAAAGAGCAATTCGTCACGGAATTAGCCACGATATCAGCTGTGCAACACAAGAACCTGGTAAAACTGCATGGTTGCTGCATTGAAGGAAGCAAGTTCCTCCTGGTCTATGAATATCTGGAAAACGGAAGCCTAGATAAAGTCTTCTTCGGTATGTCGTCAGAACTCAGAAATTAGAACCTTATTCGAATTCGGAACTTTGGTTGCCTTCAATAACGTAGTTATGCTGTTATGGTATCCTTTTTTGTACCCAAATATTGTAAGATGACTTTCTTTTTCTTTCTACATTTTGTACAAAATATCAGGACAACGTATTTTGCACCTTGATTGGGCAACTCGGTTCGGGATATGTCTCGGTGTGGCACAGGGCCTCACATACCTGCACGACGAGGCCCATGTCAGAATTGTGCACAGAGATATCAAAGCCAGCAATATACTGCTAGACAAAGATCTTAACCCGAAAATATCGGATTTCGGTTTGGCCAAGCTTTATGACAACAAGAAGACCCATATGAACACCAGAGTTGCTGGTACAATGTAAGTCTTTTGTTAAAATTAGTCCCTACAGTTTACTGCACTGTACTACACATAAAACTGATAATTCAGGCTGTAAACATGAAAAAAGATCTTTGAAAATTCAATAATTTTTTTAAATGAGTAACATTTTAATTCTTGATTATTTGTACAGAGGGTATCTGGCGCCAGAGTATGCAATGATGGGTCATCTTACAGAAAAAACTGATGTGTTTGCATTTGGTGTGCTTGTGCTGGAGATAGTGGCAGGTCGTTCAAATTCAGATGAGAACCAAGATCCTGATGATAAATACCTGCTTGACCAGGTGAATTAATCTTTGCTAATTAATTCAGTAATTCTAGCCTTTTCAGTTTTCATAAAGGCTAATTCTGCTATGGATTAGATAAAATATGGACCATTTATTTTTCATAATCGGATGGTCACGATATATCATTTATATACAATTAAAGAAACATGTTTGATAAGAACCGCTCGATTCAAAATGAAAGGTTGCTTAACCGATCCATAGCAGAATTAATGAGCAGAGACATTAAGACAATTAAGCCCAACCCAAATTGACCCATTTATTACTGGGCCTCATTTCAGAAAAAATTTAAATCAGAATTGAATTTAAACTTGGGTTATATCTGATGCCCTCAAAATTAGTGTTCACATATATATCCACATTGTTACGAAATCTGAGTTAAGTGTTACACAATTTGAGATAAGAGTTAACAAATTTTGTGTCAGAGTTAACTGACAATAACTGTCTGATGACTGCAACTGCAGGCATGGAACATGTACGACCAGAACCGTCTGCTCGAGGTAACAGACCCAAAGCTCGAATCGTACGACGAAGAGCAGGCGCTACGGGTAATACGTATCGCGCTGCTGTGCACCCAGGCGTCCCCGTCGCAGCGACCGTCCATGTCGCGCATCGTGTCGATGCTTATTGGCGAAATAGAAGTCGGCGAAGTCACTTCCCGACCGGGTTATTTGGCAGAATGGCAGTTCAGAGAAGTCTCTGGGGCTCCCACAGAACACTCCAGGCAACCGGCTGAGGGAATTGGCTCGCCGGATGTGTTGTTGGATTCTGATAACAGAGACTGAAAGTGAGAAGATTGTTGGTTTGTGATTAATTAGTAATTATACAAATTACAACGGTAGAAATTAACGTGGTTAAACACATTATAAATGTACTAGTAACTAGTAAAGAGCTCACACGTTGTTTTGAGCTGAATTTGTTATTTCTTATAATACATTTTTAAAATAATATGTAATAAGTCTTATATTAAGGAAATTGATATGGGCCTTAAATTTTAGAGGAAAGTCCGTTTTCAGTCTCTGAACTATTCTGTTTGGTTCAAATTGCCCCCTAAACTATTTTTCGGTTCAAATTGCTCCCTCAACTATTCATTTGGGTTCAAACCAGTCCTTCCATCCATCACAGTTAGAATAATCACAAGGAAATATAATATTTTTTTCTATTATACCCAAATACCCTCCTGCCATAATTCCCAGCTTCCTCTTGCTAAATGCTAATATTCCCGTGGCCAACGCTCCAATATAGAAGAACAGATCTGATCTCCAAAACACTTGATAAAACATGTCGGAATCTCATCTTCTTCGAATCCTTTGTTCCTCGCACATTTCTTCTTCGCTATATTCTCCTCCGCCAAACCCTCCTTGATTTGCTCAGCAAATTAAGCTTAGCTATAGCCTCCGTCAGACTCAAACCCTCCTCTGTTAGGCCCTCCCTCATTAATCTTTTTATTTTAATTAATTTTATAATTTCATGTCAATTTACATATCCAATTTGATAACGAACTTGACAAATTGCAAAAAGGTAACTGTTGAGATTTTGTTAGTGGATTTTTGTGTGTGTTTGTGTGTGTGTAGGAGGAAGAGAGGAAGAAGAGAGGAGAAGGGGGCAGAATTTTTGTGGGAAGAAGAAGCACTCCCAATTTTCTATTTTCTAATATTTATTTGGTCTTTTACAAATTTACGAATTAGACCCTACAAATACAAATAATTACAAACAACAATGAAAAACATAAAAACAAAAGAGGAATGAGTAGGGACTCCAACAATAATCCTCCTCCACTCATGGAGCGTGTCCGCCTACCAAACCCGCCTTCTTACAACAAGCTTCAAGCTTCAACGGCGGTACCGGCTTCGTCAACATATCCGAACAATTTTCACTCGTGTGGATTTTCCCCAACGCCAATTCCTTATTCTCAAGCACATCTCGAATCCAATGATATCTCAAATCAATATGCTTGGAACGAGAGTGAAACATCGGATTTTTACTTAAGTGAATTGCACTTTGACTATCACAAAATAAAACATACTGTTCTTGCCGAATACCCAACTCGTGCAAGAATTTCTTCATCCAAATGACTTCTTTGCACGCTTCTGTAACGGCTATGTACTCGGCTTCGGTTGTTGAGAGTGCAACACACTTTTGCAATTTAGATTGCCATGACACGGCCCCATTTCCAAAACAAACCAAATAACCGGATGTAGACTTCCTTGAGTCTACGTCACCGGCCCAATCGGCATCCGTATATGCCTCCAACACCGGTTCGGTTGTGCTACCAAAACAAATGCAATGCTTACTTGTACCACGCAAGTATCTTAGAATCCACTTAGTGGCATTCCAATGTGCCTTACCCGGATTCGAAAGAAAGCAACTAACCACGCCAACGGCATGAGCTATGTCCGGTCTCGTGCACACCATTGCATACATTAACGAGCCTACAACCGAGGCATATGGCACATTCTTCATCTCCTCCTTCTCCTTGTCATCCTTCGGACAACTATCATGAGACAATTTAAAATGGCTCGCAAGGGGAGTGGTTACCGGTTTACAATTTGCCATGTTGAATCTTTCAAGTACCTTCTCAATGTACTTTTCTTGTGACAACCAAATTTTTCGATCTTTCCGGTTTCTAGTGATTCTCATTCCAAGAATTTGCTTAGCCGCACCCAAATCTTTCATAGCAAATTCGCTACCAAGTCTCTCTTTCAATGCTCTAATTTTTCGCAAATCACTACCGATGACCAACATGTCATCAACATAGAGCAAGAGAATAATAAAATCACCGCTAGAATACCGTTTTACAAAAACACAATTATCGGAATTAGTTTTCACGAAATTGTTGTCACTCATAAAAGATTCAAACCTTTTGTACCAATTTCGTGGCGCTTGTTTCAAGCCATAGAGGCTCCTCCTCAATTTGCACACGAAGTGCTCTTGTCCTTCCGCCACGAATCCTTCGGGTTGCTCCATATAGAGCTCCTCCTCCAAATCACCATGGAGGAATGCGGTTTTGACGTCTAGTTGTTCAATTTCCAAATCCAAACTAGCGGCCAAACCGAGCATAACCCGGATAGAGGACATCTTCACAACGGGAGAGAATATTTCCTCAAAATCAACTCCCTTCTTTTGATCGAATCCCTTCACTACCAACCGAGCCTTGTATCTCGGCTTTCCTTCTTGACCCTCCGATTTCACCCGATATACCCATTTATTTTTTAGCACATTTTTGCCTTTCGGCAATTCCACCAAATCAAAAGTGTTGTTCTCATGCAAAGATTTCATCTCATCTTGCATGGCTTCTATCCACTTATTTTTGTGCTCCGATTCAATTGCTTGATCAAAGCATTCGGGCTCACCATCATCTACTAACAAAATAAAATCATTGATAGAGTACCTTGTGTTGGCCCGTCTTTCTCGGGTTGACCTCCTCACTTCTTGTGGTTGAGGATCCACACTCGAAGAGGTTTCGGCTTGAGGTTCATTCACCTCTTGAGAGTCATTGGTTTCGGTTGGTTGATTCGGATTTGGTTGAGTTGTTTGGGAATTTGGGTTAGAGTTTGAGAGAGGAGTTAGATCAACAAGGTTCCTCGAAGAGGTTTCGGCTTTGTCGAGGCTTTGCATATCACCAACGTGCTCTTGTTCAAAGAACACTACATCTCGACTTCTAACTACCTTCTTCTCAACCGGATCCCACAATCGGTACCCGAATTCACCATTCCCATACCCCAAGAAAACACATTCTTTGGTCTTACTATCGAGCTTTGACCTTTCATCTCTAGGAATGTGCACAAAAGCTCTACAACCAAACACTCTAAGATGATCATAAGAAACATCTTTACCTTTCCAAATCGTTTCCGGTATATCACCGTCCAACGCATGTGAAGGGGAGCGGTTGATCAAGTGGACCGCCGTGTTCAAGGCTTCACCCCAAAAGCCTTTCGAGAGTTTAGAATGAGAGAGCATACAACGAATTCTCTCACAAATGGTGCGGTTCATTCTCTCGGCTACACCGTTTTGTTGTGGGGTCTTTGGAACGGTTTTCTCAAGCTTGATACCGATGGTCTTGCAAAATGATTCGAATGGACCACGGTATTCTCCTCCGTTATCGGACCGGATGCACATCACCTTCTTTCCGGTTTCTCGTTCCACTTCCACAACCCACTTCTTGAACACGTCCAAAACTTAATCTTTTGACTTCAACGGGTATGCCCACAATTTCCTTGAGTGGTCATCCACAAAAGTCACAAAATAAAGTGCACCACCGATGCTTCTATCTCCCATAGAACAAAGATCGGTGTGTACCAAATCCAACAAACTCGGTTTCTTACCATGTGACGTTCTCTTGAAGGCGACACGGTGTTGCTTGCCCGCCAAACAATGGGTGCAAGAGGTGAGAGATCTATCGTCACAAGGCACGAAATTTCTTTTAGCGAGAATTTCAATGCCTTTTTGGCTCATGTGACCCAACCGCAAATGCCACAAATCGGTCGAGCCATTTTCCGAAACATTCACCTCCCCACATACTTTAACTTGGGTTGCATAAAGCGAACCCGATTTCGTACCGCCAGCAATCACCGTCCTCTCGACAATTTCCATTTGCCTCCAAAGAAGCTACTCTTGTATCCTTCGTCATCAAGGATACCAACCGAGATCAAATGAAGTCTCATATCCGGCACATGCCGAACATTTTTCAAAACAAGCTTGCTTCCCAAATTGGTCTCGACACAAATGTCTCCAATGCCAACAATTTTGCAAACTCCGTTATCTCCTAACCTTACAATACCACGTTCACCTTCCGTATAGGAAGTGAACAAGTCATGTTTGGATGTGACGTGGAAGGAAGCGGCGGGGTCTACGATCCAATTGGAGTCTTGACCAATATAATTCACAAAGCCTTCATTGTAGGCTATGAACACCTCCCCATCAGAAGCAAGGTCGGTGGTACTTTCGTGTTCACCATCACCGCCTCTCTCCTTTGATTGACTCCTTTTAAAGCCATCATTCTTGGCTTTTAACTTCCGGCATTCGTGCTTCATATGGCCGGGCTTCTTGCAATAATGGCAAATAATTCCCTTTCTCGACTTAGATCTTCCCCTCGACTTACTCCGCTTGTCATTATAGTCAGAGTTTCTATGAGAACTCCTTCCCCAATTCTCGGTGACTAGAGCCAAAGATTCACCCGAGACACCTAGCTCCTTACGCCTCAACTCCTCGTTGAGCATGCTATCCTTCACCATGGCTAGGGTCACGACACCATTTGGTGCCGAATTGCTCAATGTCACCACCAAGGTTTCCCAACTATCAGGTAGAGAACTCAACAAAATTAAAGCTTGCAACTCCTTGTCCAAAACCATTTTCATGGTTGACAAACGGTTCACACAATCTTGGAAACGGCTCAAGTAATCCGAGACCGATGTACCTTCTTGGTATTTCATGTTTACCAATTTTCGAATGAGAAACGCCTTGTTCTGAGCAGTCTTGCGCTCGTACATGCTCTCAAGTTTCTCCCACAAAACTTTGGCATCGGTTTCGGTTGAGATGTGGTGGAACACAGAATCATCCACCCATTGTCTAATCAAGGCTATCGTCTTCCGATTAGACACTTTCCAAGCATCCTCCGAGGTTTCGGCAGGTTTGGTACCGGTAAGGGGTCCGAAAGCATCCTTACAATACAACAAATCCTCCATTCGAGACTTCCAAATACCATAGTTGGATGAGGTCAATTTAATCATGGTACCACTGCTACTACTTTCTTCCATCTCAATTTAACAAATACCCAACTAGCAAATCCCCAAATTAATCAAATCAAATCCCAAACCGGGCAACAAACAGTCAACAGAAATCAGCACAGCTTGCGTTATAACGCAACTCCAACTTCCGTTATAACGGAATAATTCAATTGCCTTTCAGAGGCTTTCCGTTATAACGCACCCCAACTTCCGTTGTAACGGAACAACTCCAAATGGTTCACCCAGATTGCATTATAACGCAACACCACTTCCGTTATAACGGAACAATGCACTGACCTTCCAGAGAGCACCCGTTATAACGCAATACACCTTCCGTTATAACGGAACAGATTTCGGTACCAGTTTCAGAGGGTCTCAGCTTGCGTTATAACGGACCAAACAATGCGTTATAACGGAACAAAGATCTGACTAGGTTTTACCTCAGATCGCTGACGCCTTCGATCGTCGGAGCAGCGATCAACGACGACGCCCACCAAATCAGCACTCTACTGACCTCAGATCTGCTCAGTACCAACCAGATTTCGCAACTCACACCAAATCCCCAATCCGCACACGACTCGGCGAGACGCGGCGGAACAAACTCGAGCGTCGGCGAAGCGACGGCAACGACAACGACAACGACAACGGGGCAACGGCGGCAGCAACGAACGAAACGAGCAGTGATGGCGGCGAGAACTCCGGCGACGGTGGCGAACGTAGGCTCTGATACCAGTTGTTGAGATTTTGCTAGTGGATTTTTGTGTGTGATTGTGTGTGTGTGTGTAGGAGGAAGAGAGGAAGAAGAGAGGAGAAGGGGGCAGAATTTTTGTGGGAAGAAGAAGCACTCCCAATTTTTATTTTCTAATATTTATTTGGTTTTTTACAAATTTACGAATTAGACCCTACAAATACAAATAATTACAAACAACAATGGAAAACATAAAAACAAAAGAGGAATGAGTAGGGACTCCAACAGTAACTAATAAGTGTTCATTTTTTTTGCTATTACGAGACCAAAGATAAACCACAAATATCAGTTTCTAACATAACTAAATAGATTAGCAATAACATTTCATGAGTTCTCCAAGACACCAATCTTCCAGGGGCGTTCTCCCTCCTAGTCAAACAAGGAAAAAGACAAAATAATGAAGAAAATATGATATGAATTGAACCAAAAATTGAACAGCGGTTGGTCTACCTGTACCAAAATTAAATAATCAGAGAGAAGAAAGAGAGGATTGGGAGAGGAGGAGTACTAACGGAAATATTAACGATGACAGACGGAAGGACTGGTTTGAACCAAAATGAGTAGTTGAGGGGGCAATTTGAACCAAAAAATAGTTTAGTGGGCAATTTGAACCAAACAGAATAGTTTAGGGACTGAAAATAGACTTTCCTCTAAATTTTAATGGGCTGAGACATTAACGTTAACGGGCATTAACGTAAATCAACGGTTCTAATCTATCCAAGAAAATGATCACCGGCTTAGGTTTCTTATTGGAGAAGATAGTCTTTTCATATCATTTTTTTTCCAATATGCTTTTATATATGAGGAGGGATCCAATAATCACCGGAAGGACTGGTTTGAACCAAAATGAGTAGTTGAGGGGGCAATTTGAACCAAAAAATAGTTTAGTGGGCAATTTGAACCAAACAGAATAGTTTAGGGACTGAAAATAGACTTTCCTCTAAATTTTAATGGGCTGAGACATTAATGTTAACGGGCATTAACGTAAATCAACGGTTCTAATCTATCAAAGAAAATGATCACCGGCTTAGGTTTCTTATTGGAGAAGATAGTCTTTTCATATCATTTTTTTTCCAATATGCTTTTATATATGAGGAGGGATCCAATAATCATGGACCGTAGTGACCGTGGTGACCATTTTACTATTTAAATATAAATTGACAAATCTAAACCGTTAGATGTATTCTAAATCATCTAAATAATATATACACAAAAAATAATAAAGTTTTAACATCGTTTCATAGTCATCAAGAGAGGAGAAAAAATCATAAAATTTGAACCGTCGATTTTTGTTAATGCTTGATGCATATGTAAATAAAATCAAAATGATATAATTTTTTGTATACACATAAAACATGATATATACAACACATTCTATTAATTAGTTTTGTCATTTAACAGTTTAAATTGTAGTTATTTCATATTTAATTTCATGGTCACCGATCGGTCACAAAAAATATGCTTATTTGATCCCTCCTCTTTATATATACAGTAAGGATGTATGTATGTATATTTTAGATAGTTTCAACGTTTTACTTTTCTGAGTGATAACAATGTGCCAATGTGAATATTGACTTTGTGATCGAGTGATTTTGTATTTTAGTGGTTTGTACATAACAAAATTAGTATTTAATTTAGATAGAGACTTTGAAAATGACAAACATATATATTTACAAACTACGGTCCTAGCAGATGATATGATTAATTTTCTTTTCTTTTCTTTTTTAAATTACGATTTCCTCTGAAAATAGTAGCTTCTTTATTATTTTAATTTTTTTTGTAAAAAAAAAATTGTAGTAGTTTTGTGTCGATCCGAAAATTTGAGAAATTAATTAATTAATTTAAAAGGTAGGCTCAAACTATAAATTTTTCAACGTTTTCAACGTTTTACTTTCTGAGTGATAGCAATGCGAAATTAATTAATTAATTATAAATTTATAATCGACTAAGCAGCCTCCGGTCTGTCGTCCAATCCTCGAATTCATATCCCCTGCTGCACTGCATGTTGCAGTTCACAAATCACAACAACAGCCGTTGAATCGTCTCGAGATTCATGCTAGAGTGGATGTTGAGACGATCCAACGGCTGACTTTGTGAAACTGCGTTCCTCAATCCTCTCCTCTCGTGCGATGATGATGATGATGCGAATTAGCCCTCCGTTTGGTAAGCGCAGTAAGTTAAAGCGGAATAAAACACTAAATCACCTTAAAGCAGTGATGTTTTGTTGTAGTGAAGTAAATAGATGAAGTAATGTGTAAAAGATATGAAATGTTGGTGATAATTAGTTTACTACACCTATGTAGCTGCGTTAACTTACTACACCTATGTAGCTGCGTTAACTTACTACACCTATGTAGCTGCGTTAACTTACTACACCTATGTAGCTGCGTTAACTTACTACACCTTAAATCAGCGTTTGGTGACTTAAATTACCTTAAATCAATTTTACTACATTGCCAAATGGGTAGACGTGTCGGAAGCGTCAAACCTGTACGGTACATGTACCCGATGCCGATTAATGAACGCGACCCATCACCCATGGCCATGGAGCGTTTATGAGCTGATGCTCGCGTGCACAAAGACCTTGACTTTTGAATGGAATGGAAACATGGAATGGAACCGATCAAATCATCAAAGTGGGTCGTGATGGATTCACATCCGCTGCCATAGTTTTCTATGGCAGCAAGTTGCCATAGTTTTTTTGTGAGTATGCACATGGAACCCACAATTAAAAACACTCCCCTATTTTTTAAAATCTGGGTCGTTGAAAATAATCTTATGGAGTGGGTTAACTATGGCACATTGCTGCCATAGTTTTTTATGGCAGCAGATTGGTACTTGGGTGGTGATAGTCCTCTGCCGAATTATATCGAGTTAAAGATAAAAAGAGCTCAAAGCCTAATACAGAGTTCTAAGTTTAAAGCAAATAGCTATTCTATAAGTATGAGTCCCAATCCTAGCTTTGGGGTCTAGGGTTCTATATATAGGCTAAAATCCCGACCAAAATGCATTTGTTCTTATGTTGTTCTTCACTGGAAGTACGCCGAAGTACAGCAAATGTCGGGAGATCTTCTGTGGCGGTGATCTTATGCCGGTTTGTGGGGTTAGGTAGTATTTGGGCCGCCTTAATCCAAACGCAGGTTATGGGCCTAGGCCGACTAATTGGGCCCCATCAGGTGGTAAAGTATTTCTCCAAAAAAAAAAAAAAAAAGTTCCAATTTTGGTCTCTAAATTATTTTTTTTCAAATGATTACTAAGATATTGCATTTGGTTCAAATTAGTTCTTTAACTATTTTATGGTTCAAATTGATCCGTAAATTTATAAGTTTGGTTCATATAGCTCCTCCCATGTACTTTCGTTATACTAAGTGATACCAAAATTAGTTCTTTTAAAATATATCAGCTAGTATAAATGGAAATACAATGGAGAGTAATACGAACCAAACTATATAGTTCAGGGACCAAATTGAACAAAAAAATAGTTCAAAGACCAATTTGAAACAATTACAACAGTTCAAAGACTAATTTGAGCCGAACATAATAATTTAGGAACCAACTTGAACAAAAAATAGTTCAAATTAAGACCTATTTTAATCAAATATAATAATTTAGGTACAAAAATCGGACTTTTCTCAAAAAAAAAAAAAATAAAATAAGAAGGGTGGAAGGAGGAGATGGCTAAGGATGGTACGGAATACAACCGTGCAAACTCTCCTCGTCAACAAATCACGCTGGTATGGTATCCATGATTCCATGAAGATTGAAGAGAAATTAAACATTAGTATTTCATATATAATATAATGTTACTTACACGTTTTATGTTCTTACTCCTAATAAAAGCATATTGGAATTTTTGATATGAAAGGTCTATTTTTCTCAAAGAATAAATCTCAGCCATTGATATATTGATTAGCACCGTTGACGTACTTTAATGTCTCAACCCATTAAAACTTAAGACCCATAATAATTTTCTTAATTTAAGGTCTATTACATAATATCTTATTATAAGAAATAACAATTTCGTAGCCTCTTTACTTTAATACGTGTAATGTATTCCTCGATTCATGAAGCTAAGATATGCTTCTAGCGGCTAGGCCATTCTGAGCAAGAGAATTTTTTTTTTTTTACCGAATTTTTTCGTTTCATAAAACGGGTAAACTTTAATTAAATATTGTAGCTATATTAAAATATTAATATTTTTATTTAACTATTTATCTCTCTCATTTTTTTTTTTTCTGTTCGAATGACTTTTATATCATTTTCTTTTTTTCATTCATTTTTTTTTTTTTTTGTACATCTATGGCATATAAGTTTTAAATTCAATAGATCAATTAATATCTTTTTGTATGCATCGTTTGAGTAAATTTGTAACTCATTGTTGAGGTTAAGCTCGTATATAGTAGCATTACTAATTTTAAATTACATTGCGTGAAAGTTTTTCAATGCAATAAATTATTTTATTTTATATATAAAGATTTTTTTTCAATAATCTTATTTTTCAAAGTGAAATCCGATAAATAATCTTATTTTTTTAGAGGTGTTCTGTTACGGATCATCCAAACAACCGTACATATATTTTTAATCGAGCTAGAGTGATTTATTTCCTTTTCACATATCGTAGTCCTTTAATTGTCTACAAAATTTGAAGATATATCTTAAATATTTTATTCTGAAAAATGAACGGTCCAAATTTTTTCTAACAGGTAGCATAAACCACCAATTTTTAAATGGGGTTTGTTGAGTTAAATGTATCGATGCGTTTAGATCCAACATTATTATATATTTGGACTCTTTCTCTGGTCTTAATTTCGCGATACCCATCAATAATTTGGAGCACTAGTTGTGTAATTGATATTGAATTTTACTTCAATACTCCCACCAAAAAACCAAAAAATATTTATTTTCAATCTGACGATTATAAATGAATATCTGAGTGTTAGTATGAAAGTAACATCCATTGATATTTATCAATAATTATCCAGAGGAGCCGAACCTGGATGACAAAAGGAAAGGAAAAGGGGTTGCCGGGAGAATAGGACATGATGTTTGTGGCGATGGAGACATAGTTGACCTTGACCTCACCTATCATTTATTGCTTTTTTTGTGGAGTTTGACCAATGGTGGAGAACAATAGGAAAAAAAAAAAAAAAAAAAAAAGCTACACAGTACAAAATTCTTAGCAAGGAAAAAGATATTATCTCAAACAATGTCTAATATTGACTGTTAATTTTAGAAAAAAAAAAAGTCTTTATAAAGTTGCAAATTTTGAAAAAATATTTATTAATTATTGTGGAGCTTCTGAATTAGTTATGCTTTCAAATTTTAAGTAATTTTAACATCGTATACAGCTATTATTATTACTATTGAAAAGTCCACGCCTTGCTTTGGGCCGAAATTGTTATTTCTTATAATAAAATTTTAATATAATATGTAATGGACCTTAAATTGAGATAATTTATATTGGTCTTTAATTTTATTGGGTTGAGAAGGTTAACGGACATTAACGTGCATCAACGGTTTTGATCTATCGAAGAAAATGATCAACGGCTCAGATATAAAGATAGTCTTTTCATGTCAATTTTTTCCAATATGCTTTTATTATTAGTAAGGATACGCCTTTTACTTGAGGAGGTCGAGAAAGCCATCGATCTACCACGTAGGATATTAATATATAATTGGCACTAGCATTAGCGTACATGATACAACTATATATAGATCTGCAATAATTAATGAAAAGAACATGGATTAAAACAAATTAATTAAGCGGGAAATTAATAACTATATAGGAGGTAGTTGTACGTGCAGACGTGCTAATTAACTCTTCTCTCTAAGTCACAGGTTACAGCTCATAACAAAAGTACTTTGCTAGCTAGTTCTATTTATACTAGAGCTGTAACTCGGGCTTCGCCCCGAAATATGATAACAAAAAAAAAATAATAAAGCTTATAAGATAAAAATATTTATTTTAGAAAAAAATTAATCATAATTTTAAAATTTTTGATGTGAATAATGATGATGATGATGTATAATTTATAAATAATAACACATAAATGTTGGACCACTCTAATGATTAAATTATGTCTTAGACATATCATATCATCTTATTAGATGGGGAGAGAGAATAAATATAAATCATTGGATCAAAGTAGATGAAAATATTTAAACAAAATCAATGGTTAATAATATTGATGATGTGGCATAGTTGAGGTGCTTGGAGAGTTACCCCTCTTTCTAGTTTATAGATTGATAAAATTCACATTTTTGTAGGATATATATGACTCAATATCCTCCACATTTTGTGTTATATATAACAAGTTAACCCCTAATGGTAAACACCACTTCTCTTCCGAACTATTTTACTTTTGTGATCGATTGACTTGACCCCGGTTAATAATTCTTAGGGGTGTAAGTCCAATATGTTCAACCCGCGGAACCCGACCGACCGACCCCGACCGACCCGACCCGAAAAATTACGGATTTTGGTTATAGTTGGTTGGGTACGGATTGAATTTTGAGCAACCCGATAATTAAAGTTTGGTTACAGATTTCGTAAAATATGTTGGGTAAAATCTGACCCGACCAACTTGTTTAGATTTATTAAAATAATTTATATTATTCTAAAAAAAGTCACAATAATGTTTTAGAAATGTAATTAATTTTTGTTATACTTACAGTTTTTAATTAAAATTGATTTTATTTTGCTTTTAATTAGTGTATATTGAATTTTTTTTGTTGTATTTTTTTTTCATCATAACTTAGTTTTTGTTATATTTTTTGACAATTAATATCTTAAATTGAAACTCGCGAAACCCGCAGAACCCAACCGCCAAAGTTGAAACCTGAATTAAACGGTTTTTATTATTTGTTGGTTAGTAATGGATTGAAATTTGTGCAACTCAACTAGAATAATTGGATTGCTAAT
This sequence comes from Cyperus esculentus, assembly GCA_030179965.1. Taxonomy (NCBI): domain Eukaryota; kingdom Viridiplantae; phylum Streptophyta; class Magnoliopsida; order Poales; family Cyperaceae; genus Cyperus; species Cyperus esculentus. The sequence continues at coordinate 2,777,056 of JASGLE010000043.1, forward strand.
CTATGCGAAACCCGACCAATCCGACCCGTTTACACCCCTAATAATTCCCATCTAATACTCTATTAATAATTGCAATTAAATGAGCAAACAGTCTATAAGAGATCACTTTCTTATTTTACCAAAATAATTATACATTAATTACAGTTTTATACAAAAGAACATAAAGTTCTTTCTTCTTTTATTTTTTTATACATATATGACGCATGTAGTGTTTATGAAATTAGCCAGACGTAAAAAAAAAAAAATCAAGCTAAATTAATAAAAAAAAATAAAGAAGAATTACATAAGATAAGACAACCTACAAATGCTATAATATCTAAGAAACTTTATATATAATGCTTACCACTAAGCAGATGTGACGAGAATCCACCTTGATCAAGTGACCCATTCTTTTTGGAAAATGCCGTAACAATGTACCAAATTATAAAGAACCAGTCTTAATTTGGTCTAGTGGCTAAAAGTAATACTCTTCGTGTGGGAGGTTGCAGGTTTAAAATCTGGATGGGAGATCTTTTAAAGACTTTTAAATTTGAATGACTTGACCTCATTTTTATCTCAAAAAAAAAAAATGTACCAAATTATAGACAAAAATGTTATTAGTTCAATCAAGTCGGTCTTCAATTTTATGACAAATTGACAATCCATAAAATTTTCCAAAAAGAATGCCTAGTTATCAGTAGTATACTTTTTTGGCGTGCATTTAGGTGGCCTTATATGAATTCAAAAATTGTATCTAACTAAAAATACTCTAAAATGTGAAGAATGATTAAAAGAGAAAAAAAAAAAAAGATAAGAAATATAAGTTGTTGCTTCTTAAAAAAATAAGAAAAAAATAAAAAAAGATAAATAATGTTGTTATTATTAACTATAATTTTTGTTGTTAGTATTATATTATGAAGTCAGTTCTATTTATTATGCTTATCAAGTCATCATCACCAGTTATTATTGTTTTTGTTATGATGAAACTCATAGACTCCATTGTTAAAAGTTGTCTCCTTCCTGCAAATAAGTAATAATAATACTATGATAATGTTAAGAGATTAAAAAAAAAAAATGGTACCAAAATCTATTATACAAATAAGTATTTATTCAAATTATTGATTCACTATGCAATTTATTTCGTCCAACGTACTAAGATTTATTATACAAATAAGTTGAATACATTATTAAGTTAATTTAAATATCGAAGCATTTAACATGAAATCATAAATACTAACACAATTAAAATCAATTTCAGTATATTTTTTATATCTTTGAGTATGAGTTCCCTAAAATTATTTTCTCTGGCAGTGTGACTTGCAGCTCGTGGGAAGTACGAGTAAAAAACTGCATCAAATCTAAACAACCGGAGGAGCTGAATAATTTACTTCTTTTTGTTTTTGGTTTTTTTTCTTTTCTTTTCCTTTTGTTTTCTTCTCTTCTTTCTAGAACATATATCCACTTGGACAACTTCCAAGTTCCAACCACTGTGTATTGACTATTCAATCCAACGTCTCACCATCGCGGGACTTTCTTTTTTTCTTTTTAGATAAAAAATGAGGTCAAGCCACTCAAATTTAAACGTCGATGAAACTTTTTCTTTTTTTTGAATAAAAAATAAGATCAAGTCACTTAAATTTAAACGTCTCACTGTTGCAGTCACTATTGTAGGACTTGAACTTGTATGTATCATGTATTCACGTTTGTCCCGACAATTCTGAGGCCTCTTTCATTTTCATACATATCCGGACAATTGATTAAAATTTTCGATACATCATACATTTGAAATATCTCCGTTCGCTCTCTCTCTGCCTCTCCCTCAAAAAGTCTCCCCACTCCATAATCAAAACCCCACTTTTCAGACCACTTCTCAAATCACTTGTGTCCCCTTCTCCTCCGGCTTCTATTTCTGTGCCTTGTATTGTTCATACGAGCTAATTTGTACATACCAGACCAGCTGCGAACTCAGCAAACAATTGAAGGTATGATGGATTGGCCATTGATGAGGAGCTTCGGCGGGTTACTGGCATGCGTGTTGATTGTATCCGGCGCCGGTACGGCAGCTGCTCAAGCTACGACTGACCCAATCGAAGGTATGTATATATAACTATATATTCATTTATATGCATCGATTTAATTCCATCGTGTATATATCATATCTTGTAATTCTAAATTCAAACGTGTGTTTTCGATTCTCGTTTTGATATGAGATTCAATTGTCTCTAATATCTATCCATATACTGATTAAGGAGCTTCAAATTAAACAAAAGCATTGAATTAGTTGTTCTTGCTAATTTTAAGATCAAATACTCTCTCTCTTGATTTCCAACCCCTTTTAATTTTATTGTTTGACTGTGCATTTCTTTATTTGTGTGCTATTTGATCAAATTCTGATCATCATTTTGAGGCGGCCATGATCGAGAGCCAAGGGGTACACAAGAGTCATAAGTCTCCCTTCTTTAATTTACTTCCTCTTCAAATATGTCCTTCTAATAATAAATTCTTTTAGCTTGAGATATTTATTTTGCAGGCGACCTTTTGCTTTGTTTTGTTTATTTTCTTCTTCTTTTTATTTAGTGCAATGTCGATCCCTAGTTTCTACTCCCTTAGTTCCACTTCCACCTCATAATGATGAATTTCAACATGATGATGTTCTTCTTATTATTAATTTATTAATGAAGTTTCACTTTCTTTTTTTTTTTAATTTGTTTTTATATACAAATGAAGAATGAGGCCTTAATTTGTGTATACGATTTTTATTCAACTAAAGAATTAATTATTTATATGCGTGCAAGTAAATTAGACATTTTTTTTATAGATTTTTCTTATTGAATATAGTTCGATAGTTTAGTTTAGTTTAGTTTAGTTTAGTTATTTTGTGAGTTGAATAATGACTGGTATCTATACACCATATACGTTCCTTTCATATAATAAAACCTTGATTTGATAAAATTATAGAATATAATAAATGCTCAACAAGGAGCTCAAACTAAATATATATTTTTTTAAAAGATTTAAAAAATTGTCACTAACGTTAATGTCTACCTACCATAGTACAATTGCGATTTACTTGGATATTTTATGTAATTTAAAATTTTATTTAGAGAACCATTTTGCAAGGAGGCTTTTGACTTTTCTTTTTTCAAAGCAAAGTCGCAGCTCCCGACTTATATTATTATTATATTATTTATTCTTGTTCATACTAAAAGGAGATTGGGGTTTTTATATGAAAAATTTATCATTCCCAAAGAAGAAGAAATCACAGCCGTTGATTGTTTATTTAGATCGATCACCACTGTTGACGTACATTAATGTTCCGGCCCACTAAAATTTAAGGCTCATATTAGCTTTCGGTCATTTATTGTAAGATATAATAATTTCAGCCTAAAGCAAAGTGTGGGCTCTTTACTGATTATTTAATAAATAAATTGTAGTGTCTAGGAGTTCATAAAGACTACGAGTCAAAGGCTATGCAGCCGGCTTATATAAAATATATCCATATATAAGAAAAAGACACCTTATATATATATATATATTTTTTTATTAATTATTCATACGGTTCTATACAGTTTTCAAATAATCTGATCACATGTTCAAGAAATGAAGGGAGAAAAAAAAGCAAAGTATATATTGTGTTTATCTTCAACACAGATTAATGTCTATTTATTCAAACCATGCATACCTAACTGGTTATGTCACTTGTCGTTATAATATTACTAACAAAAAACAAGTTGACTATATTTTAGATTTGTAGATATCTGTTTTTCATAAGAAAATAAAATAAAAATTGTGAATAGCCGAACTCCATATTCAACGCGTTTCAAACTAACATGCGTATACGGTATTTGTGCAGCATTAAAAATATCATGGATAGTCACAAATAATCCTTAATCCTTGATCATGAAAATTAAGAAAAAAATAATCCTTAATACTTTTGTTTGTTAATTGTTGCTGATATCAGTAGACCTACTTTTTTTTTTTTCCTTTTTTTACTACACTCCTGAATCCTAAATTTTTTTTTTTAAGAAATTGAAATAAAACTATATTTGTATACTTCTTTAATTATATGTCACTTGATAGACGGCTGGATTGGCAGTTAAAATAAAAATTAACTAAAAAAAAAACAAATTTTTCTAAAAACATTTTTTATTTCATTAAAGATGAGCTAATTTAATTAGTAAGGAATCAAAATAATAAAAAAAAAATTCAACCTCTCATTCTTAAAATCTTTGCAAAACATATATTTGAAATTTGGACGTTCCTTCCATAATCACACCCAGATAATTTTATCGGTCACAGATGAATCTCATAATGAGTAATATTCATTTATAATCGTCAGATCGAAAATAATATTTTTTTTTTGGAGTATTTTAAGTAAAATTCTTGAAATTTTAGATGCATGATAAACATTTTTTTCATGGAAGTTGCTTCCATACTCACATCTAGATAATTTTATCGGTTACAGATGAATCTTACAATGAGTAATATTCATTTATAATCGTATAATCGTCAGATTGAAAATAATATATATTTTTTTTGGAGTATTTGAGTAAAATTCTTGAAATTTATATGACGTAATAAACATTTTTTTTCCCTGCAGTGGCGGCGTTGAACGCAGTACTGGCAAAATGGGGAAAGAGTGCCAACTCGCACTGGAACATAAGTGGCGAACCGTGTAGCGGGTGGGCAATAGACTCCACTGACCTTGACAACAACCCGGACTTCAACCCGGGAATCAAGTGTCAATGCACCTACAACTCCAACAAAACCTGTCACATTTACAAGCTGTAAGTTCATGTTCATTTTTTTTTTTTTAGGTTCCTTTTTTTCTTTTTTTTTGAGATGGTAGGTAAAAATCTTACCAATTTTTTATTAAACAAATAAAAATGGTACAATGGATTTACATATGGGGAGGGGAAAGAAACCCCAAAAAAAAAAAAAGTTGATGTTCATTTTGATCAAAAGTTAAATAAAATGATGCAAATTGCTTTGATGAGATTTAGATTTTGGAATTTTGTATGAGATTATTTTTTTCTTCTCTTTTAGTATTTTTGGATTTGGAGAGAATTCTTGCCACCCAACTTTCATATTAAAAAATAAGAAATTAAAACATTAGAAAATTGGGTTCCATAAAATATCTTAATATGTCGATCAAATTGATTAATCAGTTATAAATTCATGTAAAAGGGTAAAAGGGCAGCGGCTCTCAAACTCTGTAATTATTTTCTAATTCAATATTTTAGCTGACAAATTGTCAGCAACCTCAAAAAAAATTCTGTGTGTTCCTCAATTTGAGAGGAACATAGAATTTCTATGGTGTGGGGTACTCTGCAGATTTGGAGGCACAACTTTTTTTTTTATCTTTTATTTATGTCTAGTTATTCATTTGACCAATAATTTTTGTTTTTTGGGATTGTTTTTTCTTATAAATGCAGGAGGGTGTATGCATTGAATGCCGTGGGACCTATACCAAATGAGCTCCAAAACCTTACTTATCTTAATAATCTGTAATAACTTATATATCTGCCTTTATTAGTTTTTCTTTGTTTCATTCATTGCAAAACATAATTTTGCATTCTGAAGCATGTTTTAACACTTAATATATACTGCCTTTCAATTTCCTCAAAAAAAAAAAAAAAAAAAATACTACCAAGAATCAAGTATAATGTAGAATATTCTGACACCCTACCATCCAATTTTTTTTATCACTGTGTATTTGTATGAAAAAAAAATTAAGATCACACCAAATAGTTCAAAATATTCTAATTTTTGCTTCTTTTCTATTTTATTTATATATTTTGTCTGAGATTTCAGTATCACTGATTATTTCAGGAATGTGGCACAGAATTATCTCACCGGTTCCATACCTGCGTTCATTGGGAATTTGACTCGAATGCAATACTTGTAATGTCATCTTTCTTGATAAATAATTTTTACATTTCAAATATTTCATCCATTTTACTAACATTATATAATTTTATTATGATTTTAAACAAATTAGGACTTTTGGCATCAATGCATTTTCGGGTCCAGTTCCGAAAGAATTGGGAAATCTTCAGAACCTTGTTTCTCTGTAAATACTCCTCTTCCCTGATTCTAACATAGAATTTTAGCAATGCAAATTATATTTCTGAAACTTATTCTTGGCTGCTGTTTACAATATATTGCAGGTCAATTTCATCGAACAACTTCAATGGGACGTTACCGGATATATTCGGGAACATGAAGAATCTTCAGCAACTGTTAAGTCCTTTTACATACATTAGTTTTGAAATTTTTATAATATCAGATAATGAAATGAATGTGATAAACTAACAATGTGATTTCTAGCTTGCAGATATATCGACAGTTCAGGTCTCAGCGGCGCATTACCAGAAACACTGTCCAGTCTTACAAACTTGAAAATCCTGTAAATTTTTTTTCTAAATTTATTTGTTTTACTTAATGATTAATTCTATTTTATGCTGGATAATAATCTTTTTCAATTTCAGGTGGGCATCGGATAATGCATTTACTGGTAACATTCCTGACTATATCGGTACCTGGACAGCGTTGCAAGACCTGTATGCTCCTCTTTCTCTCCCTCTGTGTGTGTGTGTGTGCCATCACAATGAAAAAATGATATAGATATTAAATAAATAACTCCAACTTAGAGCACTGGCATTTGGCATGTAAGTATTGTCGATTTTAAGGTCCAAAATACCCTTGGTTGTCATGCTAGCAAGGTGAAATAGTGAGCATTAAAGGAATGAACAAGTAATCATATCCAAGGTAGTTAAGACCGAGACAAGCAACTGAACACCGTACCAGGATTATCAGTTTGTACCAAAAATGACATTTTAGCCACTGGTTGCCATGTTTATATGCCAAACAGTTCTTGCAAATTCACCCAAATTTGGCTGCATCTATGGACCAAAAGTGCAAGATGAACTGAACAAAGGGATCATTTCAATGCTTTTATATTTTTGTGTCCCATTTTCTTCGTTTCAACAGTTATGAGTATTTGAATTTTCAGGCGGTTTCAAGGAAACTCTTTCCAAGGGCCAATTCCGTCAAGCTTTTCGAACCTTACCCAGTTAACCAACTTGTAAGTCTCTACTAATTTGGATTTTTTGTTACAAATTACTTCTATTTTAATCGATCTCTTGAATTGCAAATTTTGAATTTGGGTTCTTGTGGGTATCTAAATGCAGGCGGATAGGGGACATAACAAATGGTAGTAGCTCCACATTGGATTTTATTACCAACCTGACATCCTTGAGCACGTTGTACGTCTAATTTGAATTAAATCCAAGCTATATTTTTCAGGATTTCATTTTCTTACATATGCATCGCTTTCGTGGTATTTATACTGAAAGTTTACATTGTAGAGTTTTGAGGAATTGCAAGATATCAGATACTCTCCCGGACTTCTCTACGCTCAAGAGCTTACAATTATTGTATGAATTTTAACAAACTTGTTCATTTAATCATTTTCATGATAAAATTAATCTTCACCATATTTACATGTAGTTATGTTAATTCAATTTAATATTTTTTTTACCGTTTCGTGCAGAGATTTGAGTTTCAACAACATAACGGGACAGGTGCCGCAGTCTCTTTTCAGTTTAACCTCTCTGAAATCCTTGTAAGGAATCCTTAATTTTTCCTTTGTATCTTGAAAATTCAAGTATATCTAACTTCTTGATGTTTATTGCTTACTTTTTGTATTCTGAATCAGATTTCTCGGGAATAATAGTCTCAGTGGAAGCTTGCCATCTCAGAAAAGCAGTTCGCTTGTCAACATGTACGCTATTTTGATTGAATTTTGTACAATATTTTTCATCGGCTTTATGGTAAAACAAAAGTAATTAATTTATTGATGAAGCATTATACTTTCGAATATTTACCCGTTGCTTTCTGTTCATAGAGATTTGTCGTACAATCTGCTCTCGGGATCCTTTCCTTCATGGGTTACTGGAAATGGAAGTTTACAACTGTAAGTTCTGCTATATCTCAAAAGGAGTTCATTCTATTTATAGATGCTAATGGAAATTATTAAATCCATTAATCCATGTAGTTATAAATCTCATGAACTCAACTCAAGGGATCTTAGAATTTGTATGTTTATGAAGAATTGACATTTGTGCATTTTAATTTTCTTCAAGGAACTTGGTGGCAAACAACTTCGTCCTACAGGGCTCCAACAGCAGGTGCTTGAAACATAAATTCTTTTCAAGTTTTTATATGATCGATCAATGGATATTTCTTTCCTTCTGATATTTAAATTTGTTTTGTGTTCAGTTCGAATGTTTTAACGTTTTCATAATAACAATTACAGCGTCTTGCCTTCTGGTTTAGACTGCCTTCAGCGAGATATTCCATGCAACAAGGGATCTCCTATATGTAACCCCCTCTCTCTGTACCAGCTTTTTTTTTTTTTTTTTTTTTTTTCAAGTTCTGGTAGCTTCTGCAGAACTAACTAAGAGTCCCCCCTAAAAACTAAATAACAAAATTTCACAGTCATATTACTTTTCTGAATAAATTACACAAATATATAATATTTCAAAGTATTATTTGATTCTGTAGATATAATTATTCAGTTTCTACCAAATTGATTTTATTTAATAATAAAACGATAATATATTGCAGATTCATCCTTCGCGATAAGATGTGGTGGAGCCAGGTCATTGACTGCTCAAGACAAAACGGAGTACCAATCGGATGGTACCAATTTGTCAGCGGCTTCTTACTTTGTTACAAGTACTTGCTCCTTGTCTCTGCCATTGTCTGTTTCCCCTTTCCAGGATAGTTACCGAAATTAGGAAACATAAACATAATTAATTCATAATTTCACATATTTAAATTAATAAAAATAGTCACAATTTTATATTTGAAATGCAGAAATAACATTATTTCCTGTTGGCACTTTTAGTCATATACAAGTTTTTTCTTTTTCTTTCCAGGTGCAACCCGATGGGGAGTGAGCAACGTTGGTGAATTTCTAAGCGCACCTAGTAACAATTACATAATTGGAAGTCTGTCCCAATTTCAAAATACGCTTGATTCTGAATTATTTCAGAATGCACGAATGTCACCTTCGTCGTTGAGATATTACGGGTTTGGACTTGAAAATGGAAATTACACTGTTAAGCTCCAATTTGCTGAGATTGCGTTCCCCGACCCACCTCCATTCGAATGGGACAGTACAGGCAGAAGGGTTTTCGATATCTATATCCAGGTTTTTGCAATATCACTTGTTTTTTCCGAAACATTACTATATCCCAAAATAATGTTCTTGCAATAAAAGATTTTGTTTCTCGAAATGTTGCAGGGAGCTTTAAAAGAAAAGGACTTCGATATAAGGAAGGCGGCCGGTAATAAATCCTTTGTAGCAGTTGTTAGAAACTACACTGTACCAGTGACAAATAACTTCATTGAGATACATTTCTTTTGGGCTGGAAAGGGCACCTGCTGCATACCGACTCAAGGCTATTACGGCCCTGCCATTTCTGCTATAAGTGCATCTCCTTTCGGTACATCTCACTTTCCTTTTGTTTTTTTTTTTTTTTGGGAAGCTCTTGACATAACTTTTATCTGTCGAAGTAATATTATTAGAACTGTTCTTATTCATAATGATCCAATTAATTTTTTCATTCAGATTTCATACCTACAGTGTCAAATAGAGAACCGAGTTCGAGTAAGAGCCATACAGGTGTCATAGTAGGAGTTGTAGTAGGCGTCGCGGTTGTAGGGTTACTAGCAGTGCTCGCAGTTTTGTACTGGAGGCACAAGAAGAAGATGGCAGAAATAGATGAAGGTACATTACTATGTTCGCATATTTTTACATTTCAATGATTCAACTAGATAGTATAAATAGATTGGTATTTTTTGCTTCTTTTTTGTATTACATATTCACTTATTTTTTTCGTTTATTTTGCCAGAATTGTTGGGCATAGTTGATCGACCGGACGTATTTAGTTATAGCGAGCTGAGAACTGCTACGGACACGTTTAACGCTAGTAATATTCTTGGAGAGGGAGGATATGGTCCTGTTTATAAGGTACAAATCATTTCCCTTCTGCAATTCTGAATTGTGTTTATGAGGGGAGTTCTTATTATCCTTTTTGTATCTTTTTAAAGGGAAAATTGTCGGATGGCCGTATCGTGGCAGTCAAGCAGTTAGCAGTTACATCACATCAGGGAAAGCGAGAATTCTTAACAGAAATATCTACTATATCGGCTGTGCAACATAGAAACCTGGTGAAGTTGTACGGTTGCTGCATCGAAGGAAAGACACGCCTTTTGGTTTACGAATACTTGGAGAATGGAAGTCTTGATCAAGCCCTCTTCGGTGCGTAATAATCGCTCTTACAAATTCAAGCTAGTGCTTGAACCTTAATCAATCTTAATTTTGCAACTAAATATCTGATTAACCCTTATGTAATTAATTATGGAATAAATTATAGCCAAATTTTTTAATTTTTTTTAATTTGATTTCAGGGAAGCGTGCTTTGTACCTTGATTGGGCAACCCGTTTCGAGGTATGTGTCGGCGTGGCAAGAGGCCTCGCATACCTACACGAGGAATCGAGTGTGCGAATTGTTCATAGGGATATTAAAGCGAGCAATATCCTTCTAGACAGCGACCTCAACCCCAAAATCTCCGATTTCGGATTGGCCAAGCTTTACGACGACACTAAAACTCATATCAGCACAAGAGTTGCCGGTACAATGTAAGTCCATCCATCCCTTTCTCTCGTCCTGTTATCCTATCGCACATCTACAAATAGTTTAAGGCTAATTCTGCTATGGATCAGATAAAATATGGGCCATTCATTTTTTATAGTACGATGGCCACAATATGTCTTTAAGATACAATTAGTGGAAGATGTTTGATAAAAACCGTTTGATTCAAAATGAAAAGTTGCTCAGCTGATCCATAGAAGAATAACTCATAGTTCAATCATATGGTTGTATCATAAAGCTGAAGGTAATGATATGTATTGATGCTATATGTTTCATTTTCAAATAATGCAGAGGGTACCTTGCGCCGGAGTATGCGATGAGAGGCCATTTGACAGAAAAGTCGGACGTGTTTGCGTTCGGTGTGCTTGCTCTAGAGGCTGTGGCGGGTCGCTCAAATGCAGATCCCACACTAGGACCGGATCAAATATATCTCCTTGAATGGGTACTACACACATTTATACTCGAGAAATACCTAGCGTCCATAGAAAAACCGTCAATAGCGTCCATAGGTTACATTTCGGAATGTATCTGTTACATTCCGTACAGTATGGACAGTTTTTCAATGGACACGAGATGTTTCATACTTTCATAAACTATAAATTATAGGGGATGCCAAACTTGTACCAGCCATCCTTATTCCGACAAAACCAATACTGACCTGGTCACGACTCAGCCTCGTACCGGCCTGTCAGGAATAAGTTCCGTAACGACACTTTAGATTGGCAACAGTAATTCAGACTGAAAGCAGATTAAGCCAAATAAATAAATATGTAGTTTGTAGGAAAGGTGAGATTCTTCTTAGTATGAATTTATTAGTCTACATACACTCAGTGTACCAGTACAAAACTTTTGTACCAGTATCAACATGAAAATAACAGTATGAAAAAACAATTAACACTCAATTTTCAGGCATGGAGTTTATACGAGCAAAACCGCGCGATCGAGTTACTCGACCCGGCACTTGCTTCACACGACAAGGATCAAGCTTTAAGGCTGATCGGCGTGTCTTTACTGTGCACTCAGGCATCCCCCATGATGCGCCCATCAATGTCCCGTGTCGTGTCGATGCTGGCCGGTGACTCAGAAGTCAGCAAAGTTACATCCAGACCGAGTTATCTGACTGATTGGCAGTTCAGAGAGATAACGGAAAATGGGTTCACAACCGAAGAGTTTTCCGGTCCCACTACGCAGAGCTCGGGAAGCAAAGCCACGAACACCGGCATACCGGAGTCGCATTCGAGAGAGGTGTTGATGGATTCAGTCATTCATGAGGGAAGATGAAATCATTATGGATATATATACTTGTGATTGTGGCAAAAAAGATATTGGAGAGTGCATATATACCTTTTATTTTTTTGGAAGAAGACATTTTTTTTTTCTGAAAAAAAGATGTTTGTGTATTGTTGAATCCCTGTTACATGTTCATTTTGATAAACCTTTTTTTTTTTAATTGTGAAAGAGAAAAGAACAATTGTTTGGAATGTTTTGTATCTATTTGTGCCTTCTATAATAAATAATGTAATGTTTGAGGAGAACACGTTTTTGGAAAATAATTATTAGTTCATATTTATAATGTATAAAGTATTAATTTTGATTGTTAAGAGAATTTGTCCATATTTTAGTTATTGAAATATTATCAATTATTTTATTCGGGAAAAAAAATAAATTTCTTACATTTGGAGAGTGAATTAAATTATGTATGTGTTTCAAAGTGAAAAAGGCTAAACAAACTTCATTTTTTTTCTTAATCGGAGCGAGCGCTATATCCTTACTAATAATAAAAACATATTGGAAAAAATGACATGAAAGGGCTATTCTCACATCTGAGCCGTTGATCATTTTCTTCGATAGATCAAAACCATTGATGTCGTTAATGCCCGTTGACGTTCTCAGCCCATTAAAATCAAGGCCCATTACATATTATCTTAAAAGTTTATTATAAGAAATAATAATTTCAGCCCAAAGCAAGGAGTGGGCTTTTTACTGGTATTCAAAAATGATTGTATTTTTTTTTTCTTTCCTTCTAATTTTCTCAACTCGATCCCTGTAGACTAAATTTTATAATTATGTTAGATAATTAGAAGATGGATTGATATAAATATTACACTTTATGAACCATTTAAAAATTGTCTTTTTATATCTATCTAAAATTTTAGTCAAAAATTTTGGCCTGCAAGAAAATTTACATTTAGAAATCGCATTGAAACTTTGAAAATATTATATGGAGCTGTAGCCTGTAATATAGATTATGTGTTACAATGAAAAGTGACTATATTAATGTTTGCTGAAATACATATTATTATTTTATAAATTTTGACGATAATAGAAGCAATAAATAAAGGAGGGATTCATTGACAATCTTCACAGCGAGGCTTTTTAAAAAATTATAAAAATTCATAAAAAATCTTAAAATTGAAAAAAAAAATTTATAGATGTATTATTTAATTTATAGATTGATGATGTTCAAGTTTTAATCAATTTGAATATCGTTTGACGCCTTATCAAAATTTTATATACTTTTTAACGGTCTTTAAAGAGCTATGAAATATCATTTAATTTGAATACTATCGGAAACATAATCATCTATAAGTTAGGTAATACTTCCGCAAACTTTTTATATTTTTAAGATTTTTTGTGATTTTTTATATTCTTTAAAAAAACAGCATTGTCAACCATTGTCAATGATTCCTCCTCATAAATTAATTGCTTACTCAGTGAGTCATTTTGCGGAAAAATTTCATAGATGCTCAAACAATCTATCTTAACTGCACTATTGCCTAAGTAGACTCATATCAACTTGTTCATCTCTGTTCATTGCCCAAGTAACTTGGCTGTTTAGATAGTACATTAAGAGATTAGAGGATGCAAGTTGGATTCACGCCTTTAAGTTTGAGTTATAGTGAAAATAACTTGACTATTTAGACAGTGTTAGAGATAAGATTAATAGTTCGAGCGTGTGAAATTTTTCCTCATTTTGCAGTGCTTCACACGGAAGACCAACAATCCACTTTCGATCCGGTCCCACTTTCAGTGCAACTACAGTCTCTTTCCATTCACTCTCCTCACTCCAGTACAATACTCCACACTGACACGGAAGACAACAATCTACAGCGCAGTAAATACTGCGGAGCACTTTCTTCGTTGGATCTACATTAAGATTCGTGTATCACAATCCCAGAAAAACCGTCCTGTAATCCGCATCGTTGATTTGGTGCGCAGTAGTTCACTGCGCAGCAGAGGATGTGCACACATCCACAATCAATTGCACAACACCTCGGGGGTGGTGCTTGCTTGGGCAGCGTTTAGTTTACTGTGGAACGGCTTTTTGCCGCTCTATGGACGAAATTACCCTTGGGACTGATGCAGTCCAATTTGTTTATAGCAGGGACTATATTGTCCAAAACATGTCAAAAGGCTGTTCGGAAGTAAAACAGCCGCTGCCCAAAGCAGCAGCCCACCCTCGTACCTCTGTAACGTAGGTCCCACTGGCAGTGAAACAATCCCAGAGCTACTACTCTATTCCCCAAATCTCCCACTCCAAACTTCCCAAACAAACAACCTCCGGCGATCGCCCACCGACCCGCCCGCCCCTCTAAATGGCGCACCGCGACGGGGTCGACTTCGATCTGCCGGACGAGATACTCGCGGTGATCCCCACCGATCCGTACGACCAGCTCGACGTGGCGCGCAAGATCACCTCCATGGCCATCGCCTCCCGCGTCACCCGCCTCGAGTCCGACTCCGCGCGGCTACGGCAGCAGATCGCCGACCGCGACCGGACCATCGAGGAGTTGAAGGAGAGGGTGGAGAGCCTGGATCGGGTCGCGCAGGAGTGTGGTGATAAGTTGAAGCTCTCGTTGGAGGAAAACGTGAGGGTTTTTTTTTTTTTTTTTTGTTAGACAATTTAGAATCTTTCATAGGGTTTTGGATATAATTAGTTAATAATAAAAGTATATAGAAGATTATAAGATAACATTCTTTGACTAAATATACTACAAGAAGCAAAAAATAGACATGAGTAGTGATTGGAAGTTGAATTGGTTGGATGTGGGTTTAAATTTGGAGTTTTGAGCATTCCATTGCCAAAACATAGATATGTCGTACCAGGTAGCGTATGGTAACTAAGAGTTAGTTATTGTCATGTTTGCTAGTTCTCCTTTGAGTAATACCTAGCATCCATAGAAAAACCGTCCATAACGTCCATAGATTACATTTCAGAATGTATCTGTCACATTTCAGGGTATATCTGTTACATTCTGTACACATCTATGAGTAATCCATAGTTCTGTAATTTATCTTGTTGTAACTTGTACCTGGGATCAAAATAACAAACATGAAAAAATTGGCTATTGAGTTCTAACTTGTTGTTATTATTATTGTACATAGTATATTTCTATTTACCTTTTATTTTATATTGCTGTAGGCTAATCTTGTAAAAGAAAGGGATATGCTTTCTGGTACCGTGAAGAAGTTGGCGAGGAACTTAGCTAAGGTACTACGTTACTTGCTTGTGAATTGAAAATTATTTATCCATCTGAAGTTAAGATATACTTCTTCTATGATGGGGAGAAAAAAAACAAATTGCATGTATACTGTTGCAATGCCAAAGCCATCTTATCATGCCTTTAGACGTCTCCCTGCTTCAGCTAGGATTTAAATTTATTGGCTCTAACAACCAAACCATGGTACCAAAGGGACCTGGTTCTTGCCTTGTGCTAAAAAATTCAACCTGCTGTTAATTAACGACATACTCTTATGTCTGCTTCTGTTTAGCTGGAGACGTTCAAGAAGCAACTGATGCAAACATTAAGTGAAGAGAATTTAAATGTGAGCACACACTTACCCTAAATATTCTTACTTTGGCCATAATTGGCAAATTCTGCCACCAGTCAAAAATAGTTGATACTTTTTCAGCATGCGCAGCAACTTTCAGAAATTGCTGATGTGGACAACACGGACAATTTGGTAGCCCGAGTCCCTTCATGGCAAGACACTTATCAGAATTCTATTGGCCGAACCCCTTTGTTAAAAGGTGAAACTCAACTGTTTATCACTGTCTTAAATAAGGTCCAAGCATTGTATTTATCTAATAAAATTTTATTTATGTTATATTTTTTATGTGAAGATGAAATCTCAAGTGGCCACACCTTGTCAGATGTTGCTGGTGGATCTACTCCCACTTGGAGTTCAACTCGAAATGGTAAATTAATTTGATTAACTTTCCACATATTTCTTTGTTCATTATGTTATAAAAAGAAAAACATACTGCTACTTGAAAAAAAAGAGAAAATTTTTTTTTATTTACTAGGACTCACTTCTCCACACTTTTTGAATGAGGTATAGACAGATCATTGTTTTCTCTGCTTTATAGAATACAGAGAAGGCATAGAGAACCTAAACTTCCAGTTTTGTGTTTTTCATAGTCATGGGTATATGCCATTAGTTGGTGCTTTGCAAGATTAAAATTAATAATTCGGAATGTAAAACAACACTATTTATTCAGGTAATGAGTTCGCCATCACACAGTACATCCCTTCAGCGCCCACCTCTTCATCAAATCAGAGAGACTTCTCCACTGCAGGAGCATCTCCAAGAACCTTATCTGGCACCACATCTCCGAGCAAGTCTAGTCTAGGTGGGAACTCCACCATATTAGCATCTTATTCTCGGTCGAGTCAACCCATCTCTGCTCCAGTCTCCCCTCCAAAGAGGCGCCCTTTCTCAGGTTCAAAATTTACCTGTTACCTTGATAACTTAAAATACTATCATGCGCTGGACAATATCAATTATCATGCAGCTCTCCTGAAGGACCTGAACCCTGAAAGTTCTGTGTGCTTTTGTAAAATATGATTCCGATAATCCTAATTAATATATTCAACTTATTTTATTTTTTTGGTTTGTGTCTATGCAACTTGGCTTGACATGTGAAGCTTATAATAATATTTTGTAATAACAGAACGCCCTCGTATGGATGGAAAGGAATTCTTTCGCCAAGCCAGGTTTGCATTCATTTGCCATTGATAATTGTTGTTTTTATTACAGTTACTGCCAATGTAACTACTTATACTGGTATAATGTTCAAACATATTTTATAAATACAGTAATTATTAAGTAACCATGGTAAAACATTTATTAATTGGTTGTTTTTTCAGGAGTCGTCTCTCTTATGAGCAATTTGGTGCATTTTTGGCCACCGTCAAGGAGTTCAATTCTAGTAGACAATCGAGAGAGGTAAATGTTTAAAATAAAAAAAAAAATGCATTGGAAAAGATCAACTACCAACGAAGGTGAACTGGAACTTATGGATCTTAATTCATATAATACAGGAGACATTGCAAAAGGCAGAAGATATATTTGGTTTGGACAATAAGGACCTGTTTATCTCCTTTCAAAACATGATTAACCGAAACCAATCTTGAGGGTAATGCTTCATACTTCTTAATCAATATTTATCAGTGTAGTTCTTTGACAACCGATCAAATTCAAGCTTATATTACCAACAGTGCAGGTAAATTTTCTGATAACTCAATTAAGTTGGTAAATTCTATAGCAGTGTCTTGTATAGATCCAGTAATTCTTCATAATTGTTAATAATTGGATTGCTGTCTGGAATAGCAGCCTTCAGTTGAGAGATTCAACCACAATTAACTTGCGGAGAAATTTTGTATGTAGGTATTAACAGTATGTGAAACTAAGATTATTTTAATTGTAGTTATTTTACACGGTATTTTGTAATAAGAGCTGCACACTATTTTGTTGTAGTTTTTTAGTGCGATATCTTGTAGCCGTTCTATCATGAAATTGTTGAGTTTGTCAATGGTGCCTGAATGCCTGGAGCTCTCTTTCATTTTCTGTTCTCACTTATAGTTTTTTTTTTCTTTTCCCCCACCCCAATAAGTTGCGGGTACAACTTGTAACAATTTTAGTCCGTCGTATTCTATGATGATAGAAAGTATTCCAGTAGCAAGTTCAAAGAATGGCATCAGGTTCTCCATATGTGGCAGTTTAATGTGTTGTATAAATTAGGCATGTTTATCAAGACTTAGAGGGCCGTAATCATTCACCACCGCATCTCTTCTATTGTCCTTAGCCTTATTGTAAGGACTTTGATGTCCTACTAATTCACGTATCTTTGCTTTCTTTCGAATAAGCCGTTGATCATATTATCGTGTGTTTACACTGGCAACATTGTTTAACCCAGCAACATTGTTTAACTTGTATAACCCAAGGGGAAATCTTAATGATGCGATGCTTTCATACGAGAGTATGTCTGTATGTATTTCTCTGAGGAATCGTTAATTGCATTGTGTTATCAACACATAGGATATATATTAAATTAATCATAAGTATTAACAAAGAGGAGGGATCTATTGACAATGCATATTTTGACAATCTTGACAATAGTCATCTTTAAAAATTTGTAAAAAATCATAAAAAATCTTAAAAATGAAAACAATTTTATGGATGCATTATTTAACTTATAGATTGATAATATTTCAAATTTTAATCAATTTAAACATTATTTGATGCCTTATCAAAATTTTGTACATTTTTTAACGGTTGTAATTAAAAGATCTTTAAAGAGCTATCAAATATCGCTTAAATTGAATATAATCGGAAACATAATCAATCTATAAGTTAAGCATAACTTCCATAAACTTTTTTTCATTTTTAAGATTTTTTATGATTTTTTAAAAATGTTTATAAATGACCATTGTCAAGATTGTCAAAATATGTATTGTCAATGGATCCCTCCTCATTAACAAATATGCACAAAAATTTAATATATGAGCAGTTCATATGAATACACATTTCAAATAGTCACTCAAATTTAAATGTCTATACTTTCTATCAAAAAAAAAAATATATAAATGTCTATAAAAAACTCCATTCGGATTTTGAACCTGTGACCTCCCACACAGAAAGCGTTGGCTTTAACTCATGTTACATTAGATGCATGATCAATATTTATTGTCCTTCCAATCTTTGGTTAGCTATTTAACTGTAAAAATAATAAAATGTTTTATTCATTTCAACAAATAAAAAGCAAAGATACTATATTATTATTCAAATAAATACAAAATTAATTGTGATCAAATATATTTAATATCCAAATTATTACACTAGATAATTATTCCAAATCAATATATATTTTTGTGTTTAGCAAATATTCAAAAAGTGGGAATGTAGTTTAATAAGAAAACTCTGTATTTTTCTTTTTTGAAACAAAAATAAAAATCATAGACAAACCAAATAAAAACTCCTACATTATGCAAGAATCACTAGCACATTCCTTTTTCCGAAAATATTTTACTCCAATACTCCTAAAAAAAATTATTTTTAATCTAACGATTATAAATAAATAATATTCATTACGAGATTCATCCGTAATCGATAAATTATCACACTCACTTGATAATATCAAGTATCTAAGTGTGAGCATCAAAACATCACACAAAATTTCGTCATTCTACAGTACACAGCATTCCCCCAATAACAACGAGCCATGTACCCCAATCGATACCCCACACTCCGCCCCTCCCACTACGTGTCACCTCTCCACGCGCCTTTCTTCCCCTCTCCCTTGTTCGCCCCCAGATCCCCAATCAACACTCTCCCCTCTGACTCCCGCCGCCACCTCTCCGATCAAAATTCAAATCCGATCCGCTACTCCCAATGGTCCAGATCTCCTCCGGACCCTCACCCAACCCGGATCCGAACCCGAACCCTAACCCGGACTCCTCCATACACGACCCGATCGAGACTTTGACCGAAGGCGACGGAGACCGACGCAAGCGGATCGGGCATGGATCCGGTGGTCCCTGCCCGGCCCGGACGGATCTGGCGCGGACCGACGGGGGATCTGACGAGGGGGAAGATGCGAAGAGGAAGAAACGGGGGGACAAGGTGACGACGCTGGTGAACAACCCCGGGCAGTCGAAGCTGTTGAGGGAGCTCGGGGTTAGGGTTTCGAGGTACACGCATGAGGAGAGGAGGGATATTATTTTGAAGTATATGCAGAAGCGGAGCGGCCGGCAGGTTGTGAACAGGACTGCAAAGGTGATGATGATGACGATATGGATGTGATTAAATTCGGAAAAATTTCATTCATAGATGCCCAAACCCCAAACTTTCGATCTAACTGTACCACTGCCTAAGCAGTAAAATTAATTTCACAGGTACTCAAATCAAAGGGCGCAAGTACATTGCACGTGTAACTTAGCTGTTTAGGCGAAGAAGTTATAGGGCGCAAGTTGAACTCGCAACCCTTAAATTTGGGCATTGGTGAAAGTAATTTGACTGTTTAGGCAGTGGTAGAGATAAGATCAATAGTTTAGGCATGCATGAAAATTTTTCCATTAAATTCGACGACTGTGCTTGAAAAGGTTCCTGGCTAAAAACTGAATCCGATTTGTCTTATTTTGTGCAGATACCGTCCCGGCAGGCGCTTGCTGAGAGAAGACTGAGAGGCGTCGGTGGGAAGTTTCTCAGTAAAGAAGAGATTCAGGTTCAGGTAGAGATCAATTCTCGCTGTGCAATGCAGGAACTTTACACTTATGTTCTTGTATGATTTGTACTTGGATTATATATTTTCACTGCATGTAAAAATATGTTTAGAGATGATGTTGCTACCTAGTAAATTTGTGTGGTATCTTATCCTTTTATGTACTGGTGCTGCCTGTTAATATGATTATGGTACCATCACCATGCTCTCGCCACGTTGGCCATCCCAGTCTGTTTGTGTTTCATTGCAAATGCTGGTTTCCTTTTTTCTTGTTTACTGTAATTATAACCAAAAAATATGCTGGTATGTAACAACAACAACAAAGCCTTTAGTACTAAACAACTTGGGGTATGCTAGAAATGAAACCAAGAAGAGCCATATGAATCAAGATGATAAATAATGGTATTGAATGAATAAATGTGTTGCAGGGACACATATATAAATTAAATAGTCTCCAGGCATATAACCTAACTTGATACTTCGGCGTTGATATGCAAACTTACATAAATTTATGTACTTCTTTGCAGACCTCACACAAAGAAGATGAAAAGACAACTGGAGAACCACAGCAAGTTGAAACTGAAGAAGGTCAAGAGCCCGATTTACCTGCAGAAGCACTTGCAGAGGCAATTGCAAGTGGAATTCCATTAGTTGGCATGGTGTTTGAAACAGAAGAAAAGGCTTATGAATACTATATAAGCTACGCAAGCAACATTGGTTTTACTGTGCGTAAAGGCTGGTGGGATAAAACCTCAAAAAATACAACTCGTTCCCGCATATTTGTCTGCTCCCGTGAGGGATTTAAGCCTAAAAATGAGTCAAAGCGGGTGCGGCCTGAGACTCGTACTGGTTGCGAGGCCCGAATGGCTATAAAGACCGATTCAAGGGGAAGATATCGTGTTTCTGATTTCATACCTGATCACAATCACCCATTGTCTACCCCATTAGATATGCAGCTGTTAAATTCTCAAAAGAGTTCAATTAAGACTGAACTCGGACCTGGATTGGAAAGTGCTGCCAGCCTGATCCCCGCAGAGTACAAGAACTATATCAGAGTGAAACAGTCAAGGAATACTGTAAGGGGGGACTCTGAAGCATTATTAGAATATTTTCGAAGGATGAAAGGTGAAGACCCATTCTTTTATTATGCAGTTCAAGTGGATGAGTCTGACCAGTTGACAAATTTCTTTTGGGCTAACTCAAAAAACATGATGGATTATAGATATTTTGGTGATGTAGTGTGCCTTGATACCACATTTAGGGTTTTAAATTTTGGGAGGCCATTGGCCTTGTTTTTGGGGCAAAACCACCATAAGCAAATTGTGATTTTTGGTTCTGCTTTACTGTATGATGATTCAAGCGAGTCCTTGAAATGGCTCTTTGAGACATTTAATGCGTGTATGGGGGGGAAGATACCTAACACAGTTTTGACTGATAGGTTTGAAAACATTAATCAAATAGTGTCAGACATTTGGACCAGCCCCATACATCGTTTTTGCACATATCAGATATATCTAGCTGCTATCAAGGAGCTGGGGTATCTTCCTGGTGTATCAGAAAATCTTTCACGTGATATGGAGCAGTGTTTATTTCATTTGGAAGAGGAAGAAGAATTTATAACGACATGGGATTCCATGTTAGAGAAGGAAAATCTCAAAGACAATACATGGTTGTGTAAATTATATGAAGAGAGAGAAAAATGGGCCCTCCCATATAATAGTAATGTTTATACTGCTGACATAGAGACTTCACTGAAGGATGAAAATTTGTGTGATTTACTAAAAGGGCCCCTGGAACCTAACAAGAGTTTCTCAAGTTTTCTGGACTTCTATGAAATTTGGTTAGAACAGAGACGCCAAAAGGAAGAACAAGCAGATTATGAATTGGATCACAGTGCACTAAGAGTACCTCCTATTCAAATTCTATGGCAGGCAGCAAGCATGTACACACCTGCGGTCCTTAGAAAATTCAGGGGAGAATTTGAAAAAATAATGGACTGCATTGCATATGCATGTGATCAATTTGGGTCTCTGGCTGACTATGTGGTTACACTTAAAGGTATACCCAAGGAGCATGTTGTCAGGTTTGACTCAGCAGATGGTACGGCGCTCTGTACATGTAAGAAATTTGAACGCACTGGTATGATATGTTGTCATGTGCTGAAGGTGTTTGAATTGAGAAACTTGAAAGAAATTCCTGGGAGTTTAATCATAAGTCGGTGGAGGAAGGATGCAAAAACAAGGGCTGGTTCTAATGAAAATAGCGAGAATAACAGGGACCAATGTATTTCTATCTACCAAATTTTGTACAAAATCGCTTTAAAGGCCTCTGAAAATGATGAAATTTTCTCTCTAGTAATGAACCAGTCAGGTCACATGCTTGCACAAGTTGAAAAGATCTCACAGGCAAGGGCTACTGAGAAGCAGAATAGTGGGAATTTGACGGAGGAGGTGCGAACTAATTTGGCACCTAATGAGAATTTCATCACTGGTAGAAATGTTGGTGAAACTGGGAAGGGAAAAAGGAAAAAAACTCAAACTGAATTCGAGATGAATAAAAGACTGAAGGGGAAAAAAGGTTAGTTTCATATCTCCTTTACTGTAATTCTACTGTCTATCTTCTTTATGTTATTTTGTATATTGCCAGCATGTACTACATCTTCAAAGAAACATATCTGACTTTATTCTCAAATGTGCAAATTTATGTGTTCTAGCCCCAAGGTAAATATTAACATGGTCAGCTCTTTCGATTCTAAGCAGCTGGTATTTGGAACTTTTGAAACCATCACAGTACTGTAATACAAGTTATGATATAGATGTCTCATACAAATTCTGGTGGTTAGTTTTGAAAATTAATATTTGTAATCTTGATTTCCTCTCAATTAGATCCAAGACAGAGTGGAGAACTGGAGCAAGCTCAATATCAACCAAGGGAAGATGAGATGTGTATAATTCCACCCTCAAATTCTCAAAATGCCACTGCTAGTAACAATCTCTTATTTAATCCAAATCATCTTATGCAGGTAATCTTGCCTTTCCATTTCATTATTCAACAATTTATAAATCAAAACCGTGTAAGGTGCTTATGGAAATGATGTGAAATTGCTTCAATCAACCTTGTTTACAAACCTTTTCTTGTAATAGAATCTAATTAAAGGGTAATTCAGAATCTTTTGTAATATGAGAAACTTTTTGCAATTTTCCTCGAGATTTATGGGGTTGTGCGGTGCATTTTTTTTTTTTCAAAATACCAGAATACCAGAAAAGACATTTGAGCTTTTTTCTATTATGTTGTTGCTCAAGGGTGCACAGCTATACTTAAGAAATGATTCAACAATTACAAATATATAAAAATGATGGTTCAAAACATTCTTTTAGGGTCAATTTTTGCTTGCGCCTCGATTTGGAGTTGGGGCAGCACAAACCATAAATAGTATATCCCAATTTGGTCAGGTATGTTCTTCTTCTACCGAGCTCTGTTTCATCGATTATTATTTATTACCTCGTTGCATTGCCAAAGTTGCATTACCATTCTACTCTTTATAGGGAGCCTCGTTTTCGTCATTGCACCAACCACATTTACCTTCCAGCAATCACTTGTCTCAGGTATCATTCTCTATCTGAAGCTAATACAGGATCTCTATGTGATTGTTATGTAATTTAGGTTCTTAGAGAGAGAGAATTAAATTTGCAAGATTAAATTAAGGAAAAATATCACTGGTGTTGCAGTCCTGCAAAACAAGATATGCCACTATGAAATAATTTGAAAAATCATCCATACTCCTTCACTATTAGTATTAGGTAGATATATAATTTTTTTTTTCCATGGCTTTAGAGCTTTTAATATCCTGTTTATCCGGTATGCTTAAAATTTTCTATTCTAATGAAAGAAATGTCTCATATATCTAGGGTTACACAGCAGCTGATATGCAAGCATTACAATTTGTGGGTTCCAATCCGCAGAGCACGAATCAGCCACAGGGCTCTGTTCCAGTGTGGGACTTCCTATAGCTAGAACTGGACATGGTCATATTTTGCCTCATGCTTAACCGCAAACACATCACCCGTTACATGTGGAGATCGTAATTGTTGTTATATATCATATCCTCCTGGATCATGGATAAACAACACGAGAAAAGTGGAAGACTTGTATATATCACACCAACCACTTCTTTCGGACTCCCACAAAATGGGCCGAATTGAGAAATTTCTGCTGCAGTGGTGCTGTGAATTGCAGAAGTGATTCCATGTTGAAGAAATATGTTAATGGGCCAAATTGAAGACTTGCATATATCACAACAGCCACAGCCGCTGCTCTGTGCTAGCGTTTTGCAAGGATGGAAAGTACCTGGTATTTCAATGCCAGCATTTTGAAAGTATGCAGCTTCTGGTCGAAACAAATCGTAGATGCATAAGGTGCTTACATGTACAGATGATTCTGTATTTTTTTTTTTTTCCTTTTTGGTGTAAATATAAAGAATACTGCTTTGGTGTTGGTTGTAAATATGTAGTATGAATAGTAGTTGTTTAATTTAGGGTGCGAGGTGGGCAAGCAAAGCTTATAATACTTGTTTATGTTCCCCTTTGAGATATCTCAATTTTATGGCACAGATTGCTGTACGTGTTTGCATGAAATGAGAAAAAAATAGAAAATAAACTGAGACATAATTAGAATACAGAAAGCTAATGTGTTTTATTGGTATCAATCACAAACCATTACATCAAGTCATGGATTAAACATCACACATTTCTTCAAGATACAAAGCAGACCATTCAACAGTACATGCATTACAAAGAAACACAACAACAGATAAACAACCCGAACAGCATTTGATGCTGATGCATTCGTTCTTCACCTCATTGATGGCCAAATTGAATCAAGCTTAACCGGCGATTTCGATGGCCTTGACCTGGGGCTTCTTCACTTCCTCTTTCGGCACGGTGACAGTAAGCACGCCGTTCTCCATGGCCGCCTTGACCTGATCAACCTTCGCATTGTCGGGCAGTCTGAACCTCCTCAAGAACTTGCCACTGCCCACTGCTGCGTTCCACGCGGTGCCACTTGTCGTTCTTCTCCTCTTTCTCTTTTGTACGCTCGCCACTGATCTTGAGCACATTGCCTTCTTCCACTTCCACCTTCACCTCCTCTTTCTTGATGCCGGGGAGGTCGGCCTTGAAGACATGCGCTTCTGGGGTCTCCTTCCAATCGATCCGCGCATTGGCAAAGGAAGATGTTTCGTCGGTCGTGGCCAGGGATCTCAAACTGTTGAATGGGAAACCCTGGAATGGGTCCCAAAAATCCATGGAGAAAGGATCAAAGATGTTGCTCCTGATAAGTGACATAGTGTTTGTTTGTTTGTTTGATCAAAAACTTGAGAATTCTACTGAATTGGATTGAATTGAATTGAATTGAATTGAGAATTAGAGTTTGTGTGCTTGTTTAGTAGGCTCTGTTGAAGATTGTTGGTTTCTTTTCTGATGCTGAGGCAGCTGAACTTGAGCTCTATTTATAGGAAAGGGAAGCTTGATTTGATCACTTGAATATCTCTGGAATTCTCCAGAGAAAAGGCGGGACCTTAATTCCTCTCTTTTAAATTCCTGAGAAGTGTAGGAGCTGCTAGATAATTCTACCATGTACTGTACTAAATATCCATTCCGCCAACAAGTTACATTATTTTTTTTTATTCTGTTACGTAATTATTTTAGATAAATATTTATTCCGGCAACTAGGCTGGCAGAAAAGTTTGTAGCTCACGGCTCGCTTGTATCCAGTTCGGTATGAGTTCAAGTTCGATTTAGCTTAGTTCAATTTTTTGTCAGCTCGAGTTTGATTTAGTTCGGATCAATTTTTCTTGACTCGATTCGTGATACCTTGATATATAGTAATTTGTATATATGTTAAACTATTTTTTCAAAATTGTTCATAATAATATACCTATTTTATATTTAAATTAATAAAATATATTATTTTATTGTTGAATAAATAAAATACCAATTTTTTAACCATAATAAATTATTAAATTAATAGAAATACAGATAATTAACTTATTATCAAAAAAGGAAAAATAATATACTTATTTAGTTCTAATTATCTATGGTGACATGAAGAGTCCGGCTATGGTGCTTTCCTAAGCATTTCAGACCGAAACATTTACGGTCCAAATTCAAAAAATCTGTCCTCCGAAATTTTAATCCAAATATCTTGTAATAATCTTGATATAATTAACTTATAAAATTCTAAATTTTTCCATTTTTAGAAAATTTTAGCTTTCATTAATGATTTTTTAATGATTGGCATACAAAATTGATTTATTTTTAATTATTTTAAGAGCCATATTTCAAAAAATCATTAAAATAGTAATAAAATTCCTAAAATGGTAAAGATTGGAATCATCCAACTTAATTATGTCAAGATTATTATGAACTATTTGCATTAAAATTTTGGACGATGGATTTTCGAATTAGGACAGTAAGCGTTCCGATCCGAAATACTTACGAAAACACTGTAGTAAGACTCATGATATGAAAATAATAAGAAATTATAATAATAGAGCTTGTTTGGAGCTCGGAGCGCGATTCGAATTTGAGTTAGTTGGATTCATCTGTAGATTATACATTATACAGTGTGCATATTATTATGAGCTAATAGGGAAATGCAAAAGACATGAATAGGGACCTTATCCTATATAATAATATGGGAAGAAATGGATTTGTGTCATAGACTCATAGTAGATGAGGTCCGGGCAGAACGGGTAGGAAAAGCATGCTTTTCACTGAGAAAAGCAGCAGATTTGGACTCAAACTGTTCATGACACTGTAGCAACTCATTCAAAATTAGATATACTATAAAAGGATGAGGAGGGATCCGGTGCCAACAGTGTCAAGTCTACGATTTTCGTATCCAAATTTTGATTTATATGGCTCAATAAATTCTTTATATCAAAATCTTATAACATGCAAAAATTTTTCATTTTTAGAGATTTTTAAGTATTTATTTTGGATTTTCTAATAGCAACTATACAATATTAATAATATAATCAATGTTTCATATATAACTTTTGAAAAATCTGAAATTGTTATAACTTCAATATTTTCAAGTAAAACTTGAATACTTAAAATGATAATTTGAATACTGACATATTTTTCAACTTGAACACTGACTGCTATAATTTGAATAGACATTGTTATAACTTGAATACTCAATTGTATAATTTGAACATTTACTAATAAAATTTGAATACTGACATATTTTTTAGCATCAACACTCACTGGTATAACTTGAATACTCATTGTTATAACTTGAACATTTACTAATAAAGCGGAGAGAGGAGAATTGAGATCGGAGAGAGGAGATGCGGAGCAGATCTGCTCGTTGCGTCGGAGAAAGAGGAGAGAATCGAGGAGATAGAGGCGACGAAGAAGAAGATGATCTACCGCAACTGGTCCCTGCTTTCCTCGACCGTCACCATCTGGGGCGGCGTCACCACTGTCGGCGTCGCGGGGGTATTCATCAC
This sequence comes from Cyperus esculentus, assembly GCA_030179965.1. NCBI lineage: Eukaryota > Viridiplantae > Streptophyta > Magnoliopsida > Poales > Cyperaceae > Cyperus > Cyperus esculentus. Next base: position 2,804,780 of record JASGLE010000043.1, read on the forward strand.
CGGTGCCAAGGTTTGAACTCCCCCCTCCCTCTCTCCCGTTGTTGCTTAGAAATTGGAGATGCGGAGCAGATTGAGATAGAGATGGAGAAGAGGAGCCAAAATGGTAATAGCGATGAAATAAAGAGGGTGATCAGGAAGAAACCGCTATTGAACCGGACAGTCGAACCGGTCGGTTCAATGGTATCAATCCCGGTATCAAATATGGTATCCCCATATCATTTTCCTTTTCTTTAATTTCCACCCCAAGAGTCGAACTTTATTTTTTCTTACTTACACGAAGCATTTGAGCAGTGCATGAAGGCTTTATTTTTCACTTCTCGGGCTGGCTAAATCAAACAAACCATGATGATACACTCAGACTGTCATACACATCAATTTCCTTTCTTAATTACTTTATATCAAATATGGCATTAGTGGCTACAATGCAGTAACTATTTTTTTCCCATGGCTTTAGAGCTTTTAATATCCTGTTTATCCGATATGCTTAAAATTTTCTATTCTAATTAATGAAAAGAAATATCCAGGGCTACACAGCAGCTGACATGCAAGCATTACAATTTGTGGATTCCAATCCGCAGAGCACGAATCAGCCACAGGGCTCTGTTCCAGTGTGGGATTTCCTATAACCAGAACTGGACATGGTCATTTTTTGCCTCATGCTTAACCGCAAACACATCACCCGTTACATGTGGAGATTGTAATTGTTGTTATATATCATATCCTCCTGGATCATGGATAACAACACGAGAAAAGTGGAAGACTTGTATATATCACACCAACCACTTCTTTCGGGCTCCCACAAAATGGGCCGAATCGAGAAATTAACCTCTGTTGCAGTGGTGCTGTGAATTGCAGAAGTAATTCCATTTTGAAGAAATATGCTAATGGGCCAAATTGAAGACTTGCATATATCAACAACAGCCACAGCAGCGTTATGCTAGCATTTTGCAAGGATAGAAAATACCTGGTCGTCTAATGCCGACATTTTGAAAGTATGCAGCTTCTGGTTGAAACAAACGGTAGATGCATAATGTGCTTACATGTACAGACGATTCTGTATTTTTTTTTTTCCTTTTTGGCGTAAATATAAAGAATACTGCTTTGGTGTTGGTTGTAAATATGTAGTATGAGTAGTTGTTTAATTTAGGGTGCGAGGTGGGCAAGCAAAGCTTATAATACTTGTTTATGTTCCCCTTTGAGATATCTCAATTTTATGGCACAGATTGCTGTACGTTTTTTGCATAAAAATGAAAGAAATAGAAAAACAAACTCAGACATAATTACAACACAGAAGGCTAAAGAGTTTTATTGGTACCAATTACAAACCATTACAGCAAGTCATGGATTGAACATCACACATTTCTTCAAGATACAAGCAGACCATTCAACAATACATGCATTACAAAGAAACACAACAACAGATAAACAATCCAAACAACATTTGATACTGATGCATTCATTCTTCACCTCATTGATGGCCAAACTGAATCAAGCTTAGCCGGCGATTTCAATGGCCTTGACCTGGGGCTTCTTCACTTCCTCTTTCGGCACAGTGACAGTAAGCACGCCGTTCTCCATGGCCGCCTTGACCTGATCGACCTTCGCATTGTCGGGCAGCCTGAACCTCCTCAAGAACTTGCCACTGCTGCGTTCCACGCGGTGCCACTTGTCATTCCTCTCCTCTTTCTCTTTTGTACGCTCGCCACTGATCTGGAGCACATTGCCTTCTTCCACTTCCACCTTCACCTCCTCTTTCTTGATGCCGGGGAGGTCGGCCTTGAAGACGTGCGCTTCAGGGGTCTCCTTCCAATCGATTCGCGCATTGGCAAAGGAAGATGTTTCGTCGGTCGTGGCGAGGGACTGCGAACTGTTGAACGGGAAACCCTGGAATGGGTCCCAAAGATCCATGGAGAAAGGATCAAAGATGTTGCTCCTGATAAGCGACATTGTGTTCGTTTGTTTGTTTGATCAAAGACTCGAGAAATCTACTGAATTGAACTGAATTGAATTGAGAATTTTGAGTTGTGTGCTTGTTTAGTAGGCTCTGTTGAAGATTGTTGATTTGTTTTCTGATGCTGGGGAAGCTGAACTGGGGTGCTATTTATAGGAAAGGGAAGCTTGATTTGATCACTTGAATATCTCTGGAATTCTCCAGAGAAAAGGCGGGACATCAATTCCTCTTTTTAAATTCCTGAGAATTGTAGGAGCTGCTAGGTAATTCTACCATGTACTGTACTAAATATTCATTCCACCAAATCCAATTAAGCTGCTGAGTGCTCCAAAGGCCTGTTATTGTTATTGGCCTGATATTGTTTATTCGTTCATCTTCTTCTAACTATGAATTATTTATTTGTACTGTTATAATACAGGCCTATGGGCTTGGAAGAGTTCAATAACAATTGTTGTGATGGGCCTTCAAATTTGTTCATTCCCTTTTTTAATTTCCACTCGATACTCCAACTTTATAATTTAATAATTCTTACACGAAGCTTTTGAGCTGTGCATGAAGGCTTTATTTTTCACTTCTCGGACTGGCTCAATCCAACAAACCATGCTGATACATTGATACACATCAATTTTCTTTCTTAATTACTTTACATCAAAGATGATATTAGTTGCTACAATGCAGTAAACTGCTGCTAGTTTCTCAAGAATGGTATGCTTCCAAGCACCTCACCCCTAGCCTTGTACACACACCAAAGAATGATACAGGAGGTTTTCTAAATCTACCCACAAACCCAGCATTACAAAAGAAACAAACCAAAATAAAACAAATGGAATATGCAACAATATCTAAATGCCTCTCTTAGGCCAAGAAAGTCTCCTGTGATCAATTGCTCCATCCTTAGCCTCATTGAACCCGTCAATCATAAAGCTCTCTGCTGGTGACAGAAAGCTCGAGTCTCTATCAGGGATATCACCGGGTGTCTTGGGAGAGGCTGAAGATGGGTCATGAGGACCCACACGCAGCTGCTGAAGTGTTGCGAAAGATTCTCGCATAGCAAACATTGCCTCAAAAAAGCGTGTGCATGATGAGAGTGCCGCGGGGATGGGACGCAACATTTCCTTCACATTGACAAAATGGGGATGCAAATTAACATAATCATGCAATTTTCACAGAAATATATTGTAATAGCTGCCAACATTATAAATTCAAACTTATCATTGGTGTTATTGATAAATATGCCAAAACTGCACAATGGAAATGATAAGACCCTGTCTGGTATACTGAAAAGTGAAAACTATACAGATAGTAGTTAGTTAGTTAGTTACCCACTTATCCCACCAAATAATATATAATATATCCTCAAATAATGTTCATCTTGGACTTGTACAAGCATACAATACCACAAATTCCACTATGTTAAAGTTATATGCATATGGCCACTTGTTTAACCTAAAAACTTTATGAATCTTTTGATTTGATATAGGATTGATAAGAAAAGTCACAGATAAAGAGCATTAGCAACTTACACCCCAAACTGACGGGGATTCTCTGAAATTTTGACTCCACTGGAAATCAGCAACTGAAGCTGTTAATGCCTCATAATCACTAGCTGCCTTCAGCAATAACTCGGAGAATTGTTTCTATATCACATTTTAACAAAAGAAAAATAAATAAGAGAGCAAACAAAATAAACACAAAAGTGATGTTATTGCATCATGGGTTAAACAGCTAGACTACAATAAGGCTACATTTGTATGCGGTATAGGCCATTTTAGCAATGTTGTTCTTGACTGACAAAGTAAGCCAGTCATATCTATATCTTCTGCTTTAAACACAGAAGTAGTTATTCTATGTTATTCTAAATGAGATTACCTGGTACTCAGCTTCCACAGGAATGCAGTCAATTGAGTATGGCTGTTGAAGACGAGCTATAATTCGGTCCTACAGAAAAAGGAATAATACATTGTTATTTAGTCACATTAGAAGCGTACATGAAAACCAATTCAAAAGTTAAACAAGTCATTTCATTTGAATAGATCTGTACCTTATTCTGAATCACATCCTTGAGAATGGAGGTTATTCTAGCCAGGGACTCACATTTCTTCTCCATCTCACTGACATGTGTGAGATGAGCAATATTTTTATCATCCTGTAAGATTTTCAGTGATGCAAAGCTTATAAATTTCAGCAACTAAACTAATTATCAACACTCTGTGTACCATCTTCCTAAAAAAATAACCTGCGTACCAAGCTGTTACGTACCGAACACACTATACCAGTACATGGAGGGGTAAGATTTTTAGTACCTAGGCAATATTTTTATCATCCTGTAAGATTTTCAGTGATGCAAAATTTATAAGTTTCAGCAACTAAACAGATTATCAACACTCTATGTACCTATCTTCCTAAAAAAAGAACCTGCGTACCAAGCTGTTAGGTACCGAACACACTATACCAGTTCATTAGTATCGTGTCGAGTGCTAGTTTACATCTTCCACCATATAACTGTTGCATTTGTGTATATACCATATAACATACAACATAGGTTTGACATTACATATACATAACAAAACACGCTGCAACGTGTGCTAAACCAGGATAACGAATTGTCACATGGACTAAGATAATCATGCAGAAAGAGGGAACCTTTCTCCCTTGCAGCTCGACTTGCATATTGGCGAGGTTGCGTTGCACGGAGGTCAGCTCCCTCAAGATCTTCACCAGCTCATCCCCTTTGTCAAGATTAGCTTGATCCTCCTAATTTCACAAAACCCCCAAATATTATAATTAAATAAAACCCTCATCATACCATTACCATCCACATTTTCATAATTCAGCATCAACAACTAATTGGTATGAATTGGGGAATAACTACAATCCGTTTCACAATCAATCGATCAATCAGTTCAGTTCCCAAGCAGATCCAACCGAGGCTGATAAAGATCCAGTGAATTTGAAGTATGAGGAATTGAACCTGAGGGGTGGGAATGGCGAAACCGAGATCGGAGGCGATGCAGAGGGCCTCCGCCATGCCGCCCGTCTGGCGCTTCACCGGAGGCGCCTTCCTGCCCGCCCCGCCTCCGCCGCCCCAGTTCGACTCTCCCCACATTGATGACATTCGCTCTCCTTTCCTTTCTCTTCTCTCCTCTTCTCGGTTTTTTGAATTCTCTTTTGTTTCTGTTTCTTCTTCCTTTTGGTTTTCTTTTTTTCGCAGGTTATTATTACAGATTTGTTGTTATACACTTTCCGTTTGAATTGACGGAAAGGGGAGCGAGTAAGTGACGGACGGACTCTGTGATAGTCTGAGACGGACCGTCAAACTTGACGATTCTATTGACATTTTCCCTTATAGTTTTACCATGTTACTCATTTTATTTAGTGTACTTTATAGAGCTAGACTAATATGAAAACGTTAGTATTTTGGAGTTTTCACGTCCCAAATTATATTTTCTCACGTCCGAAATTTTGATTTATGATTTCTATCAAATTTATCATATAAAAATACTAGGGACACAAAAATATTCCATTTTTAGAGTTTTTTTAAGTATTTGTTTTGAATTTTTCAAAATGACTCTAAAATATTAATAAAATAGTGCTTATTTACATATGGATTTTAAAAAATCCAAAACAAATACTTAAGAAACTCCAAAAATAAAATTTTTTTATCCCCTAGTATTTTCGCATGATAAATTTAATGGGAACCATAAATCAAAATTTTGGGTATAGCAAAGTATAATTTGGACTGTTAGCATTTCGCTCCCAAAATGCTAACGTTTTTATATTAGTCTAGATCGTACTTTATATACTACACATTTATAGTTTTACTATGCTATATATTTTTTTCGGTAATTTTGGTATTTGTGTCCCCTACCTACTTACATAAACTTTTGATATAAATGGATTATTATGAATCACTCTATGGATCAGAAAAAAAATATGGATTGTTCTTTTTTTTTAATCGGATGGTCGTGATATATTTTTTGGGCACAAGTAAAGAGATGCTTATCTATAAAAATCGAACCCTCGATTGATTATTTGCAAAATATGACACGAAAGTGCATATTATGTGATTATATCAATATATCGATATATTAAGACTGCACTAATTTTAAACGTAAGATATTAATAGGATAATTTTTTTGTTTCCACCTCAACTTACTAAAATTAATCTAAAAAATACACTTCTTCTTATTATTAATTAATTGGATTCTCCGGAAGAGATTTATCCTCCCCTGCCATGACTGAAGAGCAATATTTCATCCCTATGACATCGGAGGAAGGTGAGCATATGAGCATCAGACGATGACATAGTTTCAGATTAATTCTTGATTTTTTTTGTGCTATTCCTATTTCCTTTTCTTTAATAGATCATGGATAGATCGATGTTATGTGCATTTTAGATGCACCGGGTGTGTTTGGTACGGGGATAAATGGGAGATAAATTGAGAGATAGTCTAGTTCTTGTGAGAGTATCAGAATAGTGATGAGCTATCTCTCAATTTATTTCCCATTTATCCCCGTACCAAACACAACTATTGGATCTAAAATAGACGTAACATCGCAAATTACATGTACCAACAATGTTCATTCACATGCTTTTTCTGTACTCAGGTATGACAAGCTCTCAAGAATCCACCCCGGCTCGACAGATTCAAGATGTCGAGAGCGGCCTTGTGGACCCGTCTCAGGTCCCGCTCCTTCCCTCTCGCGGCGTCTACTGGGCGGAGGTACGTATGTCGCACGCTACCTTCATTTCCTTATCTTAACGATTAATTGAACTTCGCCATTTGCAAATGCATGGCCGAGCCGTTCTTGATTACCTCACTTTATTCTGCTTGATGTCTAAATGAAGCTAAATTAAAATATATGAGTGTGTTTGGCAACCCATTTTGAATAGTTTATTCCAGAACTATTTTTTTGTGAGTGCCAAACACAAAATAGCTAAACGAATAGTGATGTGAATAGACTAATCCGCTATTCGGCCATATAGATGGAATAGTGGAATAGCTACACTTATTGTTCAATTTTTCCATTAAAATGTTGCCAAACAATAATTTTATTATCCGAATAGTTCAAAATATCACTCTTCCTTTCACTCTTTTAACAATCACTAATCCATTTTTACTAATCCGATAGCACTATTCTAGTGATGTTCCTTGATTTGCCAAACGGACTCATAGATCATAGTTTTTTTGCCCTCTAAATTAACTCACTTGTGAAAAAAAGCCAAAAACTTTTTCTTCCAAGTTAAATTTTAGTGGTGGGTAGGGGCTACTTTTGCCCCTCCCCGCTGCATCTTGTTATTCCTACTTATTTGATGATGATCTTCATGGTGTTGTTCGTTGTTTCGTTGACCTTTCTTCCGTTGTTTCGTCGAGTCTTCGTCCGTTCTTTCGTCGCTCTTGTTATTTAACAAGAGTATTTAGTTTTTCTTCATTAGAAGTATCGTACCATGGAAAACCTTTGAAAAGACAAATTTGCTTCGATCAAAGATGACGCGATTCATCAAAGCCGGTAACTTCAAGAAAGGAACTTTGTACTTTTCAAATTAATCTCTAGTGGTGAGGAAAAAATATATTTTATCGAAGTTAGAAGGTTTGATGGTAGATAGAATATGTTATTTTGTGTCATTTGGTTTTTGGATTGGAAAATTTTCTGTTATTCTCTATGAATGTAATTACTTCTTATGAATGAAATCCGTTGCCTACGGGCCTTTGATGTTCAAAAAAAAAAAAAAAAAAAAAAATTAACCCACTTGTTGATCTTGTTTCCTTTCAAATTATGTGCAGAGAGGTCTTATTGCCATTATCTTGGTCTACATATTTATGGCAACCTGGTTAGTTATAGATCCTCGAATCAAAGTTTCAGCAAGGGTCCTTAATTTTGTAGTAGAGGTGTTCATAATCATTTACTGTCGATGGGAGCTTGCGGAATTGTTTAGGAGTATTTATGGTTGGAGATGTAAGATCTTTCCCAATGTCTTTTCAAGTGTTTTTGTTGTGTTATCTTCTTGTGTGTATGAACATAGTTGACTAGCTTATATATGCTAAGATCCATGGCATGAATTTATTTTCACGTATGATCTTGGTCGGAGCGCAACCTAAATCATGCTACAAAGAGAGTTTTTTTTTTTTTTTTTTTTCTCTTTCTTTCTCTTTCTCTTTCTCTTTCTCTTTCTTTCTCTTTCTCTTTCTTTCTCAGGTTATCATAAGAAATTATCTTTGCCCTCTTCCCTTATCCATCCACCTAGTTAAATTGCTTAATATTCACTTATTTTCTTTCGGTTTCATACTCCCTCAATTTTTGAGTAAATTTTTTTCATTATTTCTTCTTCCATTATGCATGTACGAGTTTTTTTGCATAGTTAAAGATATACATTTTGACCGTCAAAAGTATCTGTTACATTTTAAAAGAATTTTTCAACTAAAAATATATTGAAAGCTGGATAAGAGAGATTTTTATGGGGGACAATTATCACCTCTTACAATAAGTTATTTATTCACTTCCCTTTTGACGGAATTTAGAATTGACGGGAACTCGGAAAGGGAAGTGAGTAAGTGACGGACGGACTCTCTAAGACTGAGATGGACCGTCAGGACTTGACGATTCTTGGCACGACGCCGTTAATACCTGCTTAATTTAGGATTACATAGAGTGACAAAATCTGATCCGACCCGAAAAACTCGTCCGACCCGAAACCCGACCCAAACTGAGTTTCAGGGAAAGTCAAACTGTCCCGAACCTGACCTGACCCGTGTTCTAGGAAAAGTGAGACCGACCCAAACCCGACTCAACCCAATGCTAACCCGACACGACCCGACCCATATTCCAGGGAAAGTGAGGCTAACCCAAACCCGACCCGGGAATAGAGGTGCAAAATCTGACAAAAAACGAAAAACCCGCCCGATCCAACCCGACCTGTCCCGACCCGACCCGAAAAAATACCACCAGACGTCAACCCGATACCCGACTCGATCCAAAAAAAAATGCTAGCAGCCGTCAAGCCGATACCCGACCCGACCTGGGAATCAATCTGCCACCTCCTAGGATTACAGGTCGTCGAACGATTCAGATCCGATCGGATATTATGCGATTCAATACAAAAGAGTCCGGTATACGAGTATAGCTTCCACTTTCCCCAACTTTCCCCTTTCCCGTTCAAATTCCCACAATCCCACTACATTGTCATTGTTTTTGCAAAGTCTTTAGGGCAGACACAAAACGGAACAGATTGAACAGGTAAATTATTGGATAAGCTCATGAGCATCGATCACGCCGAATTTTTATCGAATTTCTTCTGCAATTGCAATCCCAATGATCGGCTTGGAAAAGGAAAAGACTTTCTCTTCAGAAGCTCGTGATGATACCAAATTATTGGTTTGTAGGAATCCACTGGTTCTGCCCGAAGTGCAAATTGACTTTACAAGGTGAGAATCATGATTATTTCTGGTCTGCAGGGTTTGTCACCTTATAAAATGTGCGCACAGATTTCGTGTCAGTTACTTATATGTAGCATTGAATTTCCTTCTGATGGCAGGAAAGCATCAAAGCCAGGCATTATCTGCCAGCAAAAGATGGAACCTCTGAGAAATCACAAGAAGATGAAGAGCACAACTTAATAGAGAGTCGTAAAATCTAGCCAGTAGTCCATGGTGGGAATACAGCAAATGGCTTTCAAGAAGACGTATATTAGATGTGAAAATTTGGTTGTTCCATTGCAGGTGAGGATTACTTGAGAAGCTGTAGACGTGATAATCAAAGATAGCAGCAAAAGTGCAATCTTTCCGAATAGCTGCTTGTTCAATTGAGAGACTAGCTGATAAGAGCCAAGGTCCATCTGGGACTAGGATCTTCTTGAAGCCATCCTACATGCTTTATGGGGATTCGGGTTCGAATGAGGGACATACAGGGTGCCCGGTGATGCAATGGGGGAATTTGAATAACCAAAGAAGTACTCATCTCTTTCACCTTAATTTGTTTTTCTTTTCTCCACTTATTTCTTTCCTTTTTCGTAATTAATTTGGCCAAGGTTTTTTTAAAGAATTTAATAATATCGCCTCTTAAAACGAAAACAAATATAACTAAAAAAAAATAGCATATATATATCAAATGATTTTAGCCTTACAAACCCCCATGAAATCAAATTAGTGACATACGTACTAACATGTGTAATGTGATGGGTACACACTCCCCACATGATTTTTCATAGAACTATATCCATGTAATTACTGGTAAGGTACTAGTCAACATTCTATAGACCTTGATTCTTGTACAAAAAATCCTGTCTATCTGAAAAAGTGTTCATTCCTCCCAGATGACCATCACAATTATAAACTGCCAACGGTGATGAGAAATTATTGGCAATGGAAGTAACATTATCCAAGGAAAATCAATACAAAATGATTATGCAGCTGGTAGAAAGAAGCATCACGCAATCTAATTCACAGAATAACAATATTGTTTGCATAAAAGCAAAACCATCTTGTTGCAACTATTAGCAGCCAAAGTGACATTGAGGTAATCAACCCAAAAAATGGAGGATTTCAAGCAGTTGCTCAATTAACAACTGAAGTCTAGATCTATGGTAGTTCAAAAGTCAGAATGCCACTGAAACATCGCCAACCCTAAGCACACTTCATCCATCTTTACATATAACTAGACCTGTGCAATCCATTGCCTTATAAGTTTTTAGAAACACAGATAATACAATCAGATTCCTGGATTCATTTTTGTCTCTTCAATCCGTGTCCATGAGATGACCAAGAAGTTTCTGCAGAAAACACAAATCCACATTCAATGGCATATATATATATAACACAAACTACTGTAGAATTTAATAATAATAAATATAATTTCAATATCTGTCACCTCCTTCTTAATCACTATGTAGATGAATAAGGTGGCGCAAATAACTGCTATTAGCAAACCTCCTGACCAGACTACTTCTATCTGCACAAAAGAAGCATGCACGGTGTGGAGGTAAATGCAAAACAGAATCTGCCCTATTGCTGTCCCGACCAGAGCACAGAAGCACAAAGTTGAGAGGAAAGGCATGCTTCTTGGTAAAAAGACATGAATGGTCCCCAGAATGAAGAGAACTCCTCCAAAATATATCAAATAGAAGGTCAAACTTGGAAAGGGATTTGCCGGATTTGTCATCAATTCCTTCAGTCCAAAGACGGGGTGGCCAGTCCAATTGAGAGCACGCCGTATATCATTCCAATGTTCCCAATAAACCTCTACAAAAGAAATTAAAAATTTTATGAGGTACGTACTAGATACAAGTTAATAGGGTAAAATCTACTTGTAGATTTGTTTTCTTAGATTGTGATCAAGCAATGTTAATGAAGCAAAAGAGGAGAAAGTAATGAAGGGGAAGAAGAACAAGATACTGGATAAACTTTCATTTCTAACTTTTTCCTTCAGTGATTACAGTACCCCAAACTTGTTTCTAATTATACAATATTAATCAAAAGACAACCAAAACAACTTCAAAATACAGTTAAGCATTTGCATCCCTGTGACTTCCTATATAACAAAATAGTTATAACCAATTACTATTCCAAGTTCCAACACTATATATTCTTCATATCAATCAAAAACAACCAAGCATGCAACTTCAAAATATGTACAGTTAAGCATTTGCATCCATGTGACTTCTTCCTATATAACAAAATAGTTATAACTAATTACCTTTTAAACACTATTCTTCATATAATAATTGGTATCTTAAACATATATATCTTACATTGTGTGGTGGTGCTGGCGCCCTCTGTACAGGTGGTGGGATTTGGGAAGCTCTGTTGCGCCACAGCCTGTCCAAATGACCTTGCAAGCGGTTGGATGTCCAGTAGTGCTACATGTAAATTAATTCATGCACATGGAATTTTACAATTTGATTAAAAATTAATTAAATAGATATATGTATGCAAATATGATTGAGAAACTTCAACTTTAATGTGCACAATAATAATTAATAAACCACCTCTCTTCTTGCTAAATATGTAGAGCGTGGAGAAAGAGGAGGCGTGGGTTCTTCACTGTCCAATAGCTCTTGAATCGCCTCGAGATTCGAGTCGGATCGCCTCAAGATTTGTGTAGGCTCAAATCTAAAAGCGATCCAACGGCCGATATGTTTCATGGCACCCTGCCTTAAGGCAGAGGATGTGAAATCGGGTGGCTGTGATGATCCATACTGTAGTTGTGTGCAACGAAATCCTATTATCCCTATTATAGTTATTTAATCTTGGACGGGTTGCTACAGTGATAGAAACAGTATTTTTTTTTTTTTTTTGGGAATGATTTGGGCCATGTCAATCAAATCATAAAAAAAGAGCAATGATCGGTTATACCAATATACATACGGCTTCAATTTTTTTTTTTTTGGTTATCCTTACTCAAAGATTGAAATGCAGATGACCAATTTTTTTTTTAGATAAAGATGAGAGTCAAGCCACTCAAATTTAAATGTCTATAAAAGACCCTCCATCCAGGTTTCAAACCTGCGACCTCTCGTATGGAGAACGTTGCTCTTAGCCACTAGACCAAAGGCTAGTTCTTGACCAGTTATATTATTTTACTTACAACTCCATTTCAAGACCAATGGAGATATCCACTTTCCACTTTTCAAAAATCATTCTTTTCTTTATGATTGTTTTTAAATCTTCTTTGAGAAAACCATTATGTATTTCACTAATAATTTGCCGAAAAACCGTATTATTATTAAAGAGTTATTTTAGATATTTTTATGTTTTTATAATCATGTAATGAATCTTCATGGCACTGTGAAAGATAGGATATCTTGAAAATTATTATTTTTAATTATATTAAAAACTACTTCAAAAATAGATACAAAAATATTTTTAACATGTATTTCAATTTTCATAAAAACTTGCTAGCTTCTGATAAATTAACAAAAACAATAAAAAATATTATGTTTTTTTTACTTCTACTATAATTAAAAATACAAATAGCTCAACATCATAAATTATACAGCTCAGTAGTTACTGCCGAAGCAAAGCGAAGCTCTCTTCTAGTTAGATATTTAATTTGAAATTGAATATGCTAATTAATTAAAGTATTGTTCCGATGAAACTTGATTGAACTGTCTTAATAACTTGAATCTTTATTTAACCTTTGTATTTTTGGGTTGGGATCTATCTTCATTTTTCATAAGATATTGAGATAATACGAAAACATTTGCATTTCGGCCCGAAATTCTAACAGTACAAATTATACTTTGTCACGGCCAAAATTTCGATTTATGGTTCCCATTAAATTTATCGTATGAAAATACTTGGGATACAAAGATTTTTTATTTTTAAAAATTTTTAAGTATTTGTTTCGGATTTTTCAAAATGACTCTGAAATATTAATAAAATAGTGCTTGCTTTTATATGGATTTTAAACAAGCTGAGATAAATATTTAAAAAGCTCCAAAAATAGAAAATTTTTGTATCCCATGTAATTATATATGATGATTTAATGGGAACCATAATTTGAAATTTCGGACATGGCAAAATATAATTTGGACCGTTAGTATTTCGGAGTGAAATATAAACGTCTAGTTTAGCTCTTGTTTATATACTAAGACTGAATTATTTTCCAAATGTTTGTGATCCGTTGCCACTTGACTTCTACTTTAATATACACTAGGAAAAAAGAGACGCACTCCATTGCGTCCGGAACAAAATTTAATAAATGAAAAATAGATATGCATAATATATATAAGAATATAATTAAATGATTCAGATCTTCAACAAAAGACATCAAAATTGAAGATGAACTGCATCGATAATATATTAATTTGGTACTTGATTGACAATAAAACTATTGTTGGCTTTCACATTTCTTCGCTAAAAAATATCCGTACATCTATTCCTATTTCCTAATAACCAATATCAAAGAAGTATAGTGCATGCTTAACAGAGCAATTGTGTTCCACCTTTAAAAAAACAAAAAAAAAACAAAAAAAAAAAATTATGTCCCAATTTAAAAGTAAATAATTAACGAGAAAATCTGTATATACCCCGGACTTTGTACCCCAACTTCGTACCCCGCATCCAAAAACAAGATCGGTATTCTTTTTTTATTTTCTGTCTACAATCCCGTGTAGGTAGACTCAAATCCATTTCCCACCTCTCCATTTCTCAATTACTGGAGACTATAATCCAGTCATGCAAATGAGAATCAATACGTACTAATCAAAGTATATACCAGACTTGATGTGATTGTAATTATTAACGTTTGAATATGTTAATTTTTTTTTTTTTGAACTCTTGGATTCATTGCATTGCTAATGTTATATTTTTCTTTTATCATTCTGCAAAATAGAATATGAATTCAAAATATAAACATTTGATTGAAAAATATTTGAACAAAAAAGTATGAATAATTGATTGAGAAATAATTGAGCAAAAAATATGAATACTTAATTGAGAAACATAAACACTTATTTGAAAATTATTTGATCGATAAATATAAATACTTGATTGAGAAAAATATAAACACTTGATCAATAGATATGAATACTTGGAGTAAAACTATGGTGCTCCTAGGAGTACAGAGGCCTCCCGTACTCCTAACTCAAAAATCATACTAAACTATATCAAAATTTTGATTTATGGGTCTCATTAAATTATTTATATCAAAGTATCATAGGATACAAAAATTTTCCATTTTTTGAGATTTTTAAGTATTTGTTTTGTATTTTTTTAAAGATGACATAGTTTTATACATTATTTTATTATTATTTTGAGGTCATTCTAAAAAATTCCAAAACATATACTTAAAAAACTCAAAAAATGGAAAATTTTTGTATTTTAAGAGATTTTGATAAAAAAAATTTAATGAGTATGATAAATCAAAATTTCATAATGGTTTAGTATGATTTTTGAGTTAAGAGCACAGGAGGTCTCCGTACTCCTAGGAGCACGCTAGATTTACTCGAATACTTGATTGAGAAATATAAACACTTTATTTATAAAATATAAATACTTGATTGAGAAATATGAATACTTGATCGATAAATATGAATACTTGATTTATGAATATAAACACTTGATTTGAGAATTTAAACACTTGATCGATAAATATAAACACTTTATTTATGAAATATAAATACTTGATCGATAAATATGGTTGAGAAATATAAACACTTTATTGATAAACATGAATACTTGATTAAGAAGTATAAATACTTAATTAAGAAATATAAACACTTGATTGAAAAATATTTGATCGAAAAATATGAATACTTGAGTGAGAAAATATAAACACTCGATTGAAAAATATGAATACTTGATTGAAAAATATGAACACCTCATGATTTAAAAATGTTTGATCAAATACTATGAATACTTGATTGAAAATATAAACACATGCTTTAATAAATATTTATGATATGTTTCTCACCAAAATATAAGTTTGTGATTTAAAATATTCATTAAACTGCATCCAGAGTGTTAGAAAATATGAGCATTTTTGAAGAATTAATTAGCAACGGATGTGCATCATGTGACAAAAGCAGCATGCTATCAATTAATGAACATGCTCGGACAATTCTCCTTCGAATCTTTGACCGGGGTACACGGCCGGGTACAAACCCCGGGGTTCTATTAGCGGAACCCATAATTAGCAATGCACCTATAATGTGGGGATGGAAATATATTGACAGTTGTTAACATGACAATCAATTATATTTCAAATAAATATTAAAAAAATAGAAATTAATATGTATTGTTCCTCCAAGTCATGTACTGTTAACGTATTGTATTAACTGATTTGTAGTTCGGGCTTCAATTTTCATATAAGTAAGTACCATACCGTCTAAAAGTTCATTAAAGTTGAATGATTATCAAGATTATGAGCAGCTACCAACGAGGCCCAGTTGGCTTTAATTATTGCAGCCCCAAACATTTCAGAATCAATAATAATACGGGCTGCCCGGTCCGATCAGCAATAGGCCCACACTCCTTCAATAAGAATTCATATCCCCTGCTGTACTGCATTGTGCAGTTCACAGCTTCAGCCATTGGATTGTCTTAAGATTCGTGCCAGCGCGGATCTCGATGAATAACGCTGACCCCCTACGCGTTGCTCACGGTCACAGACTCACAGGCACAGCCTCACTCACCTGGTCACCTCAGACTCAGACAGTCCTCAGTCCTCACCTCTATATTAAGAGACGGAGGATATGAATCGTGTTAGTTATTCTCCCTCCGCTCGCTCGAGTCATAAGGCTGCCGATCGAGTCGAGTGGGAGACATCTCGATCGGCGGCTCTATCAGTAGCGAAATTCTTTCCCTTTTTAAGGTTATTTTAGCGTGCGTGAGGCGAGAAATTTACACTCTGATGATCAGTTTCATGTATCAAAAGTTCATTCGCACCACATGCTTTCTTTTTTATGCATTTAGGTAGGTATGGCAAGATCTGATCAAGAGCGCATCCCGGCTGAGGATATAGAAAGCGGCGGTCATGATGATGAGGTCCCCTTCCTTCCCTCTCAACATGTGAATGAGAATGACAACCGCAACATTCCGGACAGATGTACCTACTGTGTCGCGGTATGCATGCCGCTACGTACCTTAATTTGTTTCATTGTCTAACCTTAACAGTTTACTTACTTGAACTTCACCATTTCCAAATTGATATGATGCATATATAATATGGTTGCATTGCATGCATAATTCTTGACCCTCTGATTGTTGCATAATATATATGTTTATTCATATTCTGGTCAATCCCTGGGCAATTCTTCAACTGGTTATACTTTCTTACATATATATATATATAGCAGTAATCTAATCTGAATGATAGTATGCTTTGCTTTCTTGATTTCATCACATTATTCTTCTTGATTGATGTCTGTCATGAGCTTAATTAATTTGTATTTCCCGACTTAATTGAAGGGAAAACCAGATAAAATTAATGAAAGGAAAAAATTAATGAGATAGTGCAATGGAACAGTAAAATGAAATAGCAAACTGGTAAAACAGGATAAATTGTATCCTAAATAAATAAGGTTGATAATTGATGATTGATAATTGGTATAGTTGTATTCTTAAATAAGATTGATAATAGGGTTTAGTCCGTATCAGGGTTCAACAATGAATGAAAGACTGGCAGTTAATTAACATAAATATCCAATGCTTTGTCTAATCCTTGTGCTGTTGCAATGGATATAATCAGTGTCTTTGCCCTCTCCATTTGCTTAATCAGTTAATTAGATTTTACTATTTGTCGCTAACAGTCTTAACGGCTATATATGGCTCACTCGTTGGCCTTTCAACGCACTGCTCTTTCTTCATTCAGTTCTGCTGGGCTGCTTTCTATTCCTTCCTTCAGTGTTTGCAGCCCATCTCTGTTGGCTCATTACCTCTTCTTCCTTTCTTCAGAATTATCACTGCCTCATCTCGTTACTACCTTCATCATAGCTTTTGAGTTGTGACACTCTCCCGGTCTCCCCTCCTTAACCACATTCTTGTCCCCAAGAATTAAATCCGGATATCTTAGTATCTCCTCACAATTCATCATAGCCTTCCCAAGTGGATTCCTTTTGAGCCGTATTGACCCACTTAACCAACACTTGAACTAATGGTGCATTTTTGCACTTATCCATCTTCCTGACTATATGGCTTCTGGTACCAACCTTAATCCTCTCTCTGGTCTCTCAATAAATAGACTAGGTACAACTATTTGGCCTTCCCCATACTGGGTTTCAATTTGGAGACATGAATTACACATGATTGATTTAATAATTTGGCGGCCGGTAATTTCAACCGGTAGGCCGTTCTAACAATCTTTTTCAACACCTAAAATTTTCCATAAAATTTTTTTTTGAGGTAGATTTTCCATAAAATTTTGAGTTGATTTGGGGATGGGTTATACCTTTTATTGAAACTTGTATATACTTCAACAAAAAATTCCTACCGGCTGCAAAATTCTTCATGCTGTTGAAACTTGTGCCTTGTGTCACTGATGTATGAGTTGTACCACTAACATGATGATGTCTCTCTTTGAGCATTTCATTTATAGCTTTAGCTTTTACCTCACTCTTTTGCAGTGTTCCCAGGGGAAGAAATAGAGTATAGCCATACCTTGCTTTGAATGAATTATATTTCAGCAAGTTATGAAATGAGTGTAGTACGTACCAATGCTCAGCCACTGGTACCAACTTGTTCCACTTCTTTAGTTGCTTCCTCATCATACATCTCAGATAGCTTTCTGTGCATTGGTTCCCTTTTCAGTCTGCTTATTTGATTGTAGCCTTGTAGGTGATAAACTGGGCTATAAAAAGTCAATTTCACTCGTAAGTTTCTCCAACCCCTCCAAAACTAGCTAGCAAAGATTGCATCCCTGTCATTAGCGAACATGTCTACTATGACCATAATGATTATTTTATTTACTTGCAAATTTTGATAACAGCTTTAATGGTTGAAGCAAAGTAGTTGCTTTCACATTTTTAGATTTACGCATTTGACAAATTCCAAAATTATGCACATACTTGTAACTGTCTCATTTAGCCTTGACAAGTAACATAATTTCTCAATTCTCCACTCACCATTGGTGCCAATGCAATTTCGTCTCTTGTATCTGGAAATGCATTTCTGATCATTCATTATTGTATTGTTTCTCACATTCTCCTGTAATAATTCTCTTCTTCATTCCATATATACACCGGTCTTCTTCACCGCTTACTTTCCCCAGTGTTAAAGATATGAACCACAATTACTTCACTGTCCCTTTTCTTTTCCATCTCCACATTTACCTTGCCCACACATAATTTGATCTCAGCCACGTCATCTTGCGCTTGCAATTTTACTCCTTTTCCGGGGATCACCTTCATAAATTACCTTTGGATCTCTCATCCATTGTGGCAGTAGCTCAGAAATGGCAAGAATAACACCATTTGGCCTTTCTCTTATGGATAACACATCTGTCACTTTGCCCCTTACACCTCTTTTGTATTCACTGGCATAGTCTAACCTTAGGAACTCAAGCCCATTGTGCTGCATAAAAGATTAGCCTTCTTCCTCCGATAGATGTTTTAGGCTCCTTGAGCAGCTTCAATCACAAAATTAGCACCATTGAAATATTCTCCACTTCTTTATTGTCTCAAGTAGATACAAGAACTCCTTACCATATATTGACTTGGCACCCAAACCCTTACTCATTTTTGCACTGTTTTTATCTGGTTTACCTTTACAGCCTTGTTTTCTTTGGTATCAGACAAAGACACACAACTTGTTCTATCCCAATAGTTCTTTCTTCTTCAACACAGGAAAAATAAATTTTATTGTTGTCATTGCTAGAAGTGGACTAACTTGCTGATTTTTTCTTGTTTCAATGATGTGCAGAGAGGTCTTATTGCCATTATATTGGTGTACATCTTTATGGCAACATGGATAGTTGCGGATTCTCATATAAATGTTCAAGCAAGGGTGCTTAATTTTGTAGTAGAGGTGTTTATAATCTTTTACTGTCGGAGGGAGCTTATGGAACTATTCAGGAGCTTTTGTGATTAAGTTGGAGATGTAAGAGTCTTCTAATTTGTTGTCTTGTGTTGCTTACTTATCAGTGCATGAAAATGGTTGAATGGTTTATCCTGCCAAACTTTTGTCGAATTTAATTGAAACATCTATTCTAAATTTAATTCATAAAATGAAATTCACTTTTGAAACTGAAGCATGGTTTTGTAATTTTGCAGGATACGGCATAGGAAGAGGAAAGTGTCTGACAAATAGACTGACATACAAAATTTTTTTCTCCAAGATATAATAGTAGCTGGCTGTTTTTTAATGTTTGTTGATCAATCTGTTTCAGTTTTTCATGGGCTCGAGCTTTGTGATAAATTGTGCTTTTCTTTGCCTATATCCGGTCATGGAGCTTTTGATACTAGGTAGACATTGATATCCAAGCAGTTTACTTTTTAGGTGCAATAATTTCTTTTTTCTTCTTTTTAAATGATACACGTTTATTAGGTTAAAGGTGACATATTCTATGTCAAAATAATGGATTTCAACTCATATGCAGTACTACGACTGATTTGGTTTGGTTGTGTGATGTATGTATTTTGAGGATCGTTTAACTATTAGTTCTAGATTGTGGCTACCATATGGATATGATCGGTGCTCATTGGTATTTTAGGAGGTAGCTTTTTTGTTAGTCTTACAACATTGTATGAATTGTCCAAAAACGGGAAAAATAAATGAGAATTGGTGATTATAAGCTTTCGAGAAGAATTCTTCAGATTTCGATTGATGCTACCTTTTCTATGATATTTTATCATTTTGAGAATAAAACGACTAATGGAGATTTACCATTTGAATTAGAATCTTTTTTAAGGTTTCTTCTGTAATTGTATATGTCTGATTACTTTTATATGACCGTGCTACATCAATTACAATTGTAATTCTACAAAATGATGTTGTAATAAATGAAGAATAGGATATAGATAAGAGTAATTCTTTCGTCCCCCGCTCTAATATCCCCAAATTAATTCCCCATCAATCAAACTTGGACATCTGTCAAAATTAATTCCTCATCAATCCAACCTTCTAATCTGATTTACCTTTAATTACAGCCTTGTTTTCTTTGATATCAAACAAAAACACCACAGCTTTCTCTACCTCAACGGTTCTTTTCTTAATTTACAGCCTTGTCATTGCTAGAAGGGTATACCATTGGATTTGTACTTGGTATTGAACTTGGTTGGGCTTGGTTCGTGGTTGGATTTATTTGGGCTGGCATTTGGATTTGGGATTGGAATTGGCATTGGGTTTTTTAGTTGAATTAGGTCCTGGCATCGGCTTTGAATGTGAACTTGAAATTGAATTATGGAAATTAGGGGGAACACAAAATAGTTACAAGAGAAAACAAATGTTCACAGAAGACTGGGATACACAAGCTAGAGTTATTTAAATTTATGAAACTTAATTAATCAGTATTATGTTTTTGTTGGCATTACACTAGCACGTACTTGTGTATTAGTTGATAATGTATCCATGTTAGTCTTTCCTATCTTGCATGCCAAGTGTTTGATATATTGCCTCTTGAAGGTCAGAGTAATGTGCTTGATATGGTATTTAAAGCATTTTCATGCTTATCATGAAGCAAAGAGGTTTAAGTGCTTCCACTCTGGGCAAAGAGTTTGAAGCCGCCAGTTCGGAATTGAGGACACAAAATTCTGCATATAAAAAATCTCTAAATTGTGAATTACGTGATTTACGTCTTTCATAAAATCTTTTTTATCAAAATCTTTTGGGATACAAAATTTCTTCATTTTTAAAACCTTTAAATTATTTTCTTCATTTTTTTTATGATAGTATGTTTATTATATCATTATTATTAATATCTTATAGTCTATCTTATAAAATATGAAGCAAATACTTAAGAAACTTTTAAAATGAAAAAAAAAAAATTGTATCTCAAGCAATTTTAATATAAAAGAATTTTTGGAAGACTGAAGACATAAATCACAATTTGGAGATACTTCAATATATTTTTTGAGTCAAGCTCATCAAAGTGCTTAGTGAGCTTAATCTTTTAATAGCATTGTTCGATTTTTTTTTTTTTTAAAAAAGGGTAGACATGCTAAAGCTAGTTAATTGCATGTCATGGAATCATGGATAGAGATGTTGCAAATATACAAGAGAATCAAGATGCCAAAAAGGGACTTTAGTCAACCGAAAGTTTATCAGTTTCAAAATTCCTTTTTAATACAAACATGACTATGGGTAAAATAAATCTCTATTGCGCACATGGATTCTGACATTCTGCCACTTGTTTTTCAACGGTTTTAAAGCAATTATTAATGAGTAACAGCCGACGTCCACCTTTTTACTTATTTACCAGTTTCTACTATATTTTTAATGAACAAATATCATTTTTTATGAACATTTATATCTTTCTAATTAATATATATCATTTTCCAGTGGACAGATACACTACGGTTTCCAGTAAACATTTATGCAATTGTGCTAAGCACATAAGTGCATGCAAGTGTGTCAGACTGTAAGAGATGTATATGGATACCCTACTTTATAGAAATGGAATGTACATGTTTTTCATTATAAATTAGCTCATAGACAAGGAAACAAGCTTACTACTTTACTAGCCAAATTTCTAGACCTCTAATTGTGATATTTCCATCCGCTTAATTAATTGGTCGAAATTAATTTCTCTTTTGACAAATGCCAACAACAAAAAAAAAAAAAAAACGGTGAAATTACATACATAAAAAAAAAAGAGCCACCGGTGTTAATTAATTTGGAATTCATTCTGCCATTATCATGCACCACTTTTTCTTATTCTTTGTTTCTGGCTCTGGTAAAAAAAAAAGGTGCCCTCCATGAAAAATATTATGCGGTTTTTAAAGCTTCTACCAGAAAACGATGCCTTGCGTGCCTTGTTCAGGCCTCCGTTCGTTTCATTCGATATATATATGACCTCTTTTATATGCCTTTGCTTTCCTTATTGTCCCTCGATGTCTATTTTCGTATATTATAGTTATACGGATGCATTCGTTTACCAAAAAAAAAATACTGGCTTATTAATTATATTTACTCCTAATAAAAGGAGATTGAAATTTTTGACATGAAAGTTCTATTTTCCCCAAATAAGAAACCTCAGCCGTTGATTATTTTATTTAGATTGATCACCACCATTTACGTACTTTAATGTCTCAATCCATTAAAACTTAAGGCCCATATCGATTTTCTCAATTAAGACCCATTACATATTATCTCAAAAATTTATTATAAGATATAACAGTTTCAGCTCAAAACAAGGCGTGGGCTCTTTACTAGTAACGTAACAAAAATAGCCGTGTAGAAATATATATTAAGAGGTTGAAATTTTTGATGTTATGATCTTGTACACTTAATTTGGGACGTTGAAAATTTTGGTTTGAAAGGAAATGGAATATGGTATCAAGGGAGAGTGATTTGACCCAATATGTTAGGCTGTTAGATAAGCTTCAAATTAAAGAATTTTGGCGGTCCAATTGCAACGTAGATTAATTAGCTAGTGGACCAATAACGATTTATATATCTCTTAATTAATTTCATTTTATGATAAAAGTTACTCTGTCATAAGAATAAAATTAACATTTGATTCGAAGCGCATCACAATATTACATATCTGCGTGCATTTTTTTTTAAAAAAAAAAAAGAAGGAAAAATTTTGAAGGCCACAAGCCCACAACGAATCATTCGCGTGTCATGTCGGGTTTAATTAAAAGACGTTACTTTCATGCTCACATCCAGATAATTTTATCAGTTACAGATAATGAATCACATAATGGGTAATATTCATTTATAATCTTTAGATCGAAAATAAATTTTTTTTGGTGGGAGTACGAGAGTAAAATTCTTAATTAAAAACATTTGCAATTTGCAAGGGTTAATTTCGAAGAAGAAAAAGAAATCCCTGTGATACGCGTGGAGTGTATAGGCTTTTACCCTAAATAATACAATCAATCGCAAGCGTACGATATTATGCAATATAGTCGGGATCGAATCCACAGGGACGGTTATATCTCTAAACAGTTCTTTAAATCCTAAACTAATCCTAATGTGAACGTAACCGATTTGGGGGGTTGTTTGAAGTTGGTTTTCTAACAATTAACAGATGCAAATTAGTAAATAACAGTAAATAAAATACTCTAAAACAATTATTAAACAAACGTTCCTAGGGTTTTCAGAATCAGTTTGATGTTTGGACTAACTGCCTGCGTTCCGCACCCGAGAGGGTGCGAACCGCAAGATGTACAAATTTGTGGTTCTCTGTCTGTTCCTTGCTTGGTATGGTTCGCACCTGTCACCAATGCGATCCGCAGGGAACAGATCAGAGTCAGTTCAAGCTCAGTTCTATTGTTGATCAAAGTTACCGATCCCCAACTAACCCAAAGCAATTACAAGTCCCTCAACTCTCGTTTGTTGGCACTTTTAAATACTTTTAGATCAATTTGAAAT
Organism: Cyperus esculentus; assembly: GCA_030179965.1. Lineage (NCBI taxonomy): Eukaryota > Viridiplantae > Streptophyta > Magnoliopsida > Poales > Cyperaceae > Cyperus > Cyperus esculentus. The sequence goes on from JASGLE010000043.1 coordinate 2,828,702, forward strand.
CTTTAGATTATCTCTAACCTAAACCCAATTTGCTTTCGATCACAGGTACGGTTTAACTCACGTTATAACCACAACTTCTCCTCTCGGATACAATTGGACAACAAGTTATCTACCCAAATAGTGCAAGTATTGAATCTCTATCAATTGACGTTAAGTTTTCCAACTAGACTATGCCCAATCCACAGGTCTATCAAAATAGGGTGAACTACTATAAGTGCACTCTCATGCAATTAGCAATTCTGGCCTAAGAAGATATAAATCTACCAACTAGATACGAACATACATCCACAGGATCATATCAAAGAACAAGAAAACAATTCAAGCACAATTATGAATAAGCTCAAAGCAAATATGAAAATAACTTCAATGCATAAACGTTAAAAGCAAGTATTCAATTAATCCATACATACAAACATCATCCTAAACCCCAAGAACAAAGACGACTACTCGGACCTAGACATGACTACAACAAATAAACAAAAGTAAGAGAAAAGAAAGCACCGAGTAAGCTTAGGAAGAGGGTGGTAACCGTCTCCTTCGATTCCAACGGCGTTGAGCTCCTCTCTTGACACGACTCTCGACTAAACTATGAACTAGGCTAACTCAACACATGAGACCTAACAACTAACACAAGATGATGATCGATGACAAAGACCATATGAGAGCACCCCAAGGGGTCTCTTTTATAGGAGAAGATGTCTCAGATTTAGGCGTCTAACTTCTGGTTTCTTGGGGCGAAATTAAGGGAAAAGTCCCAAAGTTAGTCAGCCAGAAATAGCACGCGCCAGAAAATAGGTGTTCTGTTCTGTTTTGAACTGAATGCGATCGGCAGTTATAGGAGTGCGGTCCGCATTTAGAAGTCCAAAGAGAGCTCGGCCTTGAAATAGCATGTCTGTTGCTTAAATTGGCTCTCTGCGCGTTTCCTTGATTTAGATATGGCGGTTGTGCACTGAAATAGGCGGTTTTGATCTGTAATTAGATGCTCCTTTGTGCTCCTTCGCCTATTTTTGCTCCTTGCTCCAAATTTAGTCCAAATAGCTCTAAAAGCTCCGTTTACCTGAAAATAGGACCAAAACACAGAAGTAACTTGATTCTAGACAATCTTCTATTAAAATGCAAATGAACTTAGGATTTTAGGTGCAAATATTGGTGCAAGTCTAGTTAATATGCATATATGAAATAGGTGCATCACCCTGCATCTTTGCCCAAAAAATACAAATTTGAATGCGTTTTGGATTTCGCTCCAAGATTAAAATACGTAAAGATGGAAATTTATTTACAAGCTAAAGAATATATTTGATGGCTAAACTGAATAAAATTTGAAACACAATTAATCTACAAGCTAACGAACATGCTTGATTGTTTGTACAAGATTTCTATATTTATTTTTATATGAATTTTTTATAATGGTTGCCGAATACGTTATTGGGGGATCACATTTTCAAAAAACTGTCTAGCCAGCTAGACTAGAAGATAAATATATGCCTTTTTTGGTAAGGTTCTAAATAGCAATTATCGCATCATAGTGGTGGCGGTTTTGAAAAAGCTATCGCGCTGTAACGTGCTTTAGCGAAAGACATTCGACATAGCGTTTTATGTTAAAAAATAATATGATTCTACAAATTTTTACCACCAGTATTTTAATGAACAAATAATATATGAAATAAATAATTGATTACTATTATAGTAATAATTATTGCACTAATATTAAAATACCAATTTAAATTCAAAATAAAAATTATAAATAGCATACTATTTACTATTCAAGCACTTCAAATATTAAACAACATTTTATTTTTAATGAAAATATACCTTGTATAATACTTCCTCCGTCCACAATTAAATGAATTTATACCCTTTACAACTTGTCCACAATTAAATGAATTTATATCATTTGTTTGAATCAACTTTCTTCTTCAAAAAAAAAATATATATATATATTACGAAATTTCCAAAATGCCCCTCGTCTCCTTCCAAGAATATTCACTTTTCTACTAATTGAGGGCATAAAAGTAATTTCACTCTTCCACTATTTTCTTTGACTTTTGCTACAAATTTATTCTTTTGTGGACAGAGGAAGTAGTATTTTTCGAAAAAGTTTTAGAGTTTGTATATATGTAGCATAGCAATAACAATTAGGGCCTTGCATTATATATTTACTAGTAAAAAGCTCACGTCTTGCTTTGGGCTGAAATTGTTATTTCTTATAATAAACTTTTAAGATAATATGTAATGGATCTTAAATTGAGATAATTTATATGGACCTTTAATTTTAATGGGCTGAAAACGTCAACCGGCATTAACATAATCAACGGTTATGATCTATCCAAAAAATGATCAACGGCTCATGTTTCTTATTTGAGAAAATAGCCATTTCATGTCATTTTTTTTTCCAATATGCTTTTATATATAACGTTTTAAAATCGCGTAGCGTTTTGGGTCTGAAAAGGTTAAGGTGCCATATATTTGACACCTTGCTTTTTTGGTCATATATTCGCCAAATTTTTTTTCCAGACTGTTAAATATTTTTTCCATAGGCATAATAATGTAACACGCTTTATCAAAAGGTTTGATTCCGAGTGTGATTTTCAGCCTTGCTTTTTGTTCTGTGGCTTCCCCCTTCATCTTATTCCTCTTCTCTATACCCTTATAAAAAGGAAACAGCTATGTCATAATATTTCACCCTTCAATCATCATATTTTCTTCTTCTAGTGTTTGTATTACAATCCACACAGAGGCTTTTCTGCTGTATCTCCTAGAAATCAAGTGAAAATGGCTCCTCACCACAAGGGTTCAGAAGATGCTGAAAATTCAATATTTACCAGAATAGTAAGTATATGGTGAATAAAAGCCAACAACTTGATGCAATAAAATTGTTTCCTTTTTTTTTTTTGTTGGTTTATCTGATTATCTCCTTATATCATGTTCTGGTAAATTGAGCCTCAATTCTCAATAAAGACTGTATAATAGAAGATGTTACAGTATATGATGTATCAGTATATGTTAGCATGAACATCTTGGATAATTGGTAGACACTTCCATATATATTCTGGTGAAATCTAAAAAAGATGGTGGGAATTTTATATGAACAGAATTATTTACTTAAATTCTAAACTGATTCATTTATTTGGCAATTAATAAAGTAGTTCTATGTTGAACGATATCTTCTTCGAGCTTTCTGAGGAATAAATATATGTCATTTCTTCTAGCTTTTTGTTCTTAAGCCTCAAGTTTAATCTTTGCAAATTTATACGTTGACAGGAAGAAAACAAGAAGCTGTTGATAATCAAGCCTAAAGCTCTTGATATCACTTGGGGAAATGACCCGCGATACTGGCGCTTATACGAGGGGTAATTACCAAAATTAGTTCTTCGTTTACTACTACTATTTGTCTGATTGATTCGCCTCGTTTTCGTTTTAAAACATAATTGAAAGAAACAAAGTTTGTATCCCTTTTGCCACTATCGTCGCATACTTACCTTTGTTAAGTTATAATCAAGCAAATATGTGATTCCACTATTAAAAATTTAAAACTAATAATCAAGATATATAACTTGAACTAATTTCAGGGGGTCAGCTGAGCTGGTACAGGTGTGCTGGCTCGAGGTCAGTGGAAAGATTGATCTGATCGATCTGAAGAATAATCTCAATCCAAGCACAGAATACATGTTACAATTCAAACTGCAACTGAAACCGGATGCATTCGGGTGGAAACAAAGCCCGGTTTACTTCATGGCGAAGGTTGGCAAAAATGGAAAGCCAACTTGGAAGAGTGTGGACCTCAGCCAGTACAGTTTTGGGACTACCGTTCATGTACCGAGTGACGATAATGCCTTGAAGTTCAGGATTGGTCCTGATATGAGCAACGAGAAATTGGTGTTCGGACTTTATGAGGTCTGGAGAGGAAGGTGGAAGGGCGGCATGGTGATTGAGGAAGTCATCATTTCTCCATGCTGATGAAGAAATGGAATCTGGTATTCGATTCGCAAGAATAAGGTTCTGATAGCATAATAATATATAAGTAGTAAAAAGAATAAAGGGATTTGAACAAGGTTCTTGTTCGTTCGTGGTGTGTTTGTTTAGTTCTTGCAGTACATGTAACTAAATGTTCCTTATTGTAGTAACAATTATTGGGTGATTTTGTAATGTATACTTGTTATATATTTGGGAGGATCATTATAGAGTGCTCTACAAATTTATGGTATACCTATTTAAAATTACATTTTTGTTTATATTGTTCCAAGTAAAATCAAACTCAAATACATTCTTCATCATGAAAAATTTACCAGTACCAGGTCTGAGCAAAAAGTATCTTCCAAGTTCAAAAAATCATTCGATCAAACATTCGAAAGTCAGATTATAGCAACTTTAATGCATATAACCATATAAAACTTTGGATCTAACTAAAACTAGAAGTAAAGATAATGGCAAAATCATCTATAATGATAAAACTCTTTGTACCGATGTGCTCGTACATTTGCAATGGTACGGTCGGATTATCAGACAAAAACAAAATCACCTTTGTTTGTGTCGAAGCGCTTCATTGTGAATATTAACTTAACCAATTTAATTAGAACGATGAAAGTGACAATAGATAAGAGTTTTCTTTTTCCAGATTAAAACTCAAATCTTGCTATGTATCAACGAAAGGCCTGAATTGATTTGTTGAATATGAGAAAGAACAGGCATAACAGTGGCAAAATTAGACGTTACAATGGCAAAGTTTAAAGACTGAGGTACCGTGCTATGCAAATCGGTTTGATATCAATCTTTTGGATTTATTTCAAGTAACACTAATATGGGCAGAAAAATTATTCAAGGAGAATCTTCCTTCAAACATAAATTCAAGTAAAACTCGAATTATTTTCCGTCAAATTTGAAAAAGAGAACATATCTGTTGAGACAGGAAGTACTTCCAAAATACATAATGACTCACAGAAAAAGTAAAGTACCAACTTATACAAATAAGCACGCAAACGGCAAACGTAACCATATCGAAACAGCATACATATACCGAAAAAACTAACTCATGATTTATTTAACCAAGGGTCTGAGTTCGACACCTTCAAATACCATACCACCTTTCCACCATTTGGTTTCCACTTCCAACATGCCGAACTCCAAGTACCCGGTCATGTCAGGCTTAACCTCCACGCATCCGCCGCTGACCTCGTGCAACTTGTTGCTTTGCTCTCTGTACAGTTCCAGGGAAACAGTCTTCTTTTGCTTGGCCATGTTTGATGTGCCAGCCTCGAAAGTTATAGGCGCATGGTCCCACCCGAACGAATCGGTCTTGAACTTGATCAGGAAAACTATCTCGAACCGAGTTGGGCGAGGCAGGTTGAGCTTGGCGATGTCGAGCATCCCTGTTACTTCAATCCAACTCACTTGAACTAATTCTGCGCCAACTTTAAAGCTACAAAAATGATTATGAATCAAAGTTTGGATCAATTTGCTCAGAATTCCTACTGGTACCACATATGAAAAAAAAAAAAAGAATAAAAGAAAACAAATTTTATGCAAATTTTTGCATATTTAGGATAAATTTAGTAAGAACTTGTATGTATGGATGGAGTTTGTAATTATTTTACCGTGATTCGGAATCAGGGAGCTCAACCCATTGCCAGAACCTTGGATCATCCCCCCAAATTATGTTCATTGCCTTCGCTGAAACGTGTACCGTCCCATCTGTACTGACATCCACCCATTTCCCCTGCACATATTGCACAAAATACCTCTTCGATTACGCTTTAGCACACAAACCGTTAACTCGAAAGCACTAACATTGTACAGTGAGTCCAAAATAAACTTTGTGGAATTGAAAAGGGTAACTCACACAATCAAGGTCAGCTTTCCAGTGGGGATGATCGACATGTCTCGGGTGGCTCATCTCTATCAGTGTGTTTGTATCCGGGTTGTAACAATGGTCGGCGGTTAATTAAAAGTATCGTAACTTCCTGATATAAAGCATTATTATTCTTCTGGTAGAAGATTCTTTGCTTGGTGTCTCAGTGGAGAACTTTACATGTCACAGCCTTATCATAGAATTCCTTTTGTCAGTAAAAAGAATATCATCCTCATAATTTCATAAGAAAAGGATCCGGTGCCGTCCCTTTTTTTAAAGCAATGAGACAATGTAAGAAAGAAACAGATACTATGCTCTCATCTCTTCTTTTGATTTTGTAAATTGAGGTGGGATTACTTGCATGAACAAAGGGGATATATATGAACGCGTACGGGGACGAACAACTTATGTGATTTTGCTTCTTCTTTCTCAAATATAGCATCAGATGCCGTTGTCCTCTAATTGTACTGAAATCATGTTATCATGTTCATGGCAACAGTAATCAAAGGATCCTTCTCAATTCATCCTCAAAAAAGCACTGCACCGAGTCACCGACACGTAATAGTGATCGAATCCGAAAGCATGCGAACAATTTTCATTTCAAAATTCTGACTGGTCTGTCATCTGAGAGTGACCTACTGTCCATACAGTTCGCGTCCATGGATCCATACGCGTTGCGCTGTCATTGAATTATATCCCAGTCACTCACTCCGTTGGACACGTCCTCCTTACCCTAGTAACTGGTCATAGCGTACTATTCATTTTTTTTTTAATTTTTTTGTACCCTTACGACCGTACGGACCGTGTCAAATCGATTTCAGCTCCCGATAAATTTTATACTTCGTCTGAAGAAATTATCGCCCCATTTTGAACATGAAATGCCGCCCAGGTGTGATATACCCTCACATCACACCCTAAAACCGTCCATTCCTTTCTCACTCTCCGGCATTACTCCTCCCTCGTACCACCAAAGGATCTAAACCATCCATATTTTATCTGTCACTGGAAAAAATCATCCTTTTTTTTTGGGATTACTCTTTAGATCGGAACTATGTGGTCACAATTTTGTTAGTTAGAATTCATTAATTTTTTGGTAACCGAACCAATTCTTCTAGTAACAAAATCAATTGTTTTGGTAACAGATCCATTTTTTTTAGTAACAACCCTTATTATTTTGGAAACAACAGCCCAATATAACAACCTTTCATTTTTAGTCAATTAACATTATTCCTATCATGTAAAAAGTAATTGGATTACTCTGTCAAACATACAGGAGATTGATTACTTGCTCAAACTCGTCAAATCCAAAGGGTAAAGCCTATCTGCCATAGAGTGATGAGAAATGTAGTAGCCCCAATTCTAACAGATAAGAAATGTAACAGATTATAGTAGAAATGTAACACTCGGAACAGAGAAGAGTGAAAACATAACAAAATTAGAGTTTATATGCATTTGTCATTTAAAACAGATTTTTTTCCAGCAAAGGAATTTTTTTTTTCTATAATTTGTGACAAAAAAGACAACATTAGTAACCAAAACGCTAAAAATGGTAACAAGAACGACAAAAATGGTAACGCCTAACCAAACAGGTAGTGCTTTACATTTTTTAGTTCTAAAAAAAATGAAGTAATGTGAATAATGTAAATAATGGATTTGGTAACTGGAAAAAAAAAAAAACAAATAAATGGTGAAGGAATTTATTTCCAGACTGTTAAATGCATTTATTGCATCTCCAGAGTTGGACAATAACAGTACCAGAATTTTAAGACGAAGACAAAAAATGGTAATCATGCGTCCAAATCTAGTAACTGAACAACTAAAATTTGTAACGTATACAGAGATTTGTGTAACTGGGACATGCTTTCCTTCCTCACTTGCCACAAACTCCGAATCGACACCTAGGAAGTTCTGAAGCAAAATTGTCACCTAGGAAGTTATGTAACAGAAAAAACGGTGGAGCAAAATTATATGATAAAATCCTAAACGGCGGATGTTCTAAAGAACGAAAAAGGAAAATCGTATTTTGCCGCTTCCAGAAAGAGGAGGAGAGTGAGTAAAATTATCTGATAAACTCCTGGGAAGATCAATTTATACAACCCTTTTAAATTAGGGCTTTTCATTTAGGCGGTATTTTTCGAAATTTCAATCGCCGGAGTGGATTTTTATTATGACGTGACGTCCTTTAATAGCCGGGAAAAAAGCATACCCTGCGGCATAGGGTTAATGATTATTGCCACGCTGACGATAAAGCTTGCCATAGTTCTCCAGCGTGTCGTAAAAAAGCGGAGGTATACATTCCAGCACGGATCAAGATCAACTATGGACCAATGTATGAGTTGACCGTGTGGACGCAAGGTATTTCTGGTCACAGAAGTACTTCAGACTGTCCATTCTGGATGCAAATGCAAAATCAGACAGTAACCAAGTTGCAACACAATATCAATTTATACTATTCAAATTATACTATCAATTTAGATTGCCCATGCAAATGGCCTAGTAGCTCAAGTGGTAGCTAACTATGATGACTTCCAAGAGGTCATGGGTTCAATCCTCCATAGGCACAAATAAAAAGTTTCAATGAAACTGATGAAGTATTCCACTTTCTTCAAAAAAAAAAAAAAAAAAAAAATTAGATTGCCCAAGAAGCTAAGAACAAGTAATTGGAGATTATCTGGACTTTGATGATATGAAAAACAAAATGAGCCCAAAATATAAACATGTAAAAAAGCAATAAGATAACTTGTGGCCCATTTGACAAGCCCAATAGTTCATTTCTAGATACCACCATTGGTCCATTACCAAAATCCAAGTAATAAAACGAGCTACATCATCTGAAATTAATAAGAAAAAAAGATCTTACTATATATATACACCAAAAACTGAATGCCAAGTCCCAAAAAAGTTTATGACATACATAGATCTGATGAATCATGAAAAGGAAAGATAATTCAGTACTCTTAATTCAATATCCTAATATATACACCAAACCAGGGGCGGAGCCAGAGTTGCGACATGGGGGGTGCTTAGCAATATAAAACAACACATCAATCATTTATAGGGGGGCCAAACTGAAATTACAGATCAAATTACACTAAAAAATTTTATCTTTTACATTAATTGGTAAAATCATGGGAGGTGCTTAGCACTCCTGTGTCCACCCCTTCCCTCCGCTCCTGCACCAAGCAATCCACGTACCATTTGCCTACCAAAAAAAAAAGAAGAAAAGAACAAATCATCCACGTCTCATGTTTAGCCAATCTTGGCTAACAATTAATCAATTATGTCATTCGATATATTGTTACATCAATTTTTCAAACTGAAGCTGTTTGGAGCTAGCTTCTTTTTTTTTTTTTGGAAGTTCAACTTGACATATAACCAGTAATCAGTTAATAACCATTGCTCCAATGAGTTTGACTATTATACTAACGTTAGCATTTCGGACCGAAATGCTAACGCCTCGAATTTTATGTTATCGTGTCCGAAATCATGATTTATGATGCTCAATAAATCCTTTATATGGAAATATTGAGGAATATAAATTTTTTTCATTTTTAGAGTTTTCTAAGTATTTCTTTTGAATTTTAGAAAAGAGCTCATAAATATTAATAAAATATTGATGTTTGTACATGCTATTTTCAAAAATGCAAAACAAATACTTAGAAAACTTTAAAAATGAAAAATTTTTGTATTCCCCAATATTTTTATATAAAGAATTTATTGAGCACCATAAATCGTGATTTCGGACACGATAACAACAATTTTGAGGCGTTAGCATTTCGGTCTGAAATGCTAACGTTAGTATAATAGTCTAGCTGTTGCTCCAATTGTATTTAAAGATGCCTCGTCATTCATCCAAACCCCTTGCCATGATTTATGTAATGAGAACCCTGTGGCCACTGGTAAAACACGCCCCGTTTGGCAAGTGTAGTAAGTTAAAGCGAAGTAAAATGTTAAATCACCTTAAATCAGTGGTGTTTGGTGGTAGTGAAGTAAATAGATGAAGTAAAGTTGATGTTATGTGTAAAAGATGTGAAATGTTGGTGATTTAGTTTACTACACCTATATAGCTGCGTTAACTTACTACGGTGTTAAATCACTTCCATTTGGTGACTTAAAATTGATTTAAGAGCTTAAATCAATTTTACTACGGCTACTAAACGCAAGGAATGGTTTCCTGTTCTTTCTTTCGGCTTTGCACGCACAGATGGTCACCTTTGGAGAGGCATAACTGTTCAATTATGTACTCAAAAGGCAACAGGCTAGTTGTAAGTCAAAAGGCTCTAGTTGATTTCAGGATTTAGAATTCTCACAACTTCCAGGGGCCTGCAAGCAAAACCTCCAACCTGTACTGTTACTGTACAATTTCACTTTTACATTTTTGCCATCACATTCACCTTTTTTTTTTTTGCTTAATTACATTTACAACTAAGAATAACTGGAGGGGTTTGTTTGTAAAAGTTGCATGGCTTCATACATTTCATGGCTTTTCACTTCCCTTTTTAGTTTTTAGTTTTTACTGTTCCATTCGGTTTCTTCTTCTTCTTCTTCTTAATGTGTGCTCATCTGATCATCTCTTTCTTTTCTTTGTTCCATGATTCTCAAGCAAAATCGACAGATCCCTCTCATCTCTCGTTCATCTGTTTGCAGCTGGGGGTGTGTCAAGGAGTGAACCCGGGTGTTAATACAGTGTCGGGGTGTCACGCGAAGCTCATGCCATGCCACCCTTAATCCCGCCGGCGATCGCCGCACTTGGAGTGGAGCCACCCCGAGGTCAGTATTCCTCCTCCCTTTACCCTATATTTCTAGCGCAGTTCATAATAGTTTTCGCAACGCAGCTAGTCCGGTAGATCTCAGTCAGGCGATTCGAACGGTGCCAAGAGCTCCAGAAACGGTGGCCGGAGCAAGGAGAATTTCTCCGGCGAAGTTGGTGGAAAACGGCGGCGAGAGACGACAAACCTGCGCGCGCGCGCCTCTTTTTCTTTTTTCCTTTTCTGCGACTGACAGGTAGGGCCAGGGCTAGTTTGAATTTCAGCCTACTCTGACAGGGCTAGCTTGTTATTAACTTGGTAAGGTGGCGGGCTGTGTAGCATCCTGTGTAGCTTCACTTTTACATACCTAACGGGTTGTCAGTGACCCCTTATACGGATCTAGCCTTTCCCTTCGTTGTGACATTTTTTTTTTTATGGCATCTCTTTTAAGCACGGATAGGCTGTCAGTGATACATTACACGTTTCTATCATTGACAAGTGGGTCCCATACTCCCATGTCCATTTTTAGCTTTGAGCAAAATCTCGGGGCCTAAATGTTGCTTCAGCGTTGTAGACATTGTTGTTGTGGGTCATCTTAGTTTTGAAACGAGTCACAGACCAAAAACTAGAATTATTTAAAGAGGAGGGATCCCTTGACAATGCTAACTTTAACAATCTCAACAATATAACATTTTAAAAATTTATAAAAATTTATGAAAAATCTTAAAATTGAAAAAAGACTTATGGATGCATTAGTTAACTTGTAGATCGATAGTATTTCAAATTTCAATCAATTTGAACATCGTTTGATGGCTTATCAAAATTTTGTGTATTTTTTAACGGTTGTAATTTAACGGATCTTTAAAGGGCTATCAAATATAACTTAAACTGAATATAATCGAAAACACAATTAATCTACAAGTCAAGAAACAATTCCATGAACTCTGTTTTATTTTTGAGAATTTATATGATTTTTTATAAATTTTTAAAATATCAAATTGTCAAGATTGTCAAGTTATGGATTGTCAATGGATCCCTCCTCTTATTTAAATTGCATCTGCTATGTTTATATTGCTTATTTACGCTGGATAACCATTATAAGGTGTCAATTACACACGGAATAACACTAAAATGCCTTTTAAGTAACTCTATAAGTGTTAAATAAAATTTAGCCTGCAAATGGCTTAGTAGCTCAAGTGGTAGCTAACTAGGATGACTTCTAAGAGATCATGAGTTCAATCCTCCATGAGCAAAAAATAAAATGTTTCAATAAAACTGGTAGAGTATTACACTTTCTTCAAAAAAAAAATTAAATAAATAAAACTTAGCCTTATTTCTGCACATTACATGCTAAATGAGCATTGTAAATTTATTTGAATTGCATTTCATTCAGATTTATGCATTAATTTTGGCAACATAACGATGGTAAGACACATATTACATAAAATATAACACTAAATGTCATTCAAAATACCTTTCAAATAGCTCTATTTTTCTTTTAAATGAATTTTGGCCTCATTTATTCACATTAAAAGGCATAAACATGTCTACAATGATTTAAAAAGGCACTTATTTAAGGCAGATAGCTATATCCAGATGCCAACTAAACGCAAAATAACACATAAATGCATTAAAGCACTTCTTTAAATAGCTCTATCTATGTTTTTAAATTAATATTTGGCCTTATTTTTTATGAGTATAAGTTCTAATTAAGAATTTTCTTCTACATGTAATATTACTTATTTAAGCTATATATATATATATATATATATTTTAAGATGCTAATTACACACAAAATAATACTATAATGCATTTAAAATGCCTTTATAACTCAATTTCAGTGTTATTTTAAAATTTGACCTTATTTATTTCAACACATTATAATGCTAAAAGCATTCTAAAATAATTTAAATTGCATCACATGCAAGTTAATGCAGTGCCAGAATTAGGGGGGGGGGGGGGGGGGGGGGGGGGGTAGGGTGAGCCCTGGTTGTTGTTTGTAACTAATTGACTATCAAATTGAGATTTATTATAAATGCCCCTTCTATCGTATGGTTCAAATTCTATAAAGCTTACGTGTAACATAATAATGTTCTAATTGCTTACAACGTTTTGTTGAGAAAGAAATTATGAAAATATTGAAGATGATAATATAATGGACAATTTTGCTAAAACGAATAATAGGTAATTCCACTTCTCCTTAATTGATAACTTCTTAAATAAAATTATTATAGGGTACTTGAATGATTTTTATTTATAGTACTTGAATGATTTTTTTCATAGGCATGTATTTTTTTTTTTTATTTATAGTACTTGAATGATTTTTATCATAGGCATGAATTTTTTATTTTTTTTATTTATAGTACTTGAATGATTTTTATCGAATTGTTATCAAAATTACAAGTGTATATGTCTTTTCTCTTTAATAATTGTGATTGTAATTAATACTAGACATGCGAGCGCGCTCCGCGCAATGAATATAAAAACACCGATATTAATTTGTGTTATAATTGCAAAAGTAAGATTACCATGAGTTCAAACTCATATAGTCCTTATGTGGACGTAACTTTAAAAACATATAAAATCACCTTTAAATTTTTATTTATATGGCCTAATAAGTTTTTTATATCAAAAGTTCAAAACTTATAGGATATACAAAATTTCTATTTTTGAGAATTTTTCAGTATTTGTTTGAGATTTTCTTAGAAGCGATTATACAATATAATAACATAATCATTATTTTATGTATAACTCTTACAAAACAAAAAAAAAAATACGAAAAATTAAAAAAAAAAAAGAAAAACTTCGGTAAATTTTTTATATAAAAAAATTATTGAGCCTAACTCATGATAGCTTTACGTCATTTCCTAAATACATGGAGTCACACCACCTATGAGCTTAGCTGTAAATATATTAAAACCTAAAACAAAATACTTAAAGCACTATAAAATAGAAATACTGCAACTATTGCATTTTTTTAAGAATCGAAAACTTAACAATAAAAATATTAATACTAACATTGAAATTTTATTGTAATTAGTGAAAACCTAAAAAAAATGAATAAACTAAACCAAAAATAATAATAATAATAATAATAATAATAAACCCCAAAAAAATTAGCAAAAACCCAACCCAAAAAAAAAAAAAGAATAAACCAAACCCAAAAAAAAAAAAAAACACTGTTCTTTTGGCACTGTAGATGAACAGTGTAGCGGCATATTGAGCTTTTAATATCTCTATAATATGTTGTGAATCTTTTTAAGGGTAGTGATACACTGCCCCCAGTGTGCTGCCCCCCAATTGCCCCATGATTACAAAACGTTCTAAATGAATTTTGGGTACAAATGGGCAGTTTACAAAACGTTCTAACTTCTAAATGAATTTTGGGAAGAGATTGGCAGTTTACAAAACGTTCTAAATGAATTTTGGGAAAGATGGTCAGTTTACAAAACGTTCTAAATGAATTTGGGGAAAGATGGACAGTTTACAAAACGTTCTAAATGAATTTTGGGAAAGATAGACAATTTACAAAACTTTCTGAATGAATTGGGAGCAAATGGGGGGCAGACGGTTGGGGGCAACACATCATTACAAACATATGTTTGTAATTATTTTTTTGGCCCCCTATGTAACAATATTCTGGCTCCATCCATGAATGTCAAAGAAGGCACGCCAATATGATATTATATGTTTGTTGGTTCTTGGTGTCTATATGCGTTTAGGTGGAGCAGTTATAGGTGACGCATACACAAATGAATTACAATCTCACCAATTTATTTAATTTCCTGCTTCCAAATCTCTGATGTCCAAAGTAGTAGCTTTTTGGTAATCTTCTTCACATGTGAAAGCAAATATAAATATATTGTATTCACATCCAACTGCGAATTTTAACAGAATTATAATTAAGACGTTACTTAATTACATGCTCACATTCATTCAGATAATTTTATCGGTTACATCTCATAATGATAATATTTATTTACAATCGTCAGATCGAAAAGCAAATTTTCTTAATGGGAGTATTGAAGTAAAATTCTTATTTATAACTATTATAATATCGTCCCAATCTTCGCTTCGTTGGCCCAATTGAAAGCACCAAATAAGAAAATATATATATCTGAGAATATTTTTTTTCTAGAAGCATCAATAGAAAACGAAGTTTTTTTTTTTTTTTTTTTTGAGGAAAAAAACGAAGTTACCAACGAATGTTCTGATGCGAACCCAATTAAAATGTGCGAACGTGTCATGAAGAGTCTGCTAATTAAAGCTCACAAATTTGGAACAGGAATCGTTCAAGAGTTTGTTAATTTGCTCTTAAATAATATGAACTTGTTTCAATTTGCGCGTTGAAAAAAGTAGGCCACCAATTAAACTCCCAAACAAAACATCTCCGCCGCGCCTAAGTAATCCGTAATATATTGTCATAAACACGTGTATACATAGACATTTGCATACAAGTCTAAATCGAGTACGTACAAAATAATTAAATTAACAACAATAATAGTGCGCGTATGTACACGTATCTGTTTTTGATAATAAAGAATTCTAAATATTATGCCTATATATTTGGGTTTAAATTAACCAAGAGGATAAACTCGACTACATCAATTGCTTTTCTATATATCCAAGTATTTTCTGCTCTCAGCTTGCTTCTTCTAGCACCAAGCCACCAACACTAAACAAATTTAAGCACTTTCTGTACTAATCAGCATTTTAACAAGCATGAGCAACTACAATCAGCACCAAGCTCCTCCAGGTACTTTTCTCTTTTTAGCCTAAATCGGTGAATAAGTTCAGACTTAATTTTTTTTTTTTTTTTAAAGTAAAGAAAACATCCAAAACATCCACAGGCATATAAATCAGTCTTTAGAGAAGTTAACTCTTGACTGCTTAATTAATTAACACCAGAACAATCCAGACACTTAAAATTAATTAATTACATGTGTGCTGTGTGCAAGTTTTGTTTATCCTTAATGGCCTTAATTGTTGTCATTTGTGCTTTATTAAATCATTTGTCATTGCAAGTATATCACTTGTGAATTATTAAAGCAGAATAAACAATTGTGCCTCTTAATTTGTTCATAATTTCTTTTTCTTAAAAAAAAATGGAGAAAAAAATCTTCAAATATATTCAGAAAGCAAAGGGGAACAATCTTCAGTAGTACCTTTTTTTCTTAGTCCTGCTCAGCCAACTATTTTTAATGTGTGATGTGTACAGTTTCTGCACCGCCGGCACAATACACAAATCCTCCATTGACACAGAGTTACCCTGTTCAAGCTATGCACACTACAGCCTACACCGCACCGCCTCCGGCAGGTTACCCAACAAAAGCTACCGCTCATACTCAGCAGCAAGTTCCTACTGAGACGAGGAGCCGCGGAGATGGCTTTTGGAAAGGATGGTATGTTTCTAACTTTTCTTGTAATTAACTACATATAAGTTTGTGATCTTCATTGTCAAATGGAATTCATTTAAAATTAACTGAAACAGAATTATAAAAAATTATGAAAGTAATGTGTTGTTATCAGAAACAAGTTGTACCAGTAAAATGACTAATTTACTGGTAGTGGTACCAGATTAGTAATGGTTTCACCAAATGTACTAGCCAGATTTGTCAAATTCCAGGTTAATATAACATCATCTTGTAATTATATTATTGAATATTACTGATTTACTGAATGCTTTATCCTAAATTTGTGATTTCTCATGTTTGCAGCTGCGCCGCATTGTGTTGTTGTTGCCTGGTTGACATGTGCTTCTGAGTTCTGAGGCGATTATATCTTGCTTAATGATTGTTTATTGTTTTCATTTCCTATGTTCATAAATCTCATTGAGATTCCTGTACATGGATTTGGTTGTGTATTGTTTTTCTTGTTTGTGATTGTTTGTTAGTTGAGTTGTGTATATACATGTTGTCGAATCGCATTCTTTTTGGGAACTTACGATTTCAGTAGAATAATCTATAGATATGTTTGTTCTTTTATCTCTGGAAACTTCTTTGTTTATTATTCTTGATTAGTGCCGATCGATATTTAGTCTTCCAGTGAGCATGTTCATGTCTCTGTATTTAGCAAACTTGTATCTTCCAATTTAAGCCACTGTATTTAAAATGTCTGGTTGGTTCTCAAAGATCTCTGAGACAAATTTTGTTTAGATTATATATGGCGTACAGGGATGAATTTCGCGAATTCTTGTTTTCGCGATGGTTAATAACTTGATACTAAACAGATAGTATACTTGGCAAATTATTGTTTCTTTTTTTGTGATTAGATTGTATCCTTAAATCATAAAAATTAGGAAGACGTTCTATTTTACTTTTTTAAGTAAAAAGATATATAAGTTGAGATAGATGTCATCAGAAGTATGTTCTTTTTCTTTTTTTTTTTCAAATAGCATCTCTGTATTCAATTGACAATTAAGTGCTACGACTTACGACATCATAAGAATGAAATAGGTCTGTTGATTATGATTGCTGATTAAACAATCTAAAAACTATCTTTTAAGTTATCTGATGGAATCAGGGGTTAACTTGGAAGAACAATTTTAAAACTCAAAAAAGATCAATTAGAAGAGCTCAGTTGTATCAGCATTCTCAGATGACTTAAATTTTCCATACAGTTGTGGCATTTCAAGTATCTTACCAGCTCAACGGCTCGTACCTATCTAAAGGTAAGTTAAATTCAAATTAGTGGTGATCATTATTCAAAACTCTAATCAAATTAGTGGTTGATTGATGTCAGCAGTAAATTACAACTCCTGCAAAACAAAAGAACATAATAGAAGAAATGTATATGGTCATATATATAGTCCGATTACACTTTTGAAGTCATCGAACAAGTCCGATTAATTACTCCTTCGAAGAGTTAATCTCTGACATTAACCAGATGGCCATGGCAAAGGCGGAAGGTTACGTGGGATCACTATCGACCGTAGCCATGTTGTACCTTCGCCTCCCTATCTCCATCGGCATGATCAACTCCTGCATTTGCCAAAATTAACTAAATGACATGATCAACCAGCTGAACAGAAAGGAGAATTCATTAATTAGCAAGTACAATTCACCTGCGCTCGCTGGCTTCGTATCTTCGCTTACTCGGGGCGGATGTGGATTGATGGTATGAGAAAAATACATCAGTTTCATATCAGGCGGTACACGGGCTTCTACGCGTCGAGGGAAGGTTTCGCCGGAAAGAAAGAAGAAGATTGTTAGGAGCAGAAGGCCCTTGCAAAGCACATTCACACTCATATTCTAGTTGGTATGTATTCGGTTCGAGATATGTACATTTATCATTGGTATTCACAATATATATGTTAGTATGTACCAAATTGGAGATGATTATTTTCGATCAAAAAATTGTGTAAATCTCATAGGTTGTCCCTAAAAAAATCAGATATCTCATAGGGTGGCCACCTATTTTGTACCAAACATTACGATCCAAAAATCACATTGTGTAATGTAGCATTTCTCAGAATGGGATTGGGATTATCTGCTTTTCTTTAAAAAAAAAAACAAAGACGTTGCTTTCATGCTATTGGTTACAGATGAATCTCATAACGGATAATATTCGTTTATAATCGTCAGATCGAAAATAAAAAATTTTTGGTGGGAGTATTGGAGTAAAATTCAAAAAAAAAAAAAAAAGAGCCCTGCTTTTCTTGATCCGACGGTTGAGAAATACCGAATTGAGTACTTTGAGATCAGTGCGACAACCGATTCCGACTATCCAATCGGAAAAGCACACCGAGCTTTTCTTCTTAGAAAAGCAGCAGATTCATATCCCTCAGAATGTGCAGATAACCGTTATAATCTCTCCATAGTCTATACAAGAGATGAAATTCAATTGAACAAATATCTCTCCCCTCTCCCCTTTAAATGGGTTTTGCATAAAAATATATTAGCCTATTGGGGGCTACTAAGGGTATGCTCTAAAAGGGGAGGGGAAGGGAGGGGAGGACTGACTAAGTTTGGAGTTACCTGTTTAAGGTCATATTACTTGCTCCACAACTACAATTATTAGAGAGAAGAGGAGGGTAACAAGATACAAATTGTAATTATGGAACAACTAAGATGACCTTAGACAGGTAACTCCAAACTTGATTAGCCCTCCCCTCCCTTCCCCTCCCCTCCTCTCCCCCTTCTGGAGTAGACCCTAAGGCTGTGCTCCCGAGTTTAGAGGGGAAGGGGAAGGGAAGGGATGATAGAGGAGGGTAGTAAATTGGAGGTTAAAATTTTGACCCTCCAAATTTGGAGGTAAAGGATTTTGAACAAAAATAATAGAGAGGCTACCCTCCTCTCACCTCCATTCACCTTCTACAGTAAAACTCAGGAGCAAGGTGAAGGGTTCAATTATTTTCTCCTTTCCCTTCCCCTTCCCTGCCCTCACCCCCTCTACTCCTCTCTGAAACAAAGCCTTAAGGGAGTTTCCAATCCCTGTGCAAGTAAAATTATTTTTGGGCCCATTTTGCTGCCTCCATACAAATAATAAGAGAAAAATTGTCAAAATGCCACTCTAAAATCTCATCTTTGGCAAAATGCTACCACAAATCTCGGGTTTGCTAAAATGGCATCCCAAAACCATTTAAATCGTCAAAATGACATTTTCACAGTATAACACTTGAAAATGGACTTGTATTTTCTTAAAGACCGAAATACCCTTCAATCTAATTGAAAAAAAATATATATGAATGGATGCTAATCTTCTTATTTGATACATCATACAGTTAAATAATCTAGGTTTGCTCTGATCCGCCTTTCTTCTCCAAATGGCTCCGCCTTTCTCCTCCTTGGCTACGCCTTTCACCTCCTCCGATCAAGTCTCCATCCTGATCGTCCAAACTAGTAGGCTCTTCTTAGATCGGCTCCGCCATTCTTTAACAGCTCTAGCTGGGGCTTGTTCCCTTCCATATCGCCACCACTGGGTGAATGGTAAAGTCGAACCTTTTCTCTTGTTCCTTTCCCAATTTATTAGTTCCTTGAGGAGGCAAAGAGGATTTCGGAGAAGGTTTGAGGCATGCACCCATAAAGTTGATACTGAGTTTGAAGATTTACAGGATGCCAGTAACAGTAAGGCAGCCCGGGCAACGATGAAATCTTTTCTAGCGTTGTCAGTTGTTGACTTGATGTGAAACCGAAAAATATGTACCAAATTTACAACATAAGTAATCTAGGATCTACAACGTCTCAGTAAATGTATCATTTAATTACAGAACCAAATAAGAGGATGGTCAATCCTATAACTTGTTTTTTTTTCTTGAGAAACCTATTGGCTGCAGCAATAGGCCACAACTTGATTGGTGCACTTGGCATACCATTATTTCAAGTTTTCAACAATTATCTGGAAAATTCTATTTTTGTTGTACTAACCAATTAAATTTCAAAATCCAGGTTTAAGACTGGACTTAAGGCGTTGTGCTTGTCTGTCATAATCAGTTTAATGCCTATTTGATGCAATTGCCCTTGTGTAAGTTGTTAACGGGCTTGGACGACGATTTTTGTTCATGGAAGCTAATTCAAATGATTGGTTTTATGATAAGGATTCAAGTACCCATGGTCTGAACTAATGTATCATACATCATATTTCCATGGATTTTTGCTGCTTGGCCTATGCTTTTGTAAGGAATCACAACATCAGTAGTGTCTATGGCTTTGTTGATAACTTGTGGATTAGGTTATTGCAGACAATTAGCATACCTTCGTCAGTAGTTTGTATCAGTTCATGATATCAGGAAAAGTGACTGCTTCATATGTAGAGGTGGCAAAATCTGACCCAACCCGAAAAATCCGCCCGACCTGAAACCCGACCCGACCCCGAGTTTCAGGGAAAGTCAAACTGACCCGAACCCAACCCGATCCAACCCAACCCCGACCCGCCCCGTGTTCCAGGGAAAGTTAGACTGACCCGAACCCGACTCGACCGGGGAATAGAGGTGCAAAATCTGACCAAAAACGAAAAAACCCGTCCGACCCGACCCGACCCGAGAATCTGCCACCTCTATTCATATACTTCGTAAGAGGGTTATTATGGTTCAAGTGTGTATAATATTGGATCAATAGAGGAGTTCTTTCTTTTTTTAAGGTCTAGTGTAAGGATCTTTTTTTTTTAAGTGAATCTTAGTGTAAAGACATTTGCTTACTATTGTAGAAATTTGTTCATATATGAAAGAAGAATCGAATGCCATTATTTGTTAATCTTCTGTTTACGTCAGCACAAGATTTATTTTTGTTGTCTCTCTCTCTCTTTTTTTTTTCCAGTTTAGAGCTAATTTTGTTTCAATTTTTGCTAATTGATTCAATTTAATATTTCATGTATGCTGCCAATCCATAGTATACAAAAACAAGTTCATCTACAAAACAAAATTACAAACTTCTGCCATTAGCTAAAAGATGGGAGTGAGGCTCTTAAATTTTATTAAAAAATGATTACAGTTGTGATCCTTGAAAGAAATACAAGAAAATGAAGCAAAAAGATTAAAGATCTATACTAGCTACTTAAAATTACAATTGAATTTAGAACCAATCTCTTCTCTGTTGCACAATCTCTGTGTGTTGTATGAGGTATATTTTGTTCCTTGGCAGAAAATACGTGCCTGCATCTTTCTTTCCAAGTTACAAAATTTGTTGTTATCTCGAGTTGGCACCAGGATTTGTCATATCCTTCGTCTGCTAATGCTTCTTGCAATTGATGAGCTGTTTTAGTTACTGTCTGTGGGCAAGATGTCGATGATGTAAGCACTAAGTTTAATTAGTAGTGTGCGCACATTCATATAGAATATATCTAACCATTTTCAGCGCATTACGACATAAAATCTGGCATAGGAGTGTCAACCTCTTGTTGATTTGGTGCAATGTACTGAATGCTGGCCAAGAGGCGGTGTAGCTGGTATTGTTCCTGTTGTGTGTGTGGTGCGGCGACTATTATCCAAGATCCATGCCGGAAGTTTGTGCCACTGAAACATGTTGGCATAGCACCTGTGCATACAAATATGTATATTGAAGTTTGGGAATCCTTTATGTTGCTTTGAGTTCTGGCATTTGCACCTTGAAACCATGGCTGCAACAACACCAACTACAAATGTTTCTGACCAAATTGATTCACAAACCAGTCCCAAAACCAAGCTAATCCCATTTGGTTCCCAACTACACACAAACCAATACCAAAACCATGTCTCAGTTTCTTACCAAATTGATTCACACCGAGCCCCAATTACACCAATTGATTGGAAAAATTCCTACACTTTCAAATTGGTCACTTTACCACCAGATTACACAAGTTGAAGAGATGAAATTAGATACTTTTTAATTCTTGGAGCAATTGATTAAAACGTTTATGGATTCAATTGCAAGTGGGTAACGAGTCTACACACTTCCATCCTGCAATCCGGGCATAGCACGAGTAGCAGAGGTCATCTCTCGGCTTGGAGGCGCTGGACGCGTTTTGTGGTGATTGGAGGTCATGAATCTTGCTGAGTGGTGAGTGGGAGTAAAGATGCCATCAGAAGAGGAAGGATGAGGTGATCCGCTAGCGACGGGTGAGCTGGAGTATAAGCGAGTGCAAGAGGGGCGTAGATTCTGGCGAAGGAGGACTTCAATGGTAAACTGTTGAGTTGGGACTGGGGAAGAAGATGACTGATGGGAGGAGTATTTGGGTGTCTAATTAATCTGAAGGGTGATGGGTTGTGTAGAGAGAGGGCATATCTGGAAATACCAAAATACATCTCAAAATGCTACAGGTTTTGATTATTTTTCCATTAAAAATATATCAAAATACATGAGGAGTGGCAATTTGGCAATGTAAGTGGTTTTGGGATGGCATTTTAGCTAACTCGAAATTTGCGGTGGCATTTTGACAAAGTTGAAATTTTGGAGGGGCATCTTGACAATTTTCCCAATAATAAGTTACGAATGGCCCACCAATAATTAACTAATTATCATTTTCACATTTTGGGCGCACTCTACAAAAATGTAATGGTCTCACTCGATCTAAGAATTGTGTTATAATGTTTCATGTTAAGGAGCCAATAGATTAATGAAGCACAGTTGATTTGATCAATTCGGTTAACGGAATTACAAGGTCAAAGAAAAGGCACCAAATTTTGATCAACCCTTGTTGGTTCTTGGTGTCTATATACGGCAAGCTGGAGCAGTTAAATATGTGACGCAGCTAATTAAGTAGACCATATACATTATTTACGGCTTATAAATTTATTTATTTATACTTTCGTTTTTCAAGTTTCTTATGTCATTTGCAGTTGAGGATTAATTGAGGATTTTCAACGGTTCAACCTCTTCTAGAGCCAATTAATTTAAGGGTGCCTTTTGTCATCTTCGCCAATAAAATTAAAGCGTGATAAGTGAATATTACAAATATACACTTGTCAAAAAATTAAAGAAAGAAAACTTATATTTGTTTCTTTGTATGAAATTATGAAAAAAAAAAACAACTTAATTATCTTTTAAGTTTATCCCCTCGGACGTCTCTCTTGTTTCACCATGTGAAAATAATTAATTAAAAATCATAAGTGCAAACGTGTCATGCATCAAGAGATTACAACACTCATACTATACGTACAAAAATTGACTACAAATTCCACATATCTGCCAATAAATTATTGGTCTGATCCCAAATATTTTATACGCGTTGGAAACTGGAAACAGACCGACTTTTGACTCGATGTGATATCATAAATCATAAGTTCATAACTCATGAATCTCCAAGCTTAAGCAATATACCCACCCACGTATACGCGCCGATGCATATAAAAAACCTAAAAAAATCCAGAAGACAAGAGCGCGTATAATTAAACACGGATGTGCCTTCAAATATTTGCCTATAAATTGGAGACAAAATAAGAGGATTATATAACATCGTCTGCATCGATTGTTAAGTTGTGTTTCTATCAGCAACTTTCTGCTCTTTGCTTTCTGCTTTTCTCTCCTAAACAATATATATATCATCAGTACAGAGGTTCTTGTGGGGGTATATATAATATAGCATTTGACAGATATGAGTAACTATCCAGGTACTTTAGTAACTGTACTACTTTTTTTTTCTTTTGGGGCTACTAATTCAGAGCATATCTATAATTAAGTTATAACTGCATATTTTTTTTCAGATTTATTTATATTAATTTTTAGTCATTTTTGCTTTTTTAAGTACCTGCAAGTAGGTTATACAAAATAAAATATGTCATTTCTTCTGTAGTATGATTAATTGCAAAATAAATGTTTATGTTATATATGCCCCTTCCAATAATTGGATTATCCATATTAATTATGTTATATGTTAACTGACTATATATATGTTAATATGTTATATGTATAGTTTCTGCACCACCAGCACAATACACAAACCCTCCATTGGCACAGAGTTATCCGGCGCAAGCCATGCACACTTCGACCTACACCGCACCGCCGCCGGCTGGTTATCCGACCGAAGATACTGTTCATGCTCAACAGGCGCCTATTAAGACCAAGAAACGTGGGGATGGCTTTTGGAGAGGATGGTAAAATTTTCACACTTTTTTTTTATTAAATTTAAGTTTGTAATTTCATTGTTAAGAGAAATTCAATCAAGATTGGCTTGAAAAATGCAATAAAAACTGTGTAGATAGTAAAGACAAATTAATGGCTCCATAATAGTATGATTACTTAATTTGCTGGAACCAGCTTTTATCAAAAAAATTTACTGGTACCAGTGATGAATGACTAATATATTGGGTACCAGTGTGGTAATGATTTGACTAAATATAAGAAAATTGTTGAAAGCAAGGTGTATTTTTTATATATAGAATTTTAATCTTGGATATATTAACATTTTCTGAATTTTTGACCTAAATTTCTGTTTTCTTATGTAATGCAGCTGTGCAGCTCTGTGTTGTTGCTGCCTGGTAGACATGTGCTTCTGAGGCGTCACTAGGAACCTGCATTTATATACATTACCATATACTGTTTTGTTTAGTGATTATTTCCTTTTTCTATATGTTCATATATAATCTTCATTGAGATTCCTGTACATGTGATTTGGTTGTGTATAGTTATTGATTGATTGATTTTCTTGTGATTGTTGGTTAGTTGAGTTTGTGTATATATAATATTGAATAATTTTTTTTTTTTGGTAGCTTAAACTCAGACATAGTTTGATATATGCATAATTTATTTCAGTAGAATAGTCTATTGTTATACTTGTTTTCATCGTTCGAAACTTCTTTGTTATAGAATTCTTGATTAGTGCCAATAACACATTTGTCATATTAAAAAGTAAAAGAGTGAGGCTATGGTATTATTAATAGTACAAAATAATCCGTACTACGGCTTAATATTATGATTTTTAAAGTTCAGTTGACCGGTCCAAACCGCTCAACATGATCTCTATATGTTAATATAGTTCTGGACCAAATTTCATATTTTTTTAATTTTTTAACTATATATTTTGATATATAAAAAAACAATATTTTTGAATGGTATATAATGTTTACATCAAGTCACTTTCTAATTATCTAAAAAAATAGTAAAAAAAAAACAAAAAATAAAAAATTTGGTCTACAGTAACACTTATATATGGAGATCACATTGAGTGATTTATATCGATCAACTGAACTTTAAAAATGATAATATGGAGCCGTAATATGGGATACCTTGTACTATTATTAATAGTACCGTGGCCTCACGCTAAGTAAAAACAAACAAATAATAATAAACGAGATAGGTCATAGGTGGGCTTCTATGATTTTGTCCTCTCTCCCTCGCAGACAGCCCACTTAGAAAAAGCCAGTGATAAGATGTATAATTACTCTAACAGCCCAACTTTACAGCTAAAAAGCCCATAACACTTCTCTAGTCCTCTGTAACCCACTTATGCTTTACACCTCGCAAGACAATCATGATTGGACTATAATTTTGTCCAAGGTCACTTGGACGGTCTCCGTCAAAAGTCATGACTAAACCGTTCGATTCAATTTATATGTTTATCAACGGTGATAGTATGTGACCCCATCATTCTAAATATAACCAGCATGCTATTTTTAACACCTACATGATTAAATCACAGTTGATCAATTACTAACAATTAGATCGTACGTCTCTCAGAACCCTTTAGACCGTTTAAATGGCTTTTGGACAATATCCAAACCCATCATGATTACCTTGTTCATAATTACGTCCTCAGATTCCCAGAAATTTACTTCCTCCTGATTATTATAAATTCAATTTCTGTGGCATTTTCAGTCAACAAGCAGACAACAGATGAGGGAGAGGGAGAGATTGTATTATTGAGATCTCTCATTCTTTGTCTGCATTTATTTATTATATTTAAGTATGGAAAGATAAAGCCAAGATTTAAGATCCAACAAAATTATAAAAACTACGTTTGTTTTGTACGACAGGTGCTGATCTGACCAGATCATAGATGGTAAACTAATAATAAATAATTACATTATTTGCCAATTGTTTTTTTAGTCCCCTGTAACGAAAAAATATATATTTTTCCTATAGTTAATCTAATCATATGCATATGCTCTGTGGACCATATATTATTCCATATTTGTCGCTTCTGACAAGCATGAAATCAGATTCAGTATGTACTGAATTATTGGCCAAAAAAAATAAAAATAATTTCGTGAGCCAAGCAATCGTAAAATCCAACATCCGCACGTTAAGGCTTGAGCAATCACAATTGTAAAATCTTGAGCCAAGCAATTTGGTGTTGCACAATTTATCATTCAACCAATTAATAATGGCAACATTTTTTACATTATTAATTGTGATTGTTTGTAGGGAAGGGATACATAATACCAATACAGGTATATTCATATTAACTCATTTTTGTATTGAAGTTGTCAGTATAATAGATGTAGTACATTTTACAAAATAAGTAGTATATTAAAACTATTCATGTATCTCATTTAATACGAATAGTAATGCAGTTGATATCAATTTTTATATTTTTTTGGTATCTCTGTGACATTTTTCTTATTTGTATGCACATCATTCAGTTTTGGTGGCTACCAAAGATGAAATATTCAAATTTGTGCATTTATTATTTTTTTTCTTTTTTGTAATAGTGATTATTGAACATGTCAACCAATTTTGTTGGAATGTAAAGATGTCTATTGATACTGAGTAAATGATACAAATGGATAATAAATTAATCCCAATCCCATAACCCATAAAAAAGTTCGTCTTGGAAACAAAAACTTCAATACCTAAATTTGTATATACAAAAAAAATAATAAACAAACAAATAAATAAAATAATTAAGAATCTAAACATCCAGCAACCTTACAAGAAGCCAAGAACATAAAATCCCCTGTAATATCAATTATCATCTCATCTCAGAGCCTCAGAGCCTCAGACTATTTATGAAGATTGAAGAGTACACCTGCATCAAAATATATATATATATATTTTTTTTTTTTTGTGGATACAGTAAAATGACAATATCAATATCATTAGATAAAGCCAATTGCAACCCAACTAAAACACAAACATAAGGTAGTGAACGTGAATCTTTTCATAAATATTTTTAATGGAGGCAAACTTTTCACAAAATTGTGTAACAATGACTTCTTAGTTCTTAGAATACATTGCTTCTTGTAACCACATAAACCCATATTTTTTAGAAAAATTTCCAAGCGTAAATATTCAGAGCGAGGAAAAAACACATTCAAGCGTGTCAATGGGGGTCCATTTTCTCAACCGGTCAAATCTCTTCAATAAATCATAAATATGAGATGCTCAAATTTTCAAAAGAAGAAAAAAAAAATGTTCACAATTTCAAGAGTCATAAATATTTCTCATATATTTTCAAGCCAACGAAAAGGAATATTTCCATAGCATGGAGTGCTCATCCTCTGTAGCGCTGCATTGTGTGGCGCGGAACGTGAACCGTCAGATCATCTTAGAATTAAAGCCAGCACAGATCTCGAGATGATCTAACGGTTCACGTTCTGCGCCACACAGTGCAGGGCTACAGAGGATATGGAATCCTATGGGTATGCTATCAGACAGTCAAACAGGAGTGCTCATCCTCTGTAGCGCTGCATTGTGTAGCGCGGAATGTGAACCGTTAGATCATCCTAAGATTCGAACCAGCACAGATCTTGAGATGATCTAACGGTTCACATTCTGCGCTACACAATGCAGTGCTGCAGAGGATATGGAATCGTCAAACAGGGGGAGGAGGTGTGAGTATGACCCGCCACCAGTGATTGATCAAGCTTTCTAATTCTCCTTTCCAAACAAAAAGCACCAAAAAGTAACGAATGGAAAGAATCATCCGTCGAGCTGTCAATTCTGATCTGTGAATGCTTAGTTTTGAAAGGGAAGAGAGAGGAGAATTAAGTATAAAAAGTAGGCAAATAATTTAGTAGCGGAAGAAGAACGGGTGAAGACGGACGGCTGCTTGGTTGGCAAACAGTGCGTCAGCAATATCTTTGCTGGTGAGTGTGTTCTCCTCCGTGATTGCAAATAAATGGAGGAATCCGGTGAAAAGGTTACGTTTTGGGAATGCTAACAAGGAGTTTTAGAAGATATTACAAGTTTCGTGTTATTGCATAGTTAATGAAAATACATTAAAATTCACCATCATATATGCTTTTTATATGGAGGGTTGATGTTAATGAAATATTTAAATTATTTTTTTGCATAATTTACAATGTTGTCATAGTGATTAGTGAATTCTCACCCATGTACATTATCATTATCATTTCAGTTGCCAATAAATTTTATTTCATATTGAATTATTTAATGATTGCTAATCGTGTTCTTAAGATCACTCTAAAGTCTTTGTCAAAATTAAGTCCGTAAAAGTATATAATTGGAAAAAAAAAATTATTATCAAACTGCAATAGAGGATGGAGCAACCTACAATTTTAAATAGATAAACTGCAATTAGTCTATCGCATGTGATTTCTCTGCATAAAATGTATGCTTCATAATAAATCTAAATCATATTGACTTGTACGACAACTCCAAATATTTATTTATAAATAAATGCTCAATAATCGGTATGATCATTATACACAAATTCTTTAAACCAAATTAGGCTACGGTGATATGCATATCACGATTTTATCGTGCTATGCGGTCCATATCTCTATTTCTGATATCCAAATAGTTGATATGCATATCACCATAGCAGCGTAGCCGGACACGATATTTATCTACTATTTTTTTTAGAAAATATATATATATATTCCTCCTTTAAGAAGTTCACGATGTTTAAATCATACAAATTTTAATTGTAATTTTCTAAGGCCCTGTTCGATATCAAGGTTTTGGCATAGCAAGCCATGGCTGCAGTTTTTTTTAACCTTCAAGTGTTTGGTGCCATTCCTTAAACCTGGTTTTATCACAAATTGGTACAAAAATCAAGAATAATTTGAGCTAAAAGAAGGTGAAAACCAAGTTTTGTGAGCATTAGATCGGACTGAATTTTTTGAATTGTAGCATGCCCATTTCAAATACAGGAAGCCATAGCTAAAAACCAGATAGATCCACCAAAAATTGTGAAGGAGAACGGTTCCTAAAAGATATGAAAAGGACATAAAAATATAGATTTAATTTATAAGTAATTTTTAATATTCTACTCCTCAAAAAAGTAATTTTTAATATAAATCATATTGAGAGGTACAGATTACAGAACAATTCACAACAAAATCATAAAACAAATGCACATAGTAATAAATCATATCCATCATGACTAATTAATTACCTTAATATTCTTTTTCCCTCCCAAGTCCCAAACGTCCCTGTTGGACAATCGTGTGAGCATGCATGCTCAAAATACTCAAATCTCATGCTAACTCAACTCCACACGAAATGTTTGAACCGGAGAGGAACCCAACGGGGCGACTCGCAAAGGCATCCTGGTGGTCGGTTTGGCCGGTCTGTTGGGTCCCAATTCGGCAGACCAAAAAGCAGCCAGCCCTCTCTTCTTTCTTTCTCCATCACTTCACTCGGGCCCCATTTTCTGTTTTATAATTCCTTGGGTTATTTTCTTTGTCCAAACTCCAAAGTATAAACAAAATGGAAAACCAAAATTTTGTTTTTGTTTTATAGGTAGAAGTGTAGATTGGGATGCGACAGATGACGCCTGCGTCGGTGAAATGCCGTACTTATCCCTGTATCAACATTTTTATAAGATATTTCCAAACTTTTCTTTATTATTTGTTTGGTCTGTTGGACTATGTTTATTTTGATTTTTTTTTAGATAGGATCATGTTGCTATGGTAAAAAGAGTACTAAGAAAATGATCAATCTATGGGTTCAAACTCTTCATAACTTCTATCTTAAAACATTCAAAATAAAGTATAAAACCATCGTAACAATGTTATCTTCTAAGTAGTAAGCATCTAAAGAAAAGGTACAAAATATTGTCACAATAATGAGAAGGGATCTGGTGCTACCATATGTCAATCATTCGATATAAATATGTGATTGAGATTTACAGTTGATTTTTTTGAACTTTCTCTTGTTAATTTCCTTCACCATAAGTACTACATTTTTTTTTTTACCAATATCTTTTAGTCTCAATATCTTGAAACATTGGTAGAGAGGTGAGTTTTTTTAAGATAAAGATGAGAGTCAAGCCACTCAAACTTAAATGTATATAAATATCTCTGTTCGGGGTTTCGAACTCGTGACTTATGGAGAAGGGAAGTTAAGAGAAAACTCAAAAATAATAAATCTCAATCGTAAATCTCAATAACACATTCATATTGAATGATTGAGATATAGTGGTATCGTATGCCACTAAAGCTAGTGGCATCGGATCCCTTCTCTACAATAATAGCGAACATTGTAAAATTTGAAAAAAAAAATAATAACTAGACGTCTTTTCTGTTTCTGTTTTTTTTTTCTAACATTTATATTAGGATGATACCAATACAAATCCTTAATATATGATTATGTTTTGTTTAATAATCATCGTATTATACCTTATGGAAATCTGTCATGTAGATAGATAATAACTAGCGTCCACAAAATTTTCAAAGCATGTGCATAAATAAATGAAACAAAGTGTCCACAAAATTTTCAAATGACACCATCATATACTCAAGAATTGGTAAAATGAAAAAAAAAAAGTGAAGAAAATATGCGAAAATATACATTTTATTCAGCAGGGTTACATGAGCAAAAATAAACCCATTATTATTTCCAGGAAACAGAGAATTACCGAAGGGACAAATGAGGGGTAAAATTGGGAAATGTAATTGAGGAGGGACCAAATGACACAACAATATTTTGATACAAATGTTACACTAAATATTATATAAATTTATAAAAAATCTTAAAAATAAAAAATCTTTTATAAACATATTCATTTACTTATAAATTGATTGTGTTTCAAATTTTATTCAATCTGAGTATCAATTTGATATCCCATCCAGAATCATTAAATTTAAACCCACACCCACAGAAAAATTCGAGGTCTTCAAAACTCCGGTAACCTCACCAATTTCCATTCCCACCACAAAAACAGAGAGCGCCTGTTCCGCCTCT
Organism: Cyperus esculentus; assembly: GCA_030179965.1. Lineage (NCBI taxonomy): Eukaryota > Viridiplantae > Streptophyta > Magnoliopsida > Poales > Cyperaceae > Cyperus > Cyperus esculentus. The sequence goes on from JASGLE010000043.1 coordinate 2,859,796, forward strand.
GGTTTAGTAATTACTAATCACCATCATAACATTGGCCTCCTTCCCCTCCATTTACCAAAACCCCATAACATCTCCATTACCCTCATCAGCTCCCTCCTTCCCTTATTCGCCACATCTCAACGGCACCCTCCATGTTGTCAAACTGGAGAGCATCCAAACCTGCCGTTTTTCCGATGCATCAGCTCCAGCTCGCCCGGACCCATACCAGATCTACAAAATACCAAACAAACCCGGTCCAATACCACCGTCCCACAAAATGACCCCCTCTCCCCAGCCATCCCCCACCAGTCAGTCTCGTTCGTCTAAAACCGTACGCACAGAACCGAGCGCATCCGATTTCAGTGCGCCTCGCCACCTACTGAGACGGACAGTGTAGTAGTATAAAGCAGATATTCCCTCCTCACTCCTCACTTTCTCTCTATTTTCTCTCTTTCTTTCTCTCTTTCCGCTTTCAAACAAGAACACACACACGCACACACTTGACACTCCTTACAAACGAGAAGCAGCGATCGACGCAGCGGCGAGGTATTAATTTCTCCGATTCGTTCGTTTGATCAATTGCTGATGATGCTGTGATTGTTACTTGTTAATTAGTTGTTACTGTCCACTCCAGCGCCGTCATTCTGGAATAACTTTTGAATTTTTTTTTACTTTTTTTTAATGTTTTTAGACAAATCTGACGATGTTTTTAATCCGATCGGAGTGGTTATGTCTTTGTTCTTCTTGAATTTTAAGTGGATTAGTGTTTGTATAGTGCTAGCGATCGGTCACTTGATTGCGCAGGGGAATTTAGAATTTAGTTTTGTTAGGACTTCTGTATGCGTTAGCTGACGGATGAATGATCGATTCGAGCTAGGGTTTAGTTGTGAGATCAATCGGTGATTAGGTAGGTGTAGACTAGTAGTTGTTGTTGTAGTTTTGTGTGTGCTAGTAGTTACTGACAGGGATATCGAGTGTAGAGATGGCTGATCCTGATGACCTGATGTCAGCTGAGAAACTGTGATTTTAGTAAAAATAAGTGCATCGAGTTGATTTGTTATTGAATTCTAGTTGATCTTATCCGTTTGGTAAAGTTGATCAGTTGATCGGTTTGCTACTCAGGCTCTTCTTTGTACATCATAGCTTCTTTAGTTTTGAGATTTGTGCTGGAAAATTAGTTTGATAATGATAATTTCAAGGGGGTAGGTAGGTAATGTTTCACTATTATGCAGATTTACCTTGTGAACTATTGTAGATCAGAGGTCTATGATTGTGCATACATGCTGTTACAATTTGTTATATGTCATATTTGAGGGGTCAAGTGAAAAAGTATATGCATTCTGTCAATCTGCTGGTCCAGGCATTTGTAAAATTAATTGTTATTTCAGCTTGATCTAATTTATATTTCAATTTTTCAGGTGTTAGTTTGTAAATCAAAATGGAGGAACCAATATCAGTGAGCACTGGTGAGGTTGATTCTGGGGCATCTGACAAGCCGTTGGTGGTAACATTTTAATCCCACATCTTATTTGTTATGCAAACTCCTTATAATGATTTATAGTTTTGTACCATAATAGTTTACTTGTTCCATACAGGAATACTTGTTCTTCCCAAAGATACTCTGAATGTGCTTAATTTCAATGTTATAGGTGTTATTATCATACTGTTTCGGATTAATCTCAGGTCCACTTGCACCATGTTTTTGAATATTAGCTACAACATGGCCAATTATTCTTTTAGTTTCTTCCATAACTCCACACCTATCTGCCAATTCTTTCTTTTCTACTTTGGTTTATGCTGTTGGTAAATTGTATTTTTATTGTTACCACTGCACCCTACTAGTTGCCCTGCATTAAAATTCAATGTAATTTTGGAGAACGTGAATTGAGCTGAAGCATGTCACTGTATACTTCATCTATCAGAAGAGTAACCATCAACAACCAGTAGATGCTTTTCCTTTTCTTTTTTTCCCCCTTTCTCCGAGCTAATTTTAAGCAAGATGTATTAAATACCTAACAATTTATCTTAGCATCCACATAAAAGACATAACAGAGAAACAAAAATGCAGTTTTAGGACTGTGGTTGTTTCTTTTTTTTGTAAAACATATTTTTCTAAAAAACTTCTCATGAATTGAAAATTTTAAATCTCAGGAAGAAGTAGAGGAACAGCCAGCTTTAAGCAATGGAGATTCAAAGTGCAAAGAAGAAGATGATGAATTTATAAAGGTGGACAGAGAGCACCTAGACCAAACCAGAGAATTGCCCACCATCCCATCTACTGAAAATTCACCATCACTAAAATCAGAAGACAACGAACAGGAGAAATTGGCCAAGTTAATCAAAGAACTCGAATCAGAGAGAGACACACTCAGAAATCTGCTAACAGAGTCTGAAACCAAACATAACCTGAATGTTGAGTCTTTAAAGGAGGCCTTGAATACCCTAGAAAAGAGGGAGGTCGAGCTACATGAGGTGAAGGAGGTGTTTAAAACAATAAAATCTGAACAAGAGAACTACATGAAGAAGGCAGAGGAGGAGGTGAATAAGGCGACTGAACTAGAGAGAATGCTTGAAGTCGCACATTCGAGTCTGAAAGAACTGGAGAACCAAGTTTCAGAATATCATGGTAAGGTTGTAGAGAGAGAACAAATTGAAGAGTCCCTCAAAACAACCTTGTCCGAGCTCGGGTTGATTAAAGAAGCCTTGGAGGCCTCCAAATTAGAGGCTGCAAATTTGAATGAGAAAATTGCTGAGAAAGATATCAGCATCGAGGGGCTTAATAAAGATATCAGTTCCTATAAATCCAGTGAAGATACTTTAAGAGAAAACATTGCCAAACTGGAGAGACAGCTTACAGATCTAAAAGGAGAGAATGAAACCCTAGAGCGCACAATCAATGGTCTACAGTCGGAACTATCTGAAAAGGTGGAGATCCACAGTAATTTAGAAGATCACTTGACCCAAGAAAGAGATGACCATGCCAAAACTAGGTCTCTTCTCTCAGAGGCACTTTCCCATAAAGAAGAGCTTGACTCACAGATAGGATCACTTACTGAACAACATGGTGAGTCGAAACAAGCTGCTGAGACTGCAGCACAGAGAGCAGCTGAGCTTGAGGACTTGGTCCAGGCATTGAGAGCAAATGAAGAGATCCTTAAGGAACTGGTTCGAGAAACTGAGTTGAAACTTGAATCAGTTGAGAAAGAAAATGTGGCATCTCAAGAAAAGATAGTGGATTATGAGGGTAAAATTCAAGAGCTGGAGGCATCCCTTGATGTGTCACAATCCAAGGTTTCACAATTAGAGCAACAGTTGGGAGAGCTATCTGATAAACTTGCCGAAAACCAAACCTGGGCCCAGTCGGTGCAACAGAACAGCGCAATTCTTGAAGAGTCACTTGAAAAATCTCATTCTAGAGTTTCTGAGCTTGAAATGTCTCTGCAAAATCTAGCTGAGAAGGAAAAGGAGTTGCAAGAAACTGTGAGTCAAGTTATAGAAGAGAAGGGGAGACTTGAAACTGAGCTCACAGGGGTTATTGAAGAGTTGAACAAACTGAAAGAAGAAAAAAAGGGTCTAGATGCAATATTGACAGAAAAGGAGGATGATCATGTAAAAACAAGGTCCCTCCTCTCAGAGGCATTATTGCACAAGGAAGAGCTTCAATCACATGTAAAATCTCTTGAGGAGACACATGGACAAAGAAGCCTTGAGCTTGAAACACTAATTTCTAGTGAGAGAGATGCAGCAGGGGCAAAACTGCAAATTGCCGAGAAAGAGATAAGTGAGCTGAAGGAGCAAATTGAGGAAGTAAAATCTCTAGTGACAAAAAGAGAAGAAGAGGTTGAGCAAATGCAAAATGAATTGCATCATTATCAGGAAGAGAAAAGAGAGATGGAATCCTCTCTCCTTTCATCCCAATCATTGGTTTCACAGTTGGAGAAGGAATTGGAGGGCCTTTCTCAAAACCTTGCTCAGCATCATATGTCAGCACAGTCAGCACAAGAAATAGCAGATCAGAAAATCGCAGACTTGGAGTTGGCTTTAAGTCAGGTCAGAGAAGAAAAGGTGAATCTGGAAAGTACCGTGAGTGCTCTAACTGAGAAGGTAGCAGAGATGGGTGAATTGGAGTTGCACTTGAGTTCTCTCAAGGAGTCGCATGGAAAAAGGGATCTCGAGTTGAGCGAGTCAGTAGCAAATTTAGAAAATGCTGAAAAGGAAATTATACATCTCAAAGAGGAGGTTACAGCATTGGAAAGCAGATTGCAAGAGTATGAGAATAAAATCAAGGAACTGGAGACGTCTCTTCATGAAGCTCTCTTTCGAGCAACAGAGTCAGAATCGGAGAAGGAGAACCTCTCAGCGAAATTTTCAGAGTACCAGCTGTGGGCTCAGTCTGTGCAAGAGCAGAATCTCAATCTTGAAGGATCCCTCCATTCATCCCGATCAAATGTGGAAGTTGCGGAGAAGAGAATTGCTGAGTTGGAATTACAGCTGCAAGACGTAGAGCAAGAGATAGAATCATACAAGGATATGTTATCTCAAGTGAGTGAAGAGAAAAAGGGTTTGAAAGAGGAACTAGATCATAAAATAAGGGCCTTGGAGGACATTAGCTTAAAAAAACAAAACTTGGAGGTTTCATATGAGTCTCTTGTGAAAGAATCGCAAGAGAAACTACAACAGGTCGGTGATAACTTGACTTCCAAGGAAGTGCAGTGCGCACAACTGGAGGACAAGGTCGAATCATTGAAGGCTGAGCTGGAAGCTAATTTGTCCCAAGTTGAGATTCTGGCAGCTACGAATACCCAACTCAGAGAGGAGCTTAATATGCATGAGAAGAAGTTGAGTGAACTTCATGTAACTTTAGAGAGTCACGAGAGGGGCCTGAATGAGAGAGAAGTTGAGACAAAAGGCTTGAATGAAAAAATCATTGCGCTTGAGGTGGAGGCAAGAACCCACTTGGATAAGAATGAAGATCTGAAGGGTGTCAACAATAGCTTATCAGGGGAGTTAAAGGAGTGCAAGGAGAAACTCAGTGAACTGGAGACGGCCTTTGGTGCAGTCATGGCAGAGAAAGAGGAGTTGATTAAGATAACTGGTGATATCCAGTCTCAGGTCAGTTCATATTATGTCCTTTCTTTTAACTCTTTAGTGAGTTAGCTTCTGCAGAAATTTGTGTGACACACATGGCTGATGTCCTTTATAAACATTGTTTTTTGACACTTTGTTCAAAGATGGCCAAAGTATTCTCATTTTATAGTGGTATCTTGATATCGATGAGACCTATAAAGGGGTTTACTTTTATATAAAAGAGAGCAAAGGAGGGCACATTCAATCAGGAAAGGTATTTTGTATAAACAAGTATATCTGTGCTAGGCCATAAAGTGGCATCTTTATTGAACTGTACCTTTCTCTAAGATCAAAATCATTTCAATTTCAGGCTAGTAATATTTGCCTGTTACTATATATTATATTGATATTTGATCTGTTATATTTTCCAGGTTGAACATTACAAACAAGAGAATGAAGAGCTGATTAGTAAGTATGAAAAGACAAAAGAAGAGCTTGAAGAAGCAATTGAGAAGTTAAATGAAGAGGTCAATGTACAAAAATCAGAGACACAACTACACATCTCTAAGCTTGAGAGACAGCACACTTTGTCTGAGCAAAAATACATGGAAGAGGTAACTTCGTCTGAGATTTTTTTGTTTCCTGATGAACAAAATGCGGAAAACACTATGTAATTTATCTGAAATTTTACTGATTTATTGGTTGTGTTGAAGTTTTCAAGTACAGTATACAGGATTTACCTCTTGATATCATTTACCTTTTCAGTCTGGATAATTTACATATTAATTTGTAGGGAACTCACCGCTTCTTTTAATTAATTTTTAGATTAAAAGTATGCAAATTACAACTGCTGAAAAGGACGAGGTACTGACAGCCCATTTGAAGGAGCATGAGAGCGCTATTCTTGAAAAGGAGGCTTTAGTTTCTGAGTTGGCTGAAATTAAACAGAAGCTTGATCTTGCTCATGAAGCCATCAAACAAAAGGTCTACTTCTTTTACTTAACAGAATCATTTGTTAAAATTGCGACCCAAATTGCTTTTGGGCCTAAGGGCCATTTACTTTGTTCTCTTTATATTAGCAACCTTGGAATGGAATTCTAGGAGAGAAAAAATAATCAAGTTTCCAGAAAATTCTGTCTCTTACTTTTTCTTCCAAAACCCTGAATCTATTGGTGGAGGCAGCGTGGACCTCCCCCCACCATATCCTCATCTTGTTACCCTAACATCATTGAACACTGTTTTATGTGTGGTCCATTTCTATGAAATTGCCATCTGAAAACAATTTTTCCGAAAAGTGTATTCCTCTCTTCTTGATTACTCTTTTCTACTCTTAGTATACTCATTTCTCTAGCTTAGAGCCATTCCAAAGAAATTATTATTGAGATTTTTGAAGTAGTATAGGTGGGAGGGGCTTGCTGTCATGACTGCTTTTTACCACTGTCACACAGGAAAATTTTCACTTTACAAGCTCATGACAGAATTACAGATCAAACTAGTCATTTTCTTCTTTTATGTTACGTATTAAGTTTTCTGAAACATGTCTGTTCATATTGAGAAAAATATAATGCTGAATATGTAGAATAATAAAGAACAGAAGATATAAAATTTTTATTCTCCTACCTTGGATGCAGTTTCATTAAATTGTGAACATTTCTATGTTATGTCACAAGTTACCATTGTGTTTTAATACTTGGCAAACACCTTCAAATCAGCTACAATACTCCCTTTCATACCTTGGACTGGAAGTTTCATTAACTCTGCTTCAGCTGCTTTTTTTGTCTTGGTTTTTGCTCCCTCCCGCTAAAATAGGTGTCAAAGCTGTCTTTTAAAAAATGTGATATTACTGGTAGTTTGTAACTTATTCTCTGACTATTATCTATGAAAACTAAAGCTTTTAGATTGCTTAAAAGAGGATAGAAAGTTTTCCTGGTTAATAGGGATTGGTTCAATTTTTCATTCATTTTTGAAATCATTTGTGCACAGGAGGAAGAAGCTTCAATGAGGGTGGTAGAATGGGAGACATCTAAGAAAGATTCTCTATCTGTGCTGGAACAGCAAATTGAGTCCCTTAAAGAGCAGTTACAGAAGGCAGACAAACTGCACAAAGATAAGGTTACATAATACCCTTTTTTATTTCATTGTTTGGTCTGGATTTCCAAATGAGGTCAGCATTTCCTGGTCTGGGTTTCCAAATAAAGTCAGCATTTCCCGGTTCCCATATATACAAAAATATCTGATATCTTGCTTAGGTGATTGACCAATGTGACAAATGGTGCACTTCTAAGGTAGCAAGGTTGTTAACAACCAAACTCTGATCAACATATTATTATGTGCTAGACTTGTAATGGACTTGTCTTTGCAGGATTTTTGGGATATAGATCTTGGAATACAAAATTCAAACTATTATGGATGTATTAAGTAGATTAATATAATAAAAAAAGTATCATGGTTGTTTAGTCAGTTTTAATTAATGAATTTAGTCAAATCAGGGTCGCTTATCAGTATCTAAGTTGATTTGAATCCCATTTTGTAGGATTCTGAACTGGAAGAATTGAGGCAGAAACAGGATCTCATATCAGAAATGGAGAAGAAGATTCTAGAACTTGAGCAGAACCTACAGTCTCAGGTAAGCAATTCCTTAATCCTTATCCCTTCACATGCAGTCCGCCAGTCCCAATGTGCTGCACAGGAAAAGTCGTTCCAAGTTCTTTAAGATTTAGATTCTCTATTTGGTCCCCACTGAATGTCTGCTAACAGTGGTGGAGCCACCATTTAATATGCATTTTTTTTTTTTTTGTGAAAACAAAGTTGCAAAGATATGCTACCTTTACTATTAAAATTAAAAGGATATAGTTATTTTTAAAATTAATTACAATATTATGCCTTGTTTGAAATTGCCACTCCGTAGTAGTAAGTCTGGTTTGCCCCTGTCTGCTGAATGCAGCAAGCTCCTCATTATTGTTTTTCTTTAAATATAAAACAACAACAATATCAACAATAGTATCATACTGTTAGTAGCACAACAAGATACTTGAGGAATGGTAGTGTTTTCTTTTTCTAAAAGCCATGACCAGTTTATCTTCTCTGCTGCTGCTTCATTTTTAGAACTTTTGAAAATGTCCCCATTTTGCTGGCTTATTTTACCATGCATATATAAGTATTCAATTGTAGAACTATGAGGAGCAAAGAGTTTTACAAAGATCCTGAATTAACATAACTAATCTAGCAAGAATCAGTAATTGTGGTTCCCTAAGTTGAGACTATGAGCTGTGCAAAAACTGAACACTTTGTTCCTATTTCAGCCAACCGAAAAAGTAGAGACAAGATCACGGGACATTGGTAGCATTACACCTGCTGTCACTACAAATCAAGCACATCAAGCACCGGAGGAACCTTCTGGAATCATGGCTTTCCGGTTCATAATTGCTGTTGCAGTTATCTCCATTATTTTTGGTATATATCTTGGAAAGAAATACTAAAATCTTTGTCCCATATCTGATATGTCTGTTTAGTTTAGTTGATGTCGCATGTTAAAAAAAAAAAAAAAAAAAAAAAAAAAAATCGAAGTTCCATAGCCCTACCGTAAAAAACGAACTAATAAAAAAAAAAAAAAAATCGAAGTTCCATAGCCCTACCGTAAAAAACGAACTAATATAGCTTTGGTTTTGGTTGAAGTTTATATGTGATCATTTTGTGACTGCAAGTTTTCTCGATTTGGTGGGAATTTTGCTTTTTGGGACATTCCTACCCTCATTGCATGTTGGATTTGGTATTTTGTATTTGTATTTTCCAGTATGATTCGCTGTTGGTTTTTTTATGCGAATTAGTTAATCTGTAAAAAGTGGCACACTTGTGCCGATTGATTGTATGTTACTGTCTATAGCTTGGTTGTGTTGGGCCTTTTTTACTTTGCATATATGAAGAGATGACACCATAAAATTTTTTTGGGGTATGGCATCAAGGCTGAAAATGTTGGGATAGCTCTTTTCTTATCCTTTTCAATCATTTAAGAACCCTCCTATCATTGTGAATAATAAAACCCCAATTAAAAGATCGTAACATTTGTGATGTGTATATATCTCTGTAGCACTAAGGTTGCTGATTAAGTTTTATTCCCTTTTCTTAACTAAGCTATAGTACCTTATTTATTATTTTCTTCTGGTTGTTTTGGAATCCATTGAATGCGTCTCTGTGATCTCTATGATTTCTTTTGATTCTTTGAAAGCACAATAATGTACGTCTATCCGTAAGGACACGTCGAATAGCTATGAGCGTTCTCTCAAATTCTCAACCATATATAGTACGAGGATAAAAATCTGCTGCTTTTCTTTTCTTTTGAGGAGAAAAGCAGCCCTGCTTTTCCGATCGAACGGTCGGGATCAGTTGCCGTACCGATCTCAAAGTATTTCGGTATTTGTTGCACTGATCTCAAAGTATTTCGGTGTTTTTCACCCGTCGGATCAAGAAAAGCAGCTTAAGCAGCTTATCCCGATCCATAGTACGATGCCAAGTACTATTTACCTCTTTACTTACACCTCAGCCCATGCAGTGCAGTCCAAATCATCCTGTTGTACTGCAGCGGATATCTTTGACAATAAAATTGACACGGATCGTCATTTCGTTATCACGGACAAATTAGGCAGCAGGTAATACAACGTATCTACATGAGACTAAATCTACCGTACTCTTTATTGTGGCGTACTTAATTTTTTTTGATGTGGCGTACTTAATTAATATAGAGATACTCTTTAAGGTAAGGATATGGAGTCTCCTGTGTTTTAAACTAAAAAAATTGTATCCAATCATTTTCAATTTTAATTTATGCGTCCAGTAATTTTTTTATATCAGAATATCCTAGGTTACAAATATTTTCTACCTGTAGAATTTCTTAAGCATGTGTTTTGGATTTTTAGCTTCAAAATAATAATAAGATAGATAAGAGTATGAAACGCCACTTTGAAATATTATGAACACGTATAAGACGAATATTATACGTTACAACATTACATAGGTAGTATCGCGCAAATAATTAACAGTATACAAATTTGAAATGGATATTTTGGCCGAACGATCGACACGCATGGATAGTTGGATACTGACTGAAGCAGAAAATAAAATAGCGTGCAATGATGCGTTTCCTCCGTTAAGGGGGTCTGTCGGAGATGCAAGGCGCAGGCTGATTGATTTATATGGCGAACAGAAGAGGACCCTCCCTCGCCTCCTTTGCGCTTTCTGGCTTTCTTTCTTCACATTATCTGATTATTATACTAACGGACCGAAATGCTAACGCTTAAAATTTTATGTTATCGTGTCCAAAATCACGATTTATGGTGCTCAATAAATTCTTTATACAAAAATATTGGGGAATACAAAATTGTTTTATTTTTAGAGTTTTCTAAGCATTTCTTTTGAATTTTAGGAAATAGATCATAAATATTAATAAAATATTGATGTTTGTATATGCTATTTTAAAAAATGCAAAACAAATACTTAGAAAACTCTAAAAATGAAAAAAAATTTGTATTCTCCAATATTTTTCATATAAAGAATTTATTGAGCACCATAAATCGTAATTTCGGACACGATAACATAAAATTTGAGGCGTTAGCATTTCGGTCCGTTAGTATAATAGTCTAGCTCTTATTACCACATACCTGCGGCACGCGTCGGTATCGGCTGAGATCCCGTCCGACGGTTTTCAGGGACCCTGAGATTCGGACTCAGCAGATATAGGATCTGAGAACCGTCGGATCGGGATCTTAGAACCCCGAGATCCGATTTGGATCTCAGCCGATTTCAGTGCCCTGCGGCACTGACTGGTTTGTTCAGTGTTCAAATTTTGAACACACGCAAGTCTACAAAAGAAGAATGTGAAAATATCAAGATATTAATAATGGGATGGCCGATGGCGTATCGGATGGGTCCCCATAACTGCACATGCGCCAGTGCGTGCAGATTTTGCTTTACATTAATTGTTGCACTACCATTTTGTCAGGGTTTTTCTGTTTTCATGTGATTTTTTTTTTTTTTTTTTGAGAGTGTGATTTTTTTCATCAATCAATTTTTTTCGCGTTGAGATCGGCTGAGATCAAATCCCTACAATCGGCCTTGCAATCCACTTTTCAAAGGCTGAGATTAAGTCAAAACCCCCTTAAAAGCTACAGCCGTCTGATTGAACCTTAGGACTCTGAGATCGAGATCGGATCGCAGCTGATACAGACGGACGGACCCCAATTTCTTCAAAGTTTGTCTTTCGTTAATTTGTGATTTGATTTTCTTTTGTGTTTCTGATAAATGCATCTCATTTGCAAACTAATTAAAGTACGCCGTGGTATTGTTTTCTGAGTAATTTCAAACAACACATTTCATTATATTTTTCATTCAAATATTAAAAATGCAAGTTTATCAAATCTCAAACTTTATCATCTATTCTTAAATCTTAAAAAAAAAAACCCTATCGATATTCTGGTGTTTGATTAGCATAAATTCTGCAGTATAAGCTTTACAGATAAATTTAATATCATCTGCTGCCTGGTCACTACATCCAACTGATATTACATTTGGTTATCATATTTTGTTGCTTGATAAAGCCGTTAAGCTACTTAATTTAATTTCAATGAATTCTGACATGTGAAAACGATGCACCACCTAATTGCTTTACACAGAATTCTACGGATAAACAAATAGTAAATTAACCACCGTGTTACAGTCTGCTGATTTTTAACACTAATTGATCAATTTTTAATTTTGAAAAAAAAAGAATAGAGTTTATATAAAAGTTGGATTAAATTTATAATTTTCAATAAAAGGGTACGTTCAAAGTTTCATTTTTTTTTGTTATTAAAAGTACTGAGTAAAGTTAGTGTGAGTTCAAGCTCACGGTGCCATTCCATGAGCGACCTCTATAAATATATCAAATCATCTTCAAATTTCGATTTATACGACTCAATAAATTATTTATATCAACATCTTATGGGTTACAAAAATTTTTCATTTTTGAAAATTTTGAAGTATTTGTTTGAGATTTTTTAAAAGTGATGCATAAAACATTGATTATTCAAAATTTTCAAAAATAAAAAATTTTTGTATCCCATAAATTTTTGATATAAAAAATTTATTGAGTCATATAAATTAAAATTGAAATTGGTTTGATATATTTTTGAAGGTGCGCTTACAGAATGGCTCCGTAAGCTCACACCAGCTTTACTCGTTTTTCATTACATCGTTTTATCTAAATATATAAATAGAGGAGGGATCCAATAACCATACACTTTGGTGACCGTGGTAACCATTTCACTATTTATTTATAAATTGACTAATCTAAACCGTTAGATATATTCTAAATCATCTATAATATATACACAAAAAATGATAAAGTTTTAACATCGTTTCAATAGTCATCAAGAAAGGAGAAAAAATCATAAAATTTGAACCGTTGAATTTTGTTAATGCTTGATGCATATGTAAATAAAATCAAAATGATATAATTTTTTGTATACACATAAAACATGATATATACAACACATTTTGTCAATTAGTTTTGTCATTTAACAGTTTAAATTGTAGTTATTTCAGATTTAATTTCACGGTCACCGATCGGTCACCAAAAACATGGTTATTTGATCCCTCCTCATATAAATAATCATTAATCCACCGACGATTGCATCTACCCTTAAAATAAAAATCAATAAAATCCAAAGGTCAATTTATATATTAATTAACAAACAAATTAAACCAAAGTCGATCGACATGTCACTGTCTTAAAAATTGAGTGGTCATCAAATGACACGTAATCCGAAAATATATCATATATATCACGTATCCCTATCCGATCGGGATGACCTGCTTTTCTTGATCCGACGGTTAAGAAACACTAAAGTAAATTAAGATCAGTGCGACAACTGATCCCAAACCGTCCGATCGGAAAAGCACACGCTGCAGCAGATTCATATCCATCACTATCTGCCGTTTCAATTTCAACAGTGTATCAATTAAAATTAGTGTCTATCTTTAAACCAAGAAACAAACATAACAGTGCTTATCAAGTGGAATCTTTGACTTTGACTTGGCTAAAGTCACTTGCTTTAATTCAAAATATTGTTGTTAGGTAGTAATTAGGATAATCACTCCTACTCTGCCGACCAAGAACTGTATTTAAATGAACTTAAAAAGTTCCAAAGACCTTTTTGCTTACATAACCCAACCAAAGACGGATTTTTATCCGTTAGCATAGTTGTGATGGCATGTGGTGCCCCCCTATTTACTAAAAATCATAACCGTTTAAATCAATTTCAAGAGCCGATGTAAAACTATGGCAGCATATGCCATCGGTTTTTATGACAGCAGATGCAGACCCACCCAAGATGCTTATTGATAATTCAAATTTTCGTTATTCTGCATTTATATAAATTAATTAATATGCATGCTCATACAACTGTATAAAAAGTGAGGCTGCGTTTAGGACTGATTAATCAATCAGTTTAATATTATCGTTTTTAAAGTCTAGATGAACCATCCAAACCACTCCACGTAATATATATGTTGTAGATTTAATGTTGCATTAGCATTATGCATTTAATTAAGTTCAACTTTCAATAGCATGAAAGTTACAATACTTGAAACATCGCCGGAAAATATTTAAATTTTATTAAAATGATTAAAAGATATATTTTGTGGTTATCTGTGTTCAAGACTACCATTATATATTACTTTTGCTTTTGAATTTATTTTTTCTTATAAAAAATATTTTAATCAAAATTATTGACTAATCACTATCAAGTTATCCCGTCGAGCGTTATTTAGCCAAACTGATTTTTACTATTTTCTTAATAAAAAAGATGAGATTCAAGCTCCCAAACTTTTAGCTAAACTGAGTTGTATAATGAATATTAACCACAACAAACTTGCACACTTAATTATTTTTCTTATAATTCTCGAAGTATATTAAACTGTAGATAAAATTGATATATCGACTTTCCAATTGAAAAAAAAAAAAACTATAAAGTAGGTCAACACGCATCCGAATCTGCTGTTATTCTTTGAGAATAACAGGACCCTGTTTGTCTAATATGGACCGTTAGATCAAAACGGACGGCCCTATCGACCCAATTAAGATTATAGAGGGCTTTTTTAATAATTAATCCTATCCGTTGATTTTGATCCGACGGTCCATATTTGGATAACAGGGTCCTGTTATCCAAATTGGGATAACAGTGGAATTGAATTCGGTCCCCACTCTGAACGAAGCCCCTCCATTAATTTTCACAAAAATACACTCTACCTTGGTACTTAAGTACTTTTCACTCCCAAAAGATACTTAAAAACTATTCTATATTTCTGTTCAGAGTTCGGACAAAAGATATTTATTTAACTAAGGAACTCCATCTTCTAATTTAATGGAGGATAAATTAAAGAGAAACATCTCGCATTGAAAAACTGTTCATACATTCATAAATATATATGGAATATAACAGATACATACTGAAATTTAAGAAATATAATAATATAAGCAGTTTTTCTATTTCGAAAAACTGTTCATACATTCATAAATATACACGAAATATAACAGATACATACTGAATTTAACATATTATATAAATAGTTTTTCTATTTTGAAAAACTGTCCGTAGATTCATAAATGTATACGAAATATAAAAAGATACATACTGAAATTTAACATATATAAACAGCTTTTCTATTTTGAAAAACTGTTCGTAGATTTATAAACATATACGAAATATAACAGATACATACTGAAATTAAGCCTATTATATAAACGGCTTTTGTATTTTTTCTATGGAAAGTAGGTAACAAGCAACGAAGCAAGCAGTTAATATTTTTCCTTTCTCTCTCTGTTCGACTGTTCCTGCAAGTTGTCAGAATTCAGCAGCCTCTCCCTCTTCCTCTCCTCCTCTCTTTTTCTCATACACTGAAAGATTCCCGCTCCAACTGGCCAACTTGGGTCCTCCTCCTCTCTGAACCCTAATCCTCTGCAGAGCAGAGCAGACCCAACATGGCCAACAGCAGCTTAAAGCCACTGCCACCCTCTGTCTGCTGCTCCCGGGGGCGCCCCATTCTCCATTGCGGATGATCTTTGGTGAGTTCTGGGTTCTTGGGTTCTTGGGTTACTGGTACTGGTACTGGTACCTCTCTCCCTTCTGAGTCATTCAATGGAATGGAATCAGTTGTTGTACCTACTGGTACCAATCTTCTGCTACTGTTCAATTGGTCTGAGGTTTAATTGGTAGAAAGGTACAACCTTTGGTTGGTAGGGTTTAATTAATGGTTGACCCCAAATTGCCTTAGTGGCTTGGTATCACTTCCTGTGATCTTCCAATTTTGGGGCACAGATTTTGGGTTTTTTTTTTTTTGGAAGGCACAAAGTTTGGTTCTTGCTCTTTGGTTGCTGCTGCTGTTTCTCAATCTCCTCTAATCGACTGCCCGCTCGTTGCGTTGCTGTCAGGATTTAAACGCAAAAATTTGGAAGTAGTGTTCATCATTAGTACATCAACAACATTTGTACGTTTGCAATTTCGGTCTTGTTGTTCCTGGAATATGAGCTTCAATTGCTTTTTCTGTTTTCAGAATATATACTTTTTTTTTTTAATTTTGGAAATTTTGTTGATCACCAAATGCTACTTACTACACCCTTAGCATTAAATGCTAATTTGAAGAATTTTTTTGTCTTAAAAGATTCTTAAACTAATAAATACAAGTTAAGCTGTATTGTTTTACTTTGTTATACATAAAGCACTATTTTTTTTTTTTTTTTTGTGAAAAACACTCCTAATTTTACTAAAAGAGTACCACGGAGCAAGGTGGTCGATTCGTTAGAAACCAAAAAGCTGTATTCTTTCTTCCTGTATCAACATTGCACTTTGCATCGCTTTATTCTTAATGTCACAAATTGTATATCTTGGAAGAATATTCTGCTTTAAGTTATGCAAAGGTGTGGCAGAATATCCTCGTAAATCTCCTCTTTTGTGAAAAAAATGATTCTTCGAATAAATCTTTCATTTTCGTGTTCCTTCCAATTAATGTGTTGCTTGCTTGTTAATGCTCCTTACCTTTTAAAGAAGATGCAAGAAATTTGAAGTTGTATATACCATAGACTCAAACTTGTTGAAAACTGGTCTCCATGAATTATAGATGAAAATTATAAGGACCACCAAGCTTTTGGATGTTTTGGTCGCCCATCATTGTTAAGTTATCTGCTTTATATGAGTATTTTAAAACCGAAAGAGTTAGCTTGAATATCCACATGATGTGGTGGTGGTGGAGCTGCTTCGGACTAGACAGATTCATTTTATGAATATGTTAGGTCTTGTTCATTCCAATTGTAACACAAGTATTTTCTTAGTTTTTATTGATTTTTTTTTTTCTCTGACAAGTTCAATTCAAATTAACCTTAAAGCAAGTAGGCTATTTTTTACATTATAAGGTATTCATATGGTTGGCCATTTCTTTCTACCTGAGGCTCTTTCTTACATTTCAATAGAGAAAAAAATGTCTGCCCTGAAGAAGAACAACTAGGCACGCCGTTGGGTCATAACGATACATATAGTATTTACAATTTTTCAGTATCCATCTTTTATCTTCAAAAGATATTTATCCGATTTTCTCCTTATATAGGTCAACTCTTATCCGCAATGTCAATAAAAATAAAGTTGATATTCCATCATGAGGCAGTCTGACGACAGGTACTCTGTTCAAACAGAAGAGTCTGTTTTAGATATGGAGGGGAACTCCGACTCCCAAAACAACGACCAGAATCAGCACCATCACCACCTATACGCTGGCCCTGCATCATCATCACTACAGCCTGTCGCATCAGGTGGACAACTGTCACAGAGTAATGCTGCCTATTTCTCATGGCCCACCTCAACCCTTCTACATGGGGCTGCTGAGGGGCGTGCAAATTACTTTGGTAACCTCCAAAAGGGAGTCTTGCCAGTGCACTCGGGCCGCTTGCCGAAGGGTCAACAGGTACAACCTTACTATTGTTATTATAATAATTGCCGTAATCTTTGTACTATATTTTCCATGTGCACTTAGATACTCGGATATCAATTATGAATTATATGTATGTTGTATTAGTAATTATGTGATATATGTATGGTGAAATGTAAATGAAATGCTTGGGTAATTAATTGTTTCAGTTTTTGAGCGACTGTCAAATATATATATATGAAGTTCATCAGCTCAAAGGTAATTTCATATTGTTGCCATCCTACTCCTAGATTAATCTATAGTGTCACAGTTTTAATAATGGGAATTCAATTTTAGTAAACCGAATACAGGTTATCATCCTTCAAACATGTAAAAGAAGAAGATGCCAAAATAGCCCCTGATTTTTAGTTTCACCACCTTATTCTTCAATTTGTCAATTGCAAAATGTCTTTCCTTCTATTGGGTCAAAATAGCTCCAAAATTAGATCTCACCTTGCCTGATGATATCCTTTGGTATTGTTGATTAGGCAACAACATTGCTTGATATGATGACAATAAGAGCATTTCATAGCAAGATCTTAAGACGATACAGTTTGGGGACAGCCGTGGGTTTCCGAATTAGGAAGGGCACCCTTACAGATATACCTGCTATTCTTGTTTTTGTTGCTAGAAAGGTCAACAGAAAGTGGCTAACTCAGAGCCAGTGCCTTCCTGCTGTGTTGGAGGTATTTACCATTGTTTTAGTTTTTGATTTGTCTCTTCTCTTATAACTATTGTAGACTTTCTGTGGGGCTATGCTGCCCAAATCCTAGAGCTAAGCTGGGAGCACATTCAGACATGTATCAGGTACATGCATGTGTATGATACCTATTCAATACATTCGTGGTGTAGCTGGTATATTTTTTTTAGTTCCTAACCAACTGCAATAAAAAATGTGGTCTGACGCACCCACAATCGGGTGTGCATTTATCTCTGTGGATGCTTTGTACAAAAAAAATCTTGATTCATTCACAAGGAGTGCAAGAAGTCCCATCCCCTATTTTGTGTCAATTTATAGCAATCCAGATGCACCAGTTAGTGTGAAAATAATTCACAATATAAATTTATGTATTTCCTATTGAGTTCCTTTACCCAAATAATGATTTTTAACACAAGGAACTGTATACTTTGGAAAATGCAAAATTTTGTCAATTTGTTTTCTATTTATCTGTCAATAAATCATTCAATTTGCTATATTCTGAATGTAAAAGGTAAACCATTAATATTTTAATGTTTCTCTATCTTGCACTTTTGATCTTAGATGAGTTTTTTAAATGGCATATTAAGATATCTGTACTGATACAGTTTGTACTCTCTTTTTTTTAGATTTGCCAAATTTCTACCTATCATTATTTTTTGGTACTAGCTAATCTCAATTTTGTAATTCTGTTAGTTCTTATTAGTTTGTGTATACTTTTATCAGGGACCAGGAGGTGTGTGGTGTGATGTAGATGTGGTGGAATTTTCTTATTATGGTGTTCCGGCAGCAACACCCAAAGAGCAACTGTATGATGATTTGCTCGATGGATTGCGGGGTAGCGATCCTTGCATTGGTCCTGGATCTCAGGTACACATTAACTTCATGTCGATTGGAAGTTTTATGGATATTTCTGTTGTATATTAAGGTTGTAATATGTGCTATTGTTTGTACATCTGCTTAAACCCGTCAGGCAAGGTATCCTGTCAATTCTGTTACAGCAATTCCATGCCTTTTCTTCTGATTGAGAAAATATAAGCGTTATCTTTGAACAAATGAACAGGTGGCAAGCCAAGAAACATACGGCACATTAGGAGCAATAGTGAAGAGGAAAACAGGAAACAAGCAGGTCGGATTCTTAACAAATCGCCACGTGGCAGTAGATTTAGACTACCCAAACCAGAAAATGTACCACCCGTTGCCGCCTAACCTTGGACCTGGTGTATATCTTGGCGCAGTAGAAAGGGCCACCTCCTTCATTACTGATGATGTATGGTATGGCATTTTTGCCGGTACTAACCCAGGTTTGTTCATTTCTTCTATATAAGTTGCACTTAATCCAGTCATCAGTTCACTACTCTTACCTAACCATAACAGTGTGCAACTGGTTCCTACCAGCACTGATCATTTGCATTTTCTTACTTTTGGTTATGTTTTGTGTTATTGTGATGAATTTGTAGAGACATTTGTAAGGGCTGATGGCGCATTTATCCCTTTTTCTAATGACTTCGACCTCTCTACAATAACCACCCATGTTAAAGGCGTGGGTGAAATCGGTGATGTCAAAGTAATCGAGCTTCAGTCCCCGATAAGCTCGGTAATTGGATGCGAGGTGTCAAAGGTGGGACGTAGTTCTGGCCTTACTACTGGTACCATCATGGCATATGCACTGGAATATAACGATGAAAAAGGTATCTGTTTCTTCACCGATTTGTTGGTTGTCGGGGAGAATCAGCAGACATTCGACTTGGAGGGGGATAGTGGCAGCCTGATAATTCTGACTGGCCAAAATGGGGAACAACCAAGGCCAATCGGGATAATTTGGGGTGGCACTGCTAATAGGGGGAGGTTGAAGTTGAAGGACAATCATGGGCCTGAGAATTGGACGAGCGGAGTTGATTTGGGGCGGCTTCTTGAACGCTTGGAGCTTGATATTATAACTACTAACGAAGGACTTCGAGGTACTTTATTATTTTTAATCATACACACAATGCCTTACTATATTTTAGTAATAAAGTTTCATTTCTTAAATTTAGTAGGGTGGAAAAATAATAGAATTCAGAAGTCAGAACTTTCTGATGCTTGTAACAATCAGAAAATCGTCTGTTTTTTTTTACAAAAAAAGCTAGCTAATCCTTCAGTATTAATTGCGAAGGATTCCCGCCAATTATTTGTTTTCATTTTTTAAAATGAAGCTGCTGTGGAGGAACAAAATAATTTGCTTGCTGCAGCTGCAAATTCAATAATCGGCGAATGCTCTCCGGTGGGGCCTGGCATGCCAGAAGAAAGGGTCGGTGAGATTTACGAGCCCCTCGACATAAACATCGAGCAATTGTCACCTAATCACGAGCCCGAGTTCCATGTAGAAACAGTGGAAACTAATAACAGTAAGGCAGTGGAGGAGCATCAGTTTATCTCAAACTTCTCCCCGGCACGGCCTAGCAATGAAGAAGCCGGTGCGAATTTGGAGGCGAATAACAACTTGTCCGACGAGGACCTCTCGGTGTCACTCCATCTGGGTGATAGTAGAGAACCCAAGAGGCAGCGGCGCGACTTGAAACCGGATATCGACTTGGATAAGTAACAAGGATAATAAAGGTATAATGATTTTTCTGAGCCTTTGAGTTTTAGATTTAGGAAAAAAAAAACAGGTATGGAGATAAATTTTGATTATTTCCATGTTATTACTTGTTGTCAATTGTCATCCTCCATTTTGGAATGTTTTTTATTCTTATTTGTTCTTATTAAGGGATACAAGTGTTAGAATAGATGGTGAGATGCCCTGCAATATTTTGCTTGATGCATGTAATGGTTCCATGTTGAGGATATGCAGGTTATATTTGCCAAATTGCTTGAAGCTATTTGTTGTTTGTTTTTTTTTTTTTATCAATTTAATTTTTTATATATGGCAGAGAAATTCCATTTGCTTCTTAAATTTAGGGCTCATAAGTTGACTTGTTATATGCTGTTACATTCCATTGTAGCGTCTTACAATAAAAAAAAAAGTTTAGTATTTAAATTGTAGATTTCTGGCAACACGCTTTACACGCCATAAGATGCCATAGATTCAATTTTTAATTTTAGTTTAAAAATTTGACATTGAAGTTTCAACTCTAAAAGTAAAATATAATCTTCATCATATTTTTTTCTTTTTTGAAAAAGAAAAGCTCCCATTCGGGGTCCGCTTTCATTCCTTTTGCGAAAGCCATATAATCTTCATCATATTCATGAGAGAATCATAATCTTAAAAATCTTAAAAATAGGGGAAAAAGCTTATATTATTGAGAATTACAAATTTCTATCCATTTTGAATATATTAGTTGTTCAAAATTTATGCTCTTTTCAATGGTTGTGATCTATAAGTTTAACAATATATCTATTAACTTTATTCCATTTTTATGATTTTTTAAGGATTTATTTTCAAGTTTATTAAAAATTATGTTGTCGAGATTTTCAGGATAAGAATTGAAAAGTGATCCCCCATCTCTTAATTTTTAATCATTCCTTTGTTGGCAACTTGATTTAGAGACAACATGATCACACCAGCACACTCAAACAATTTTATCGGTTATATATAAATTTTTAAGGCTAATTCTGTTATGTATCAGATGAAATATGGGTTGTTCATTTTTCATATTTAGATAGTCGTGATATGTCTTTTAGATACAATTAAAGAGACATGTTTAATAAGAACTGCTCGATTCAAAATAAAAGGTTGCTTAACCGATCCATAGCAGAACCACTCTAAATTTAATATTAGACGATGTTCATCTATAGTCGTCGCATCGAAAAGAAAATTTTCCTGATGGAATCATTATAGTAATTTATTTTAAAAAATTTATGAAAGTTACGTGCATACATTTCTTATGAATACGATGTCACGAAGATCAATCATTTGGATTTGTAATTGTGCATCATGTTAAAATAATTACAACTTGATTTACAAAATAATTTTGTACCGTGAAGTTGGAATTTATTTAGCATGACGTCGTATGCGGACGACTTACAATTTATAAAGGCACATTGAGGATAAACTAAAACTTAAATAAAAATGAGAGTAAAGAAAGGCTCCATAAGACAAAAACACACAAAAATGTTTCACGAAGGGATTTCGTAGGTAATTTAAGAGCATCTCCAATAAACTTTCTAAAAATGGATTCCAATATATCTATATTGGGTGTCATCCTAAATTTTTTGGGAGCAAATTTCACCTCAATCTCCAACAGATTTCCAAAATATGGATCCCAATATATTTAAATTGGGCCAAAATATGGATCCCAATACATTTGAACGGTCTAGATTTGGCTCTGATTTTGGAAAGTCATATTGGAAGTGCTAAAAACTGGGCAAAAATAGCTCGATTTGGCTCTGGTTTTGGGAGTGCTAAAAATAGGGATAGCTGTTTGGATATCTCTTGGAGACGGTTTTCTCTCCTTAAAAATGGATTCCAATATATCTATATTGGGTGTCATCCTAAATTTTTTGGAGCAAATTTCACCCCAATCTCCAACAAATTCCCAAAATATGGATCCCAATACATTTGAACGGTCTGGATTTGGCTCTGGTTTTGGGAAGTTGGATTGGGAGTGCCCAAAAAGGCCACCAAAATAGGGAGATTTGGTTCTGGTTTTGGGAGTGCGAAAAATATAAGAGCATCTCCAATAGACTCCCTAAAATACTCCTAAAACCAAAAATTGGGAATTAAGGAGAGAAAACCGCCTCCAAGAGATACCCAAAAGGCTATCCCTATTTTTCGCACTCCCAAAACCAGAGCCAAATCTGCCTATTTTGGTGGCCTTTTTGGCAGTCCCAATCCAACTTCCCAAAACCAGAGCCAAATCCAGACCGTTCAAATGTATTGGGATCCATATTTTGGCCCAGTTTAAATGTATTGGGATCCATATTTTGGGAATCTGTTGGAGATTGAAAATTTAGGATAACATCCAATATAGGTATATTGGGATCCATTTTTAGGGAGTCTCTTAGAGATGCTCTTAATTCCCAATTTTTAGTTTTAGAAGTGTTTTACGACGTCTCTTGGAGATGTTCTAATCTTCTTTGTTTTAGTTTCGCCATATGAAACATGACAAATTTGAAATGGAAATTTTTTTCTTCCTGCGAGTGAAGTAAAAAACTAAAAATGATTTGAATGTTTTCGAAGCACTTTAGTGCACAAGATGATATAAATACATGAATGCATATGTATAAAGTGCTTTAAGTTTTTCTCAAAAAAAAAAAAATATATAAAGTGCTTTAAGTAAAGTAAAATATCAAATATATCTTTAACATTTTTAATCCAAACTACTTAATATATATTAACTTTATTATCATCAATTGCCACTGTTTAAAACTGAATTAACATTGGCTTCATTATAATCCAATTTAACTTCACTTATAGCTTGCGAATAAGAATGATGTCCCGAGTCAAAGTGTTCTCATGATAAACCAATTTATTTACTTAATTCAATTGAATTAAATCGGTCTGTTACGTTATTATTTTCTGCTAATTGTTTGATGCTTTCAAAGCGAGCATCCACGTGCCAGTAGTTGCCATATTACAATAATAATTAATTTAAATATAAATTTGATCATTAGACTAACTTCAAATCTACAATCTGCCAAACCTTAAAATAAACTAGGAATTTTCCAAGCCCTCCTAGTCCTCATTTTAACTATCCACATGACCACACATACACAAAATTTGTAACTCTTATCTTAAATTATGTAACACTTAACTCGAATTTTGTAACAACGTGAACATATAGACACTAATTTTGAGGACACTAGATATGACTCGATAAAGCCACCGGAGCTTGGCTCAATTGGTAGTGGCATTGGCTCCCATTGTGGAGACCCGGGATCGAACCCCGCTTGGGGTGAATTAAGGTGGGGTATATGGTTGTGCACACTCCTATCGGCCTACGGGCTATAATAAAAAAAAAAAAAAAAAAAGATATGACTCAATAAACTATTCCTAAAGTAGAAGGTCGTACATACAAGTAGTACACAAAAGACCAGAAGCTTTTCCATCTGACTTTGGACCTTGAAACTTAATATTAAATTTAATGAATTTTACTTAAGAATCTAAAATTTCTTTTCCATCCCACCACTATAAATATATATTATTCGATATTAAATTTATTAAATTCATCTATAACCCGATAAAATTATTTTAGGCGTGATTATGAGAACTACATCTATATATTATATTATTTGAGTTGATGCACCTATTTCATATCTGCATTTTAACCAGACTTGCACCTAGTTTTTGTACCAAAATCCTAAGTTCATTATCATTTATTAGAAGATTGCCTAGAAATTAGTTACTTCTGTGTTTTTGGCCCAATTTACAGAGAAACAGAGTTTTTGGAGCTAAAACGGGCCAGATTTAGAGCAAAGGAGCAATGAGCACAACCACCGGAGCCCAGCCCAGTAGGCCTGCGGACCGTACTCCATCAGGTGCGGAACGCAATGAGCCCAAAACGCAGCCCATTCAGACGTGCCGACTCACAGCCGCCATATCTAAATCAAGGAAACGCGCAGAGAGCCAATTTAAGCAACAGACATGCTATTTCAAGGCTGAGCTCTCTTTGGACTTCTAAGTACGGACCGCACTCCTATTTCTGCGGACCGTACCATGCTAAAAACAGATCAGAACACCTATTTTCTGGCGCGTTTATTACTGGCGATCTAATTCTTCCATACTTGCGCCCCAAGAAACCAGAAGTGGAACACCTAAAACTGAGACATCTTCTCATATAAAAGAGACCCCTTGGGGTACTCTCATCTTGTCAAGTCTTGTGTAGGTCTCATGTGTTGAGATTAGTTTAGTCAATAGTCATTGTTTAGTTGAGAGTCTAGTTTTGTCAAGGGAGGAGTTCATCGCCGCCAAGGTGAAGGAGTTGGTTACTCGCCTATTCCTAAGCTCGATCGGTTCTTTCTTTTCCCTTATTTTATTTTGTTGTTTAGTCATGTCAAGGCGTGAGTAGTCGCCTTTGTTCTTGGGGTTTAGGATGATGTCTGTATGTATGGATTAATTGAATACTTGCTTTTAACGTTTATGCATTGAAGTTATTTTCATATTTGCTTTGAGCTTATTCATAATTGTGCTTGAATTGTTTTCTTGTTCTTTGATATGATCCTGTGGATGTATGTTCGTATCTAGTTGGTAGATTTATATCTTCTTAGGCCAGAATTGCTAATTGCATGAGAGTGCACTGGTAGTAGTTCACCTTATTTTGATAGACCTGTGGATTGGGCATAGTCTAGTTGGAAAACTTAACGTCAATTGATAGAGATTCAATACTTGCACTGTTTGGGTAGATAACTTGTTGTCCAATTGTATCCGAGAGGAGAAGTTGTGGTTATAACGTGAGTTAAACCGTACCTGTGATCGAAAGCAAATCGGGTTTAGGTTAGAGATAATCTAAAGATTTCGAATTGATCTAAAAGTATTTAAAAGTGCCAACAAACGAGAGTTGAGGGACTTGTAATTGCTTTGGGTTAGTTGGGGATCGGTAACTTTGATCAACAATAGAAACTGAGCTTGAACTGACTCTGATATGTTCCCTGCGGATTGCATTGGTGACAAGTGCGAACCATACCAAGCAAGGAACAGACAGAGAACCACAAATTTGTACATCTTGCGGTTCGCACCCTCTCAGGTGCGGAACGCAGGCAGTTAGTCCAAACATCAGACTGATTCTGAAAACCCTAGGAACGTTTGTTTAATAATTGTTTTAGTCTTTTATTTACTGTTATTTACTAATTTGCATCTGTTAATTGTTAGAAAACCAACTTCAAACAAACCCCCCAAATCGGTTACGTTCACATTAGGATTAGTTTAGGATTTAAAGAACTGTTTAGAGATATAACCGTCCCTGTGGATTCGATCCCGACTATATTGCATAATATCGTACGCTTGCGATTGATTGTTTTATTGAGGGTAAAGCTCTATTAATTTAGGGTAAAAGCCTATACACTCCACGCGTATCAAGCTTTTTGGCGCCGTTGCCGGGGACGGCAACACTATTTCTAGACTTTTCTTTATTTTCTTTTCTATTTCTAACCCTTTTTTTTCTAGTTTTCTTTTTCTTTTGTTACAGGTGACAGAAGCTGGACCGACTACCGCCGGTTGGTGACTACAAGCTGAGAAGTGGTGTTCAATATCCAAGACTACAACCAGAAGACACCCCAACCTCAGTTCCGACCGACCTGACCACAACTTTCCAGCAGCTGTCGATCAGAGACTCTTCCTGCGGTCCGCACTCCACTGCTCACGGTCCGCAAGACATGGCAGACGAAGCAACAAGACTTGCATTGCAAGAAGCTGCTACCGAAAGGCAAAGGCTTCAGACAGAGGTCGAACGACTACAGCGGGAAGCAAGACAAAGGAGAGAGGAAGAAGAAGAAGCACAGCGTCACATGCCACGTACTCTAAGGGATTTCCACATCCCCAAAGTTGACGATGCACAAGGACCTATAGTACTTCCTGACATAGTTGGGGATCCTCCTAACTTTGGCTCAGGGGTAGTCAATCTCATCCAACAAAGTTGTTTTCACGGCTTGGAGTCGGAGAACCCACACGATCACATCAACAACTTTCTCCAATGTTGCAGAACCGTAAAGAACATTATGGCAAGTCCAGATTACGTCCGACTGGCTCTGTTTCCGTTCTCCCTACGAGACAGAGCACGAACATGGTTTAATTCTCTTCCCACAGGCTCAATTGGTACCTGGGCCGAATTATCTAAACAATTCATTGAAAAATACTACCCTGTTAGGAGAACTGCTAAAGTTAGGGCACAAATTTCATCTTTCAAACAAGGGTATGATGAATCATTGAGCGATGCTTGGGATAGATTTAACCAATTGAGACAATCTTGTCCTCACCATAACTTTACTGATTGGATGTTGGTTGATGCATTTTATGATGGTTTAACTTCACAAAGTCGTGTTTTGGTTGATTATGGTGCAGGTGGGTCTATCATTGACAATGAGCCACATGAAATCTTGGAGTTATTTGACAAGTTGGCAAAGCAACAACAATGGTCCAACTGTGAGCAAATCAGAGGTCAGAAGGGACGTTATGAAGTCGATCAACTCGCTTTGATGCAAGCTAAACTAGACGCCCTTCAATTACAAGTTGACAAGCAAAAGGCCACCACTAATGCCGTGCAAGTCCAATCTTGTACTCTTTGTGGAGAATCTCATGACTACGAAAACTGCCCCTTGCGTCAACCCGAGGTTAGAGGACAAGTCAACTCGATCAACAATGAGCCACCCTTCTACCCAAAGCCTCCGTTCGCACAGTCGTACACCCCTCCTCAGAGGTATCAGAACCAAGGGACCCAGTATCAACCAGGTCAAGGAAGTGGAAACCGTAACTTCTACAGCAACAACCACTTCCAAAACCAAAACCAGAATCGCAATACCCCGCCGAACAACTTATACCGACACCCAAACGCGCATCCCCAACAAGAACCACACGTACCACCCGAGGTCAACACCTTCATGCAAGAGCAAATCAAGATGAATCAAATGATCTTTGAACAAATGCAAGCCATGAATGAGAAGTTGGCTAGACTAGCGGGAGGAGACACTAATGCGAGCATGAGCTCGACGGGCACGGTTAAGCTTCCGAGTCAACCGATTAATCCAAACGGCGAAGTAAAGGCTATACATATCTTGAGGAGCGGCACACAATACACAGACCCTCCAATGCCAGAGGAACTTGACCTGAGTATCAAGGGACCAGCTGATGCCGAAACCGCTCAGAAAACTACGAAAACCGCTTCAGACAGAGCAGAGTGCGAACCGCACCCTTTTGTACACGGTCCGCACATCCCTCGGTTAGCAGAAACAGAGAAGAGCACGACCCAACCGACTTCGCGACCGAAGCAGTCAGGCCCAACCGACACAGCTTGCGGTCCGCACTCACGAGAGTACGGTCCGCAGGATGATGAAACAGAAGGCAAAACTGACCAGAATACCAATCCTGTTTCACGTGCCACCTCAGCAAAGGACAAAGGCAAAGCAACAGAGACACCACTGCCTTATCAGCCGCCTGTTCCTTTTCCACAAAGACTCGCCAAATATCGATTGGATGAGCAATTTTCCAAGTTTATGGAGGTACTAAAACAACTCACAATCTCAATTCCATTCACCGACGCTCTCATGCAAATGCCTTCATACGCCAAGTTCTTGAAAGACATCTTGTCCAACAAGAGGAGTCTCAAAGATTGCAAGAGGATACAACTCAATCATGAAGTAAGCGCAGTCATAAGTCGTGAGTTACCTCCTAAACTTGGGGATCCGGGCAAGTTCACTATTCCATGTACCATCGGGAAAGCCGACATTAAGAAAGCACTATGCGATTTGGGTGCTAGTGTGAGTCTCATGCCATATACCGTGTTTCAAAGAATCGGGGTTGGAGATCTAAAACCGACTCGCATGACGATCCAACTTGCCGATACCACCACGCGAAAACCATTGGGTATTGTTGAAGACATACCCGTTCGAGTTGGAAGATTCTTTGTTCCGGGAGATTTTGTTGTGATAGACATGAAGGAAGACAATCATGTGCCGATCATCTTAGGGCGACCTTTCTTAAGAACCGCCGGTACCATTATCAACACACGAGATGGCACGTTGACGATGTACGTTGGAAATGACAAGGTTCAATTCCAAGTTGAAAAAGCGATGCAATACCCCGACTATTCCGAAGACTGCTGCCAATTGGACGTTATTGAGGATGGAGTCCATGAGGTGCGAGAAGATGACGAGTCTCCTCTGCAGGATCAGTTGGTACATGCATCACGCGGTTCGCAGCTCACTACATGCGTTCCGCATAAGGAAGGAGGAAGGGCTGAGACACAACTGACACTTCAGCCCGAGACAGAAGAAGCAGCAGATGACACATACTGCGGTTCGCAGCTCACCACATGCGTTCCGCACCATGCTGAACCTCCAGACAGACAGTCGATTTTTCAGACGCAAGCAGAACCATCTGTTCCGCACTCAGTCACAGCAACTGACTGCGGTTCGTACTCAACCAGGCACGGTCCGCAGGAAGGTGTAACCAGGTACGAGACAGACAGGTCCCCACCGCGCATAGCTTGGCATCAGGTCAGGTATTTTCATTAATAATTTAGGTAGTTTAGGGGTCGAGCTCGGGACCAAAAACGTAGCGCTTCTTGGGAGGCAACCCAAGTACGAATAAAGTAGTTTGGGTTAGTTTAGATAGTATCAATTAGTCCATACAAACAAGTTTCATCCTAATGTTGCATAAGGTATTTTTAGTTTTGTTTATGTAGTCCATGAGTCAACCCAAGGAAACATCAAGAATTAGAGCTCGAAATCACGAGGAAACGAGGTTCTGGCAGCTGACTGCGATCCGCAGGGGACGCCTTACGGTCCGCAATCAATACCAACTGACCCCGTTCAGTCAGCAGAAAAGGCATAGTTCAAATCAGCTTGGGGAGTCTCCATGACGTCTACGGAGCATAGCTAGTCCATCAGGTCGTATTCTTTCTTTCTCTCATTTATTTCCATATCTAAGTTCTAAGCACTGAGGGCAGTGCAAGGATTAGCTTGGGGAGGGAGAATAGAGTAAACTTGATTGTAGAGTTCATGCATTTTTTAGTCCAATTTTTCGAATTTTCATGCATTGCATTTATGAAAAATTTTGAGTAGGTGTTAAATTCAAGATTTTTGGGTGTTTTTAAATTTTGTTTTATTAAAAATTGAGTAGGATAACTTCATGAGATATTTGTTATAGTCGGTAATTCTTGTTCTGAAGTGGCTAGTTACACGAATTAAGTAAGTTTTAATTGGAAAAAGTAGTAAACCGAAAATCTGATTGAGAATGAAAAAGGAAATTCTTTTGGTTTTGTTGATTTCACGTGAACATGGGTCTGGCAAAGTGGAATGTCATAGCTTGAATGTCAAATAAAAATAATTAAATCCGTAAATGTTCATAAATGACGAGATAAGTCTTGAGCAGCGGAAAATCAAATCAAATAAGAGGCTTTTAGGATCGCGGTTGATTCGGACGAGTGTATCCTTTATTTTTCCATCCGGATTGATTGGATTCTAGAATGTCTCAAATTCACAAAAGGTTGGAGTTGCGTTCAGTTCGGAGTTGTGTACCCTTTAATTTTTCATCCGAACTGATTCGAGCTTCATACCCCAAACACAAATAAAATAAGGCATTTCAAAGTCTATGGAGTTGAATAGAACGAGAAAGTTGTTCACGTGGGATGAGCAAAGCTTAAATAACCACTTTGTAGTTTGATTGAAAGATCTAGGACCGAAAAAGTACAATTGTCTTATTTGTTTCATGGAACAAGAGTCGCTCGTCTTGGTTACTTATTATAACACATGTCTTATGAAGTAATTTTTCCCAATTGTTGATAAAGCTTAGTTTAAACTTGTTCATAAATCTTGAGTTAAACATAAACACAAAGTCTTTCATTTGCATTACTTGGGAATTTGGGAATGAGTCTAGGTACAGTCTGTTCTTAGGTTTAAGTAATTGCTTGAGGACAAGCAAGGGTTTGAGCTTGGGGAGATTTGATGCACCTATTTCATATCTGCATTTTAACCAGACTTGCACCTAGTTTTTGTACCAAAATCCTAAGTTCATTATCATTTATTAGAAGATTGCCTAGAAATTAGTTACTTCTGTGTTTTTGGCCCAATTTACAGAGAAACAGAGTTTTTGGAGCTAAAACGGGCCAGATTTAGAGCAAAGGAGCAATGAGCACAACCACCGGAGCCCAGCCCAGTAGGCCTGCGGACCGTACTCCATCAGGTGCGGAACGCAATGAGCCCAAAACGCAGCCCATTCAGACGTGCCGACTCACAGCCGCCATATCTAAATCAAGGAAACGCGCAGAGAGCCAATTTAAGCAACAGACATGCTATTTCAAGGCTGAGCTCTCTTTGGACTTCTAAGTACGGACCGCACTCCTATTTCTGCGGACCGTACCATGCTAAAAACAGATCAGAACACCTATTTTCTGGCGCGTTTATTACTGGCGATCTAATTCTTCCATACTTGCGCCCCAAGAAACCAGAAGTGGAACACCTAAAACTGAGACATCTTCTCATATAAAAGAGACCCCTTGGGGTACTCTCATCTTGTCAAGTCTTGTGTAGGTCTCATGTGTTGAGATTAGTTTAGTCAATAGTCATTGTTTAGTTGAGAGTCTAGTTTTGTCAAGGGAGGAGTTCATCGCCGCCAAGGTGAAGGAGTTGGTTACTCGCCTATTCCTAAGCTCGATCGGTTCTTTCTTTTCCCTTATTTTATTTTGTTGTTTAGTCATGTCAAGGCGTGAGTAGTCGCCTTTGTTCTTGGGGTTTAGGATGATGTCTGTATGTATGGATTAATTGAATACTTGCTTTTAACGTTTATGCATTGAAGTTATTTTCATATTTGCTTTGAGCTTATTCATAATTGTGCTTGAATTGTTTTCTTGTTCTTTGATATGATCCTGTGGATGTATGTTCGTATCTAGTTGGTAGATTTATATCTTCTTAGGCCAGAATTGCTAATTGCATGAGAGTGCACTGGTAGTAGTTCACCTTATTTTGATAGACCTGTGGATTGGGCATAGTCTAGTTGGAAAACTTAACGTCAATTGATAGAGATTCAATACTTGCACTGTTTGGGTAGATAACTTGTTGTCCAATTGTATCCGAGAGGAGAAGTTGTGGTTATAACGTGAGTTAAACCGTACCTGTGATCGAAAGCAAATCGGGTTTAGGTTAGAGATAATCTAAAGATTTCGAATTGATCTAAAAGTATTTAAAAGTGCCAACAAACGAGAGTTGAGGGACTTGTAATTGCTTTGGGTTAGTTGGGGATCGGTAACTTTGATCAACAATAGAAACTGAGCTTGAACTGACTCTGATATGTTCCCTGCGGATTGCATTGGTGACAAGTGCGAACCATACCAAGCAAGGAACAGACAGAGAACCACAAATTTGTACATCTTGCGGTTCGCACCCTCTCAGGTGCGGAACGCAGGCAGTTAGTCCAAACATCAGACTGATTCTGAAAACCCTAGGAACGTTTGTTTAATAATTGTTTTAGTCTTTTATTTACTGTTATTTACTAATTTGCATCTGTTAATTGTTAGAAAACCAACTTCAAACAAACCCCCCAAATCGGTTACGTTCACATTAGGATTAGTTTAGGATTTAAAGAACTGTTTAGAGATATAACCGTCCCTGTGGATTCGATCCCGACTATATTGCATAATATCGTACGCTTGCGATTGATTGTTTTATTGAGGGTAAAGCTCTATTAATTTAGGGTAAAAGCCTATACACTCCACGCGTATCATGAGTCTAGATATGGTGATAACATTAAAGATATAATTGAGGATACTATATAATTTGACTTGATCAAATCTATAAAAGAGGGGTAACTTTCTAAGCACCTCAACTATGCCACATCATCAATGTTATTAACTATTGATTTTGTTTAAATCTCTTCATCTACTTTGATCCAATGGTTTATATTTATTCCATCTCCCAATTTAATAAGATGATATGATATGTTTAAGACAAAATTTAATCCTTAATGTGGTCCAACATTTATTTGCTATTATTTATAAATTATACATTATCATCATTATTCACATAAAAATTCTAAAATTATGTTTAATTTTTTAAAATAAATATTTTTATAATATAAGCTTTATTATTTTTTTGTTATCATATTTCAGAGCGAAGCCCGAGTTATAGCTCTAGTGAACTTAATTATCTAACTTAACATCAACCTATAAATAATTATTTATCAGTTCTATTCCTATTTATTGGATGTCCATTTTTAGATTACCTGTTAAAGTTAGAATGAGAATTGATCAACTATGTAGGAAATTTTTTTGGTATGGGGGTAACACAATTAGGAAAAAGATTGCTTGGATAGCTTGGAATAAAATTTGTACTAGTAAAGACCAAGGAGGTTTAGGTGTAATTAATTTAGAATTTATGAATAAGGCACTTCTTACTAAATGATTATGGAAATATAAAAATTATGAGGAAAAAGGATTATGAAAAGAATTAATTGAGGCTAGATATTCTAATACGAGAACATTAAACAATGCTTCAAGCTTTTGGAAAGAGGTTAATAAGGAAGCAAAGGTTAATAACGAAACAAAATAAAGCAAAGGTTATTAATTTGGGTAGCTCTAAAATTATTGGTAATGGAAGTAATACACTATTTTGGTAAAAATAGAAAACGAAATAGAATATATTGAATCGTTTTTCGTTTCATTTTGTTCAACGAAACCGCAAATTGTTACATTAATCATTCTGTTCATTCCGTTTCGTTTCGTTTCGACGGAACGAAATAACGCGAAATTTCATACATTGACGGCCCTAACTGTTTAGCAAGGCCCAACAATATTGATTTCTTTCCTTGCTTATTATCCATTTTCCTCCGCTTCTCGCGAGTGCTTATCCCCCAACTTACTGCATTGTGCAGTTCACAACGTGAGCCGTTGGATCATCTCATGATCTGCACTGGCACGAATCTCAATAAAATCTAACGGTTGATATCGTGAACTGCACAATGCAGTACAACAGGGGATACGAATTCCGTCGCGGGTACTGGCGTATTGCCGTGTACATACTGCCAAAGCAACAAATCACAAATCCCCTCAACCTCAATCCCTCTTTGCTTTGCTCTCCCGATCTTCTCTTCCCCTATTCTCCGACTCTACATACGCACTGCAGATTCCCCAAATCCACCCAATCCAATCCATGGCGGTGCTGGACGAGCTCATCCGCTCCATCGAGCTGCTGGTCCGGGCGGCGAGCAGAAACCGCCCGGGCCAGGACACCGCAGCGCCCGATCCCGACCTCGACCCCGTCCTCCTCGTGCCCGGGATCGGCGGCTCCATGCTCAACGCCGTGGACGAGACCACCGGCAACACCGAGCGCGTCTGGGTCAGGATCCTCGGGGCCGACCACGAGTTTAGAACCAAGCTCTGGCCCCGCTTCGATCCCTCCTCCGGTATATCTATCATCAGCTCATCATCTCCCCATGCCTTTCTTTGTACTGTTGATTGATTCAATAATTCTGAATTCTCCCCCTATTTTTAATGTAATTGTAGTGTTGGATTTGTGATGGTGTTACAGGGAAGACTGTATCGGTAGATGAGAAGGTTAAGATTGAGGTGCCGGAAGATAGGCATGGGTTGTATGCTATTGACGTGCTCGATCCGGACTTGGTATATACTCTTTGTCTTGTTATGATTTCTAGTTTAAATAGAATAATTATAATGGTTAGGTTATAATTTCACTGATTTTCTTTGTTCTTTCTCTGAAGTGGAAATTGCCAGCTAAATATTGGTATTTAACTTTGTTAGAAACCATGTGGAGGATTTGTTTTTTATATTGGTCTAATTTGACTTCCAGATTGATCTGGACTTCGTCCCCAGCCTCAAATTTAATCTGTTGAAAATTAGATTTGATTATTATGGGGAATGATCTCTGAGTTTAGGTGATTTGCCTGGATTTCGCCCACTACATGGTTAATTCTGGTTTCTTTTGCTCAGAAAAGGGTAAACCTTGTACATCTCAGAAGTGGACCCGGCATGAACTTCTTACCCTTAATTATTTACATCTCAACTGTGGGTCCTTATTTTTTGTAGTGCAATTGTAGTTCTCCTCAGGATTCATGAGGCAATTAAAAAAGAAAAGAAATAAAATTTGGATACCAGTAGTGCTACATACCTGATTAAACTTCTGAGGTGGTGCAAAAAATGTTCCACAGTTACTAATAAAGGGTACTCATGTCTTGATATTCTTTTGTTTTGAAACTTATATGTTCGTTTTTCGAAATAATTGTAGCTTATAGGAAGTGAGGGAGTGTGCTATTACCATGACATGATTGTAGAGATGATAAAATGGGGCTATCAAGAGGGAACAACATTGTTCGGCTTTGGATATGATTTCCGCCAAAGTAATAGGTATACATCAAGAATTCAATATGCTGTGTATGCAACTAGCTATTATTTTCTACCTTATGCTTTAGATAAATAAATTAAAATACTGTTCTTTCCAGTAAGTAAAAATATGTTAAAGAACGACACTGAAGCTGAGCCAAAATATTACTGTTTTATCTTTCATGGTATTGGTATTAGTGTGCTATACTGATCTCATTGGCTTCTCTCTCTCTCTCCCCCTCTTAGACTCCAAGAAACCTTAGACAGATTTGCTGCGAAATTAGAGTCGGCATATGCCGCTTCTGGTGGAAAGAAGATAAATGTTGTTACACATTCAATGGGTGGTTTGCTAGTCAAATGCTTCATGGCTTTACATACTGATGTAAGTAAAACTACTCACACCCACAAAAGATGAGATATTAAACATAGATAATGTTTGATGATACTGACCAAAATTTCTTTTGTGAAGGTTTTTGAGAAGTATGTGAAATCCTGGATTGCAATAGCGGCACCATTTCAAGGTAATGATATTATTGTTAGCACAATAATTTTCTCTCTCCCCTTCCCTTCTCCTGTTTCCACCCTCCCGTTAAAAGAAGTTGTTTTCTCTAAAGGTCCGTGGTTTGTATTTGTACAGGTGCACCAGGTTATATAACATCAAGCTTATTAAATGGATGCTCCTTTGTTGAAGGATTAGAAGCCTACTTTTTTATTTCTAAATGGAGCATGCAACAGCTGGTACTATTTCCTTATTTTGTTTTTCCTAATCATATGGGAAATGTTACGACTATGATTTGAGAAATTAATCTGTTTGAACTGTTCATATTTAGTTGTTGGAGTGCCCATCTATATATGAATTGATGGCATCGCCGAGTTACACATGGGAAAATACACCCCTTTTGCAACTGTGGACAGAGAAGAGTGATGGTGAAAGTGGTAAATCTAGCATCTTACTAGAATCGTATGACCCGTCTAAGTCCCTTCCACTGATGATGAAAGCTCTTTCAAATAATGCGGTCAGTATTTTGCATTGATTTTTTTTTGTTCAACTCCACCTTTTATGTTTGTAGCTTTATGTTTTGCTGAAATTAAAATATCTGAAAAAAAAATTGTCTTTGGCATCAATAACAATCATGAAGGGTAAAAAGATCCACTTTTTAAGAAGAATCATTGATCGTAGAATCAGGAATTTACCTCAAACAAAATGACATATTGTGAATACATTTTCATATTCTGGGGTTTGTATCTTACAAAATTTGGGTATAATCACAAAAATACTTGTGGATAATTTCAGATTGATCTTGGTGGTGAGCAAATCCCTATGCCTCTTAATTCAGAAATTTTGAAATGGGCAAACAAAACTCTTGAGCTTTTGTCTAGTGCTAAGCTCCCTTCTTCGGTGAAATTCTACAATATTTATGGTACTGATTGTGATACGCCTCATAGCGTTTGGTATGCTCACTCTCTACATTCTCTTTTCTTTGGTCTTAGCTTCCTCTCTCCCTTCAAACACCAAGTCGGTAACAATTTTCTTTGCAGCTATGGAGGTCAAGGTGAACCTGTTTCAGATCTCAAGCAATTGTTATTCATGGAGGTAGGTCTCATTGACCAAAATGCTGCAATAAAAATCTTAACTAATCTTGACTTTATTTTTCTTGATTCCCTTGGAACTTTTATAAATTAGTACTTAGAACTGTTTCTATTTATTTGTTTGTTTTCAGCCTAAATATATTTGTGTCAATGGTGATGGAACTGTCCCAGTTGAGTCGGCTAAGGTAAATTTGCCTACATTTACATGTTGAGTTCTCTGTTTGTGTAAATTATTTCTTTTGTCCTATTTAATTAAAGATGACTCCTTTTTACTGCCATTTTTTCAGGCCGACTGTTTGGATGCAGTTGCAAGAATAGGTGTCCCAGCTGATCACCGGGGCATAATATGTAACAGACATGTGTTTCGGATCCTGAAACACTGGCTAAGGGCTGGTGACTACGACCCGTTTTACAATCCATTAAATGATTTTGTAGTTCTACCAACTGCATTTGAAGCAATTGAGCATACTGAAGACACTGACATCCATGTGACATCAGTAAAGCAGGACTGGCAATTACTATCTCAGAATGAGCATCATGACAATGGCAATGGCAATGGCAATGGCAATGGCAATGGCAATAGCAATGATGATTTACTGACCATGGTGGGTTCCCTGTCAGTTTCATGTGAGGGCATGGATACCCTGACCGATGGGGCCCAGCTCACTGTCACTGTGTCTGTTCATGAGACAGACTGCAGTGCATAGGTGGGGGTCAAAGCAATAGATACCATTGATGAAGCTGTCCCTTGAGTTGTGCATTGTCATCTTTAAATAAGGCCTCAATTGTAGGCCAAGTCCCATGTTAGTTCATTCATGTCTTCTATGTGGTTTAGTTGATTAGGGCACCCTTCTAGCGCCTTATGTGTAGCATGTATATAATGTGCCTCAATGTGTATATTAATAACATATATTATGTAACGTTGATGTAAATATAAAATGTCTTAATTTAGTTTACGTATTTCTTGTACGTGTATATTTTAGTTGGTTAGGGCACTCTAGACTTGTATTGGACATGACCCTTAATCTATTACTCACCTCGAAAAAAAAGTTGGAAAGAAAGGAAAAACTTGTATTTTTTCTTTAAAAGATGAGAGTACACTTCTTCAAATTTCATTTTAACGTTCACGAAAGTTTGAACTCATGATCTCTTCGAAGTCATCTTAATTAGTTATTATTTGAGCTACTAAACCGTTTGTTGTATCAGTAAATTTGGTTTAGTTCGCACAAATACCCTAATGAAAGTAAAACGGCCACTAACAACTAGAACAAATCCGAAGCGTTAATACATAATAAAATGAACCAGAATTTGCTCTGTTCGGGCTCAAGTTCTTCAAATTCAGATCAGAAACATCAATCATTAATTCGCATCTCCTCAAAAGAAAAAAAAAAGAAGAAAAGAAAAGGGGCTCCCTTGGCAGAAAGCGCATGTAATGCACGGGGTCTGCTAGGCCCATTAATTTGTTATCTGAGCCCTCAAAAGGACTCTTTTGGTTTTTCTGTATGTCCTTTGTAATCTAAGATATTCTAAGGAGAGTTCAAATCTGCTGTTGTTCTTTGGAAAAGCAGGACCCTACTTTTCCATTATCTGCACCGTTTATATAATTTGATGGTTAGATTTTACATCCGTTGAAGGTGTAGCCTACCCATGATGCCCACAAGGCACAATTTTTTTTTTTTGTTTTGAGGAAAAGCAGAAGCTGCATGCTCACGTCACGTGCAGTTTACCGTTTTGATATATAGACCGGCTCGGATTTTGCATTATTTTCATGAATTAAATTTATCAATTTAGTTAGCATGCTAATTAATATAATTTGCAACGGGTTACTAATATAATTATTTAGAGGTGGCAAAATCTGACCCGACCCGAGTTTCAGGGAAAGTCAAACTGACTCGAACCCGACCCACATTTTAGGAAAAGTCAGACTAACCCGAACTCGACTCGACCTATGTTTCAGGGAAAGTCAGACTGACCCGAATCCGACCCCAAACTCGAGACGACCCGGGAATAGAGGTGCAAAATCTGACCAGACCCGAAAAACCCGCCCGACCCGAAAAAATGTCGGCAGTCATTAACCCGATACCCAATACTCGACCCAACCCGAACCGACATTTCTATTTGGTCAAACTGACATGACCCGAATCCGAACCCGTACCTGACCCGACAATCCACCTCTATAATTATTGTTATTTTAGTCGCTTTGAAAATTCGGATGCAAAATTTGTGAACTCAGTTGCTTGTATTAAATTTGGTTTATGATTTAAAATTAAGAAATTTCATTGGTTAATGTTATAATTTATGTAATGGTTCTTTTTAATTTTTGTTTAAATTTCATTAGATTTCATACACACTCTGCGCTCAAAAGTCGAAACAGGTTTGAAATATGGGGGTTCAAGGCATCCCCTGGGTACCCCATGTGCAAGGGTCAAAAATCTCTCCTACAAAGTCACTGCACGAATCTCGATGCTGCCCGTTTTCTTAATTCTCTTTACAAATCTGACCATTTCCCACTACTCCACAATCTGACCATTTCGAAGGATGTGGACTCGGGTTCAAGGGCACTCAGGGCAGTATGAAAAGACAAGAGCAAAGAGCATCAAATCTGAGCCCTTGGATGAGGAAAAGCAGGGTCCTGTTTTTCCATGCGGAATAACAGCAGATTCGGACGCTTCTAAGACTCCGACCCGACTGGTTAAAAACACACAACACACACGCACCCAAAATTATATTGACACAACAATATTTTGACACAATTATTATACTAAATCATATAAATTTATAAAAAATCTTAAAAATGAAAATTTTTTTATAAACATATTTATTTACTTATAGATCGATTGTATTTCAAATTTCATTCAATTTGATTGTCATTTGATACTCCATTAAGAATCATTAAATTTAGACCGTTCTAATTACTATATAAACTTGATGGTCGTTGAGAGTATAAAATGATACTCAAATTGAATGAAATTTGAAACACAATTGATCTATAAGTAAATGAACATGTTTGTAAAAGATTTTCTATTTGTAAGATTTTTATAAATTTACACTATATGGGTGGGAGGTTCCCGTTTACTGCCAGCGAAGCTTTCATTGAATTAACTTGATGAAAAATGGTCAAATATAGAAATCGACATTTTCGATTTATACAAGCATAATAAACTTTTCACAGTTTTTATTTGTAATAAACACCTCTTCTCTTCAGTGTAAACGCTTTTCGGTTTTAGTATAATCACTTTCAGTTGTTATTGGGTGCAGTTAAGGATTTATTAAGGGATGCAGTTATGTGGCCGCAATAATAAATTATTGCAGAATTTATATTATACAAAATTAGTATGAAAGAAATAAAAGTATTAAGATTGAGCCCTCTACTCTTTAGTCAATTCGATCTGACTAAAATAAGCTCCGAAAATAATAAATTTATATAAACATTACATCTCATGAGAAGATAAATATCTATAATATAAATTTAAATACAAATTGAAAGATAAATAATGGAATTAAGTATTTCTGATAAAAGAAACTTTGGTATATATTCAAATTCGATAGGTGCAAAATTGAAATAGTTAACATTTTGCGGTACGGAAACTTGTGATATTGAGATGATACATTTCTATAACATAAGCCTGCTCAGTAACACAAGAACAAGAGCATGGTATTTGAGTGTTAGCATAGAATTATACATTTCTGTGTTTTATATCAGCATAGAGGATATGAAATTTCAAGAACGCATGGCAGGAAAAATCATAGCTCATAGATAAAATCATAAAATTACAGGAGCAAAGACAAAAATATGCGGCTATATATGAGCCCAACAGAAACAAGGCAAAGACAGATCTCTAAAGGCAGTATTGGGCTGCTTTTCAAGCCCATGTCCTGCACCATCCTGTCTGGTGCCCACTGCCCATCTCCAGAGCCCAAAAGATCTCTAAAGGTAGTATAGAGGTTATATTCTATATATATATATATATATATGAGGGATCCAATAACCATAGGCATTGGTGCCCATGGTGACCATTTTTTTTATTTATGCACAATTTGAAAAATCTAAACCGTTAGGTGTATTCTATATTATCTTAATAACATATACATAAAAAATGGTAAAATTTTAACATTGTTCCGATAGTCATCAAGAGAGGAGAAAAAATCATAAAACTTGAACCGTTGATTTTCGTTGATACTTGATGCATATGTAAATAAAATCAAAATGATATATTTTTTGTATACACATAAAATATGATATATACAACATATTCTGTCAATTAGTTTCGTTATTTAAGAATTTAAAATGTAGTTATTTAAGATTTAATTTCACAATCACCGATCGGTCACCAAAAAAATGGTTATTTGATCTCTCCTCTTCATAATAACCGAATATTATAATTAATTTTCAAAGCATATATATACACTAAAATTATATTGGCTATGGAAAATTTGCTGCAAACAGTGAAGCCATGTTTCAAATGACCAACCCGAAAATACAAAACAATGCAAAAGGGAATTTATTTATTGTATTTTTATTTCTTTTTTGGGGTTTACCTTCCTATGAAGTGTTTGTTTGAACTTTAAATCAATGCAACTTCAATCTGAACCAAATTGATATGAATACCCAATTATTCCCTATTACATCTGAATTGACAACTGGTTATGCTGACGATAATCTATTCCAGCACTAACAACATATAAACAGTAAAACACTCTGCGGTACAGGTACTGCTAAATACTTATTCCAGGAAGAAAGCACAGGCGCATTTATTCTGCGATAGTAGGATGATGAAATGTTGCCTA
The DNA here is from genome assembly GCA_030179965.1 of Cyperus esculentus. NCBI lineage: Eukaryota > Viridiplantae > Streptophyta > Magnoliopsida > Poales > Cyperaceae > Cyperus > Cyperus esculentus. Next base: position 2,900,866 of record JASGLE010000043.1, read on the forward strand.
TATACATTCTCCATTCCGAGGGATGATCCACTTAAACTTGCTTAGACTTGAGTTCTGCTACCTTTTCTTCTGTACTCTTTAGCGCATCTCCGTAGATGCTTATCAACTAACAAAAAAGGAAGAGAGGATGTGAGCATCTAACAGAAAATAGGTAGTAATACTTCAAAAATGATTAATAATATTAGTTATTATTAAACTTGTGTCGTGTTTCTTACTTCGTCGATTTCGGACGGTGTAATGATAAGAGGAGGTGACATCATAATCGTGTCACCAGCAACCCGAACAAGCATCCCTCTCTTCTGGCATTCTGCTCCAAATATTGATCCCACCGCTGAATTTATGAAAATAATGTTTATAAGTACTACTCTCCACAAACTATCGACAGTGTATAAAGAACTATGTTTTAATCAAGTGGAATGATTTACCCCATTCAGCAGGAAATAGATCGGTTGGAGATTTGTTCTTTGTGAATTCTGTAGCAAGCACCAGTCCCTCGCCTCGAATCTGAACATATTTCAGATACATTTCTATTATATAACGTACCATATGTAAACTATGAAAACTATTCATTCAAAGTATAACCGCATCAACATGTGCTGATGTGAAGGTTTTGTATGAAGTCTCAAGTTCAAGAATAATGCACAGCATAGAATGGCATATTTGAGAAGTTATCAAAAAAAGAGCTTCGAAAAAAGGAAGTACCTCTCCAACAATGGGACTATCTGAGAAGGCTTTTAGTCCCTCCTGGAATCTCCCACAGACTTCTCTAACATGCCCCGGAATATCTCTTTCCCTACAATACGGTGAAAGATTTCAAAATTTTAAGATATCATCAAACAAAAGAGAAGAAGAAAAAGAAAAAACGAGTAAGGACATACTTGTAAATTTTAAGTGCTTCAATAGCCACAGCACAGGACACGGGATGTCCCGAGTATGTGAATCCATGCGCAAACGAACCTGAATATAGAGAAAAAATTAGGAAAAAGAAAAAAAAAAAAAACTCTTTGTTCTAGATTTGAGAGGTTACATGATTCTTGTTGAACTATAGAAACTGAATACCAAGTTTATTGCTCTGAGAATGAATAACTTCAGAAATTTCTGGGCTGACGAGGGTGGCACCAATTGGCACATATGCAGATGAAAGAGCCTGTATTAAAAGAACACAAATGTAAGAACAAAAATAATTTCTCACCAGAGATGTTGAAATATAAAAAAAAATGCATGTGCTTACTTTTGCTATAGAAACAAGGTCGGGTTTAATATTATATTTATCACAGCCAAACATTACGCCCAACCTTCCAAATGCTGTGACAACCTATATATTGCAAAATGAAAGAAAGTTAAGAAGTACATTACTAGAATCATTCAGTAAATACTCTTATTTCACAATGATAATGGGTAGATTCTGTACCTCATCTGCAATGAAAAGAATATCGTACTTCTTTACCACAGCTTGTACCTGTAAAGTCCAAATTCCAATGTTATAAAAAGAATTAACACAAGTTGACATAAAACAAAAGAAAATTAAGAGGTGATGGAAAATTTTTGCAGAAGAGATTTTTAGAGAAGATCCCTCACCTTGTCAAAATAGGTTTTTGGGGGAGGGATTACACCTCCTGCCCCCATAACAGGCTCTGCAATGAAAGCCGCAATCTGAATTACAAAGAACCAAATAAGAAGTCAAGTGCAAAGACTGAAAACTTCTGCCATATTTTTAGACACATCTTAGTATTTTCTAATTAAGTGAAATCCTCTGACAGAAAACATTCAATTTACATGTATCAATAGCACATCTTAAAATAACATATTATATATGCCGTAGGAAGTGAAATTTTTATTAGCAATTTGACTCACAGTCTCGGGCCCTTCTTTAAGGATAAGGTTCTCCAAGTTATCTGCTAGTCGAGTAGCAAACTCTTCCTCAGTTTCACCTAACAAATTCAAATTCTAACTTATTAGTTTAATAATGGAGACAAACATTTTAGAACTAAATTCCAAGAAAAGTACTTAATATCTGCAAAATTGAAAAAAGGTAAACAAAAGAAATATCATGATATACTTTATGCACTATGGTCTGTGAAGTTAAAGTTTATTCTTGCAATTTTTTTTTTTAAAGAAAAAAACTATGAAATGCTCCCAGTTTTCTTCATCATTATCAAGCTTTTAATAAACATTTCCAGGTCTTAACGGTGAGCTGACCATTTCAACAGTTAAAGGTTCATTATAGAAGATGCATGAGTTATCCTCAATTTCTAAGATATTGAGCAATATAAGTTGAGCAAAATTTGTGTCCAGTTAGGTTTTTTGTCAATTTAAGGAAAAACAAATAATAATATACTGCTTGTTATAGTACTAAGAGAGGACAAAGCCACCAGCAACTAGAATCTAGAATTTTAAAAAGTTTCATATTTTTTATATTCAATTATAGGCTTTGACAGAGTATTTGATATTAGACATTTGCCACTTGAGCTGCTAAGGCAATGAGCATTTCTGATTGGTTCTTCTCAGAGGAGTAGTTGCAATATTTTAGATTCTACAGAAGCATGTGAATGATATTCGAGGGTCTTTAGAGGAACACAAATAGATTGTTTATATATCGCACTGACAATATTTGCAAGGCAATATAAATCGTAGTACCAGGAAGATGGTAACGCCAATAGTGGGGGCAATCAGTATGTAAAACAAATGGAGCTGGAAGATCAAATTTCTGATGTAAAGCTGGAAGCCTGCATATGAAAAAATTAGCAACAATTATGCATAGTCAAAAAAAGGAGGCTGGTAATTTGACTTGACAGAAATGGTACCACTTACCCAGTGAGACTGGCTGAAATCAGAGTGGATCCATGATATCTGCCATTATTCATTAAAACAATATATAAGCATGTTCAATTGTAAAGGAGCTACAAAGTATGCCATAACTATGTGACTATTTATCAATTATCAGCACCAAATTTAGCTACCAGTTGTAAAACAAATATGATTTCAAAACTCTCCCTGATCAGGATAAAGGATGCCTCAAATATGACCCAAAAAGGATTATAATAACATTATGGAACAAGGACGTCAAGTCGCAATAGCTTTTGCACATATTTCTGGATAGTTTTGATGCCACAGTAAACATATTTTGAGCTTATACAGAAATGAGATTTGCAAATAGAATGCTTTGAAAGCCTTTGGTAAGAAGACATGCAAACAACACTGTTTACACTTACGCCTTTGAACGAGCAATGAATTTCTTCTTATTTGGCCTCCCCAGCGCATTGTTGTAGTACCACACAAGTTTGACCTAAAAACAACACCTTAATTTTAAGAAAATATGAAAAGGTAAAATTGCCCAGAAGTTTAAAGACGTGAAAAAATGGTTGGTGCTTTTGTAATATACAAAAATATATTATAATTCCCTTCTTTTTCCATTTTACTTGAGAGAATTGCAAATTACACCTCTCACATCCTTCTCGAGACAGATAATGGAGGGAAAATTTTTTTATAATTCCCTTCTTTATATATCAAAAGCTTCATGCAGATGCAATATATAAGTTTCCTTTATATCCCCTGCATAGTCTGTATGAACTTTTTGATATATAAAGGATGCAGGTGAAATTATTCTAGTAAAAAAGCAACCTGCGAGTCATTGGCTTCAGACCCGCTGTTTGTGAAGAAAACTTTACTCATTTTTTTCGCTGTGAAAAGATCCAACAAGTCTTTTGCGAGATCCTGAAACAATCATCAAGTGGATAAAAGTTAACAGGATATAAAACATAGAAACCAACCAACTCCAGGGGCAGCTCTGGATAGAGTTTATTTTTTTTATCAAATGGATAGAGTTTATTTCAATATGCAAACAATTAAAATGATGCAGCATTCTTTTATTTTGGGGCTTATTAGCAGTCTTTATTTCAAGGGAGAGTGTTGAGACTTGAGAATATAATTTAATCATACCAATGAGGGCTTAGTGGTACGGTTCCAGAAAGAGTGGTAAAAAGGAAGTGAGTTAAGCTGATCGGTTGCTGCCTTGACCAACCGAGGCTCATTTCCTCCTGATAAATTTCAAAGTATTACTTAAATTTACACATAGATAAATTGGAGAACTGAACTGAAAGCGTAAATATCGACTATAAAATTTTCATAATTGTTATTTTACCTAGAGCGGTGCACCATAATCCAGCAAGGGAATCAAGGTACTTGTTCCCTTCTATGTCATATACATAAATACCCTGGACGAGTTAGAAAACAATATGAATGCCACTATTAATCAATTTTCAAAGAGAATAAAAGGATATTCTTTATCTTTGACTAAATTTAAAAAAGAGAATAACCCTAGATTTCTCGATAACTAATGGGTGTAAATCAGTCGATTGCCATCCAGCAGTGAATGGTGCCAGCATGCCATGGCCTTTGAACCTATTTAAATTAGCATGATAGATATAAACTCGGTGAGTTGACTAAACACCTTACGGCAAAAGAGGAGCAGTAGCTGACCCCCAATGACTTATATTTAATCAATACAAATGTTATTATAGAAACAAATAATTAAAATAAACCATTTCTTACTAACTAAATAAACCCATAAAATAAAATCAAAATACAAAAAAGAAGAATATAAGAGATTTCTTATATATATACCCTTTTTCATCGGACTCGGGTTGAACAGAAGTTTGTGAACTGAAGTGCCTGGAAATTGTACCAGTACAACTGACTGCCTCATTCTGTGAGAAGGCCGCACTCGCTAAGTACCTTGTCAGAATACCGGCCTGTGAAGCACATAAACGAAACATGAGAAAAAATTAGCAGACTCTATACTAAATTTTGTGTCAGTACCAGATACAATTATAATTGATCAATTTTTCTTCATGTCAGTGGGAAGAAACACACAATTTAAATGTTAATCAAATAATACAAGCTGCTCCTTTTGAATTCTGATCACATTCAATTTGAGCACACTCACACACACTCACTATTCAGTGACAAACTTGAATCAACGAGTACTACAAATTTAATTTAATCATCCAGAGAAAAAGAAAACCATATTTATTGAACAAAATATGGAGCCAACGTTATTTATCTAGCTAATCAATTCAACAAAATACATCAAAACAATTTTTTTATACAAGCTGGTCGATCACCCTTAATTTTACAAGCCAAATTAACATAATCAAACAACAATTAAATTGCATACAAAGCAAGAACCAAAAAAAAAAAAAAAAAAGAATCGAATTTGGGTCTTAATATGCAAGGCGCTCTCAATTCGAAAGATCACAAATTTTTATCCTCCATTATAATTGCTACAACATGATAGAAATTAGAAAGTACCCGTGCGAGCTAAAAACTGGAAATAAAACCGAGGAAACCAACCTGCTGGGAGGCCTTGGATCGGAGGATACTCGATGCTATCATTTCAAACAATCCAACAAGAATCTGGCTTTGAAAGATGGAGAGAAAGCGAAGATCTTGGCAGGCTCTGTGGTGAAGGTTTGAAAGAGAGAGAGAGGAGAAGCGAAATGGAGAGCTGGGCAACAAACAAACAAACAAACAAACAAACAGGTGGATTTATATGGATTTATATAATACGAGAAAAGAAAAGAAAAGTAAAGAGCTGAAATTCAGGAGTCGCCACGATTTTATCCATTAGGTGGCACTTGCTATCTAGCTAGCAGTTTTATATGCATACATTACGCTACTATGTTAGAAAAGTTGTATTTCTATTGTTTGGTATGTATTTTTTCTAGTGGGCAAATTGTTAGGTCGGGTTGGGTATCGGGTTGACGACTGTTAACATTTTTCGGGTCTAGTTCAGGTTGGGTCAGGTTTAGGGGTGTTCAAACGGATCGGTTTATTCGGATTTCAACCGAATAGTCTAAAACATACTAATTAAATTTATTTTATTTGATATAAATAATGGTTATATATAAAAAGTTTCAATATTTTTTCTTTTGTAAGTTTTATTTGCTCGCTTATTTTGTTTTTCAAAATTATATGTCTATTTTATCCTTAATTTGGTAATACAATATTTTTTTGTACTCGTGAACAAATGTAAGTTCGGTTTAATCGGATAAACCGAACAAAATTTTGGTTTATTCGGATATCGGTTTATTCGGATGACATTTAAAAAGATTGGATCGGTTGATACTTTGAAAACTTCGGTTTATTTTGGTTGTATAAAATTATTTCGGTTTGAACCGAACCAACTGATTGAACACCCTTAGTCGGGTTGGGTATCGGGTTGATGTCTGCCGACAATTTTTCGGGTTGGGTCGAGCGGGTTTTTTGGGTTTGACCAGATTTTGCACCTCTATTCCCGGGTCATCTCGGGGTCATTCAAGTTCGGGTCAGTTTGACTTTCCCTAAAACATGGGTCGGGTTCAGATTGAGTCGGGTCAAGTGGATTTTTCGGATCGAGTCAGATTTTGCTACCTCTAATTTTTTTTCCTCTATGTATGACAAGTCAGCAACAGATTTGTCTGGTCTTATATAATGGTTGAATGATTTGACTAGATAGCGTGAGCTTAAGCTTACAGAGCCATTTTGTGAGCGTACCTCTAAAAACATATCAAATCACCTCCAAATTTTGATATATATAGCTCAATAAATTTTTTATATCAAAATGATACAAAAGATTTATGTTATAATATATGGAAGATATCAATTAAAATATTAACATTTATATAAGCAAGAAATCAACCAATATATTAACATTTATATATGGAAGATATGAACTAACATTTATATATGCAAGATGTCAATAAAATTATTATTATATGGTTTTACTTATTGAGAAGGCTAAGTCGTGTTAAATTTTGCAATTTTGAGATGATTTTAAAATTCTGTATGTATTATAAGTTCTTTGGTACTTTGGCGATCATAAATAATTTATATTGCTGAAATCAGAAATGATAAGATCATGATATAATTTATTCGGAACTATTTTATAGCAACTCTCATAATTAAATTTAGGATCACTTATATAATTACAACATTCTAATTTCTTAGAAGCATATATAACTAAAAAATATTATCAAATGAAATCAACTCTAATAATGTTCGCTTTATCTTTACGAGCAAAATAATCTCAATAATAATTATGTTGTTAACACCGTTTCAATATATATTTAGTATACCTTAATAAAAATTAATAGAAAAATATTGCACCAATGAAGACTAATTTAAGTTTTTTCTCAGTATAAAATTTGATAATCGAAAGAAACAAAAATAAAAGTTACGTATACTTTAGTATAATATATATATAAAATGAAACTAAAAACTCTCTCAAGACAAAAGGCTTCATCTAATTAAATTTCCCTCTTTTACAGTAATTAATCAGGTCCAATTATCAATAATTTGAAATATAATATAATTTTTTCCTATATATCTTTTCTTGTTATCTAAAAATACTGTTAATATCCAGTTTCTAAACACTTTTTTAATTACTGCAATAATTAAATAGTCAATATTAGCACTAGATTAAATGCTGGTTCTCGGTTCTTCTAAATTAAGTTGAGTTAATTCCTCATTTTGGGTAAATATATTAGATATGTATATCTGTGTCTAGTCAATTAAAACATCTGACGGCAGGAAGATAAAACCTCCACCTATTATGATTATTGATTCCGTGATACAATTTGAGAAGAGAACCTCTAACGTACTCCATCTCCAGTTGAACAACTCTTGTTAATTGCCCCACTTCACAAATGTTACTTAGCACTGATTCATCACATGCATAAATAATCCATTAAGGAAGGACCATCAAGACACTGGATGTCTCCGGTTTGTTCCACATGGGAGGAACCAATTAAGGGCACCTTGTCATTATACATAACGAAGAGATGCACATTGACTTTTATTTTTGAAACATGTTTATTGATATACAAAGTACTATTAAATTGATATTAACTGTATTAGCATTCAAATTAAATAAGTAAACTATATAAATTAATGGCTTCACTGTGCTACCTATTTTATATAGTGTATTGTTTATATTATACGAATAACTTGAGTACTAACTATAATTGAGTTAATATGATTATAGACTTATTTAATATGAATACTAATACAGAGTTCGTATCGACTTTAGTATCATATTTGATAATCTACATATTGGTTCCCTTTATTTATTGTATTCTACATCTGCATAATAATTTTTTTTTTTTTTTGGACGCATTTCTGTTAATTTTTTTGACAGTAGCACCTGCCACCTGCAACCCAAATTAAACTGCTTCCCCCCATAATTTGGACTATGACACTCATCAATTATTGTAGTGCTCTTCTGAAGAAAGGACTCTCAATGCTTTTTGCTTTTAAATGTGTTTTAGGGAAAAGCAGATTATGATTTTGTATTCCTGATCACAAATAATTATTTTTTTTGTATTTATGCCCGAATTATTCCTCTTTTAATAATATATCTATATATTTTTATTTTGATCAGCTACACTCGAAACCTTCTAGATAGTTCCAGAACTAAATAACAAATATAATTAAATTAAACCACCTAAATATATATACCTTGTTTGGTTCCTTAATAGTGCATCTTGTGACAGAACAAGCCACAATTAACGCCAGTACTCCGTTTTTTTATTTTTTATTATTATTGATAAATTGCTCCTAACTAAAACCTTCATTTTTTCTGAGAGAAAAAAAATGGTAATGCTTTTTGTTAGTTGCCTATGGATTGCAGATTCTACAATTTACACATAGTTTATCAAGCCAAAAAGTTTATATATTACATACTTTTATTTGTAATAAAAAGTTAGACCATTAATTATGCACTGTATGATCAATGAAAAATCACAATAGATAATTAAATTATGGACTATTTGTAAGGTATTGGTTAAGGAAATTAATTAATTAAAATAAATTATAACCGCTGGAACATATTTTGCATTTTCTTTTATTAATCGTACGGCTCACAAAAGTTTCTACTTTTTTTTAGTCACGCTCACGCGTAATAATGAATTTACCTTTTTTCCAAATAAATATATTCTGTACAATATTATCAAGTTTATTAATTTTAATTTCCTGTATTTTAAATACCCATAAATATTAAAAATCTAGATATAGCTCCATGCATTTAATATATGAAGAGACTTATTACTTAGAAAATATCTATTAAATTCTTTATATCAAAATCTCCTATCATGCAAAATTTTTCTATTTTTTGAGTTTCTTAAGTATATGTTCTGGAATTTTTTAGGATTACCTCAAAATAATAATAACATAATGCATAAAACTATGTCATCTTTAAAAAAAATCCTAAACAAATACTTAAAAAACTCAAAAATGGAAAATTTTTAATTGTATCCTAAGAGATTTTGATATAAAGAATTTAATAAGAACTATAAATCAAAATTTTCTAATGATTTAGTATGATTTTTGAGTTAGGAGCACGGGAGGCCTCCAGCTAGTTTTACTCTAGCTATAGATATATCATGTGGTGGTTATTTTCTTAAGGACAATTAATCGTGGTAGTGCGTCATGAACAACAAACAAGCTTTAGTTTATATCAAGGTACCCACCACATAGAACAACTTGGAGTCTCTGCAAGCAACTTCATTAATTAGAATTTACATGGTTTTGTAGTCAGATCTGGATAAATAAGACAAAAAATCTGAATCATATATACCCCCTTTTATATATGAGGAGAGATCCATTGACAATGTCTATTTTGACAATCTTGACAATCCCAATTTTCAAAAATTTTAAAAATTAGTTAGAAATTCTCAAAAATAGAAAAAAGTTTACGGAACTTTTGTTTAAGTTATAGATTGATTATGTTTCCAATTATATCTAATTTAAGTGACGTTTGATAGCTTTTCAATTATCCGTTAAATTACAACCGTTAAAAAATGTATGAAATTTTGATAAGCCATCAAACAATGTCTAAATTGATTGAAATTTGAAACTCTATCAATATATTAGTTAAATAATACATCCATCAACTTTTTTTCATTTTTAAAAATTTATATGATTTTATTCAAATTTTTTAAAGTTGACATTGTCAAGATTGTCAAGTTAGACATTGTCAATGGATCCCTCCTCTTTATATATTCTTCTGCTTTTATTGGAAATAGTTATCACTTTATTCTGAACGTGGAGAAAGGTACTCTTAAGATTATATGCCCCTCAAATGTGCTTAGACATATATATATGTATATTTAATTATTTATACAAAAAGTTCATTTAAAATTGTAAATTATAAAGTAAATTCTAACAGTAGATAATTAATAGTAGAATTTTATTTTACTAGTAATTCTTAGTTTCTTGATGGGAAAATGCTATGGGATACCGCAAAAGATACCGTCGGGATACTATTAAACATTGACGCCAATAAAAAATGTGTTAAGTTGAATATTTAGGAGGTTAAGATGAATATTTAGGAGGATAAGCTGAACAGTTAGGAAGTGTAATGCTGCAAGTTAAATTAAGAGTAGTTTTTATTGGCTATAAAGCAAAATGTGTTAAGTTGAATATTTAAGAGGTTAAGGTGAATATTTAGGAGGTTAAGGTGAATATTTAAGTTTAGTTGAATTGGTCAAAGATCATGGTATCCCCGACAGTATCCTTAGTGGTATCCGGATATCTGGACTGTTCTTGATGTTCTACAATCTATTCAAAAGTTTTTTTTTAATTTTATTACAAGAAGGCAATATTGTTAACGTTTATTGCTCTGAATGATCAACTTTGTGAATTATTAACTAAGAAAATCCTTGCTAGTAGTGAATTTAAAAATGCAAATTGGTAATGTGAAATTAAAAAAAAAGGACATTGATTCTGGACAAGCAGATTTTGCAGTGGCATAAATTAAAGCAATTAAGCAACTCAACAACTCTGTTTGTCCACTTTGCCTAGTTGCTTGCAATTGGTGGAGCAAATTGTGAAATTGGCATGTTTAATTAATTTGTTTTGAGCTCAAATTCTTATTTACAAATTATTGCAAATAGAACTTTTGTAAGGACTACAATGAGTTTAAGCTCGCCAAGCAAAAAGACCATAAAGCCATTTGGTAATTAACCATCTTATAAACTTTATTTAAGATTAATTATATGCAAATAATCTATTTATATATTATTATTTTGTAACCATTATGAGAAACTCAAAACAAACTAAAAAAAAAAACTAAAAAGTCTAAAAATGGAAACTTTTTATTTTATGGGATTTTGACAACAGGATTTATTAAGTAACATAAATCAAAATCTAGAGATATCAAAATATTTGTTTTGATGAATTAAACTCATCAAAAGGTTTGACAAAGTTAAGCTCATATTATATATATTAGCATCACCCAACAACTTCAAAATAAACATCCATACACAATTGTTAACGCATGTGTAGAAAATATAAAAAAAAGTTGATATATCATAATCTGTATATATAATCATTTATATTAACATATTATATTTAATATATTATTAAACATACTGAAACATAGATATTTCTCAGCAAGCTCTCACTTAATATATATATAATTGAGCATCCTTATGGTACATAGTAAACTACCCATTATGCCTAGATAGCTACCTTAGAGCACTCTTAAAATACTTAATATATAGACAGCAATTAAAGAACCGAAAGTACCTTTTCCAAATCATAAATTAAGCACACAAATTAAACTACACAAATTTATTTCACTTGATAGAATTACTTGACCACATAATAAAAAACACTCAATATATATATTATAAGACAATGCCCCCAGGATGGAACTAGCTAGCTCTTCATATTTTTCTGGTTCAGTTTGATCAACTGATCTGTAACAAATCAGAAAAAAAATAAAAGGATTAATATATATATATATATATATATATATCAACAATCCATGTTTGTCAAATTAACATTAGAAAAATTACCTGTGAACCCTTACAAAATATAGGATATATTACTGTGTGAAATTTATTTTTAACAAGCTAGATACAGCTTCATAGCAACAGTACTTGTTTGCAGTTATATATATCTTCTTTATTGTTATTAATTAGTACTTTCAGTTCTATTGATAGTTTTACTGCAAACTTTGATTAATTTGAAAGTAAAAAGTTGATTAATTAATTAATAAGAAATTTAATTACACTACAGCTGGAGACCATGGCTCGGGAAGCCGACATGCTGCAAGTTCGGCTGCATCGGTTGCAGCCTATACGCAGGTAGCTCAGTCGGAGCACCGCCGTGGTGATACACGTCGCCAAAGAGATCCATCATGGCTGACGGCCCAGGTTTCTGATCGATTGGCACCATCGGATCGTCTACCAGCTCCAGCTGGCGGTACAGGTAGTTGTTCTCATCTTCCATTATATGCTCCTGGTGTTATCAATGGCACACAAGGAATCATCATATATGAACAACAGTAATATTATCTCAGATGTTGTTAAGTATCTAAATTGGAATGTATCATGCAAGAAAAGCTAAGTAGTTGAGTAGAAAACTTGATCGATACCTTGCGTCGGAGATTGAGCACCTGCTGATTCAGTAGTTCTTCCTGCGGCATAAGATATATGTAATCTGTTTAATACTCACTATGATTGAATACTTTTATCTACTTTTAGGTAATATATACTAATATGTAAGTAGCAAATGTCGGTACACTGCGACAATGCGTTGAGCAGACTTCACCGAAATTTCTTTCAATATAACAAATAGTATGCTAGCTGACCTTATTTATCGACGTCGCATTGACAAACAGTACATTATACATGCAATTCAGATTTATGAGACAAATATATAGCTACCCCATGGCAGCAACAGATTCATATTCAGCTATTTTTCTGGTGACTTTCTCGAACCGACAGATGCACAGATGAGCAGAAATATAAAAGATACTGGCAATTAGTCTATATATGTGACATATGGTCAGCAAATATTGGAAACTTAAGCAATGAAATTCAAATTTCAGTATATGAAAAAAGAAAGAAGAAGAAGAAGAAGAACCGATCGACCTTTCGGGTTCGAACTTTGTAAAGTGAGGACTCCAGATCCTTTATAAGGTTGTCCATATCAGGGATTGTGAGGCCTGCCAGGTCTTTGCCAAGATATTTCTGGATGAACAACTCCAGCTTGTCATTCTCTTCCTTCATCCTTGTTATCTCATGCATCATTTGCTACCGTTTTGAAGGAGAAAATATATATCAGACTACCAGTCTTGTTATGTATAGTAATTAATAAATTAGTAATAATGAATTCTTCTATTATTACATGCATTTGGATTTTTAATCCTATATATGCGAATTGAGCAATTGACAGTTGATCCGGACCATACGTTAATTGTTAATTGTTGATCCGAACTGTTTATTATATGAATTGCTAATGAACGGTTTGGATCGGCTATTGTGTTGTACTATGGATGTAGTTATTATATATACTTCATACAAATTAACTAATTAACACTAACAAATAAATTTGGGAATAACTGTTAATATATATTTTAATAGAAGTGAGGAATATGTGAGAATTATGGATGTATAGAGATGAACTGGCAGGCATACATGGCGAGCGCCGAACTCTTCACCCTGCACACTGACATGCTTCTGGTACTTGTTCATGAGGTAACTCAAGCTGAAACATTGGAAAAATCATGTCAATTATTCAGGAAATTCTAAGTTCTAGTTAAGGATATAACAATATGTATTAAGGTATAAATTTTCAAGAATTAAGTGAAATTACAAGTTGATGACCTTCCCTTTTTAACATTTTATGTTAAAGATGTATGTTAAGTAGATGTAAGAAAGGAACAGCTATATATATATTTATGTCTTTAGTCAATTTTTAACCCTGGATAAGAATCATAAGATAACAATCCATTTCAGTTCATTGTATGCATTTAAGTTGGGAGAAAAGAGAACTAATTTGATGTAAAATTTCACATTATATATATACATAAATATACGAGCACAAGAGCAGAAAACTCATCTTTTTAACATATTTCTTTTAACAGTAGTCTCATGTAAAAACATATTTTGAAAGTTTGAATGGAACAAAAAAAGTAAAGTCAAATGCAATGATGCCAATTCAACAATGTAGTCGTTGGAATCAATCATAGCAAAGACAGTATGCAAATTATGGAACCCAGAAATGGGTATATATATTGATCTGAAGTTACTGAACCTCCGAGCTCTCTCTGGGTTCAATTTATATATAGATATATAATTGTCACACTTCCCTCATGAATGCTATCCTTTAGTTAAAATCCAATACAAGAAGAATGGATAATTGGGTTCATATTATCAAATAAGCACAAAATAGCTAGTAAAGTTCAATTCTTTTGCATATTGTTGTTCATTTGTTTTGTAGTCAAGAAAACATTCATGGATTCAAAGAAATTCTGTCAAGAGATGTACTCTACCTGCTTGTCAAAAACACATAAGACAACATTGTGCACATATATATTGCAAAACAAGAGTATATATGATAAGATTTGAAGAATTAGTTGCCAACACAAATTTTACTTCATAATTACTATAACTTGAGTTATAGAAAACTGAAGAAAAGAAAACAATGTACATGAAAAACATTAACAAGCTGCAACAGGATATTACCAGCAAGGCTTCTATACTCAATATTAGCTTAAGAAACAAAGAGAATTAAGAAAATATCGGAAATGCAGTGCGTTTTTTATGAACAAATATTTTCGTTTGCAATTAATTTCTTCTCAAGAACACGATCTGTTCCTTCAATGTTTGAAATTTTAAACTAATAAGTAATAAACAGAGACAAAATGAATTAGATTAGGAAAAACTTCTCAACAATATAGTTATGTACCAGGTGTACTTAAGCTAACTATATATATAGTGATCTAATTAAATTAAAGTACAGACAAATCAAGATACACATACTTCAGTGGCGAGCTGCAGAACTCGAACATCTTGCCAGTGCAAGAAAAGATGATAAGCCCCACTTGAGCATCGCACAGTATTGCGAGCTCGTTCGCCTTCTTTATGAGGCCGTTGCGCCGCTTGGAGAACGTGACTTGGCGGTTCGATGTGTTCTCGATCCTCTTTATGTCGATCTTGCCTCGACCCATTGTTCTTACCTGAAAGTGTTCAAACAAAAGGATATTGCATGACAGAATTCACCTTTTTTTTCTTGACTAAAAGTACAAATTTCAACATATATATGAGTGGTGATGTCAAAATTAGAGCTAAAATTTACTATTTCCGCCGGAAAGACACAATTCAGGGTGTTTCGAACTAAGATATCTAGAATTTAACTCTATTAATTGGAAATTTGGAACAAAAAAAACTAGTAAAGAGTATACAAATGGCATATATACATACTACTTACTTTACCTGCTTCCCTTTATAAATCAGATCAGAAATTAGAAGTTAATGCAAACGGTATGCACACATAAATTTAGCAGAACTAAACATGCTTTTATATATGCTTTTCTGTTTGTTCTCTGATTTTTATTTTGGAATGTCTAATTAAGAACAGAAGCAATTAAACATGTATAGGCATGCATTGAAGGGGAATGAGGGCAAAGACAGACAGACAGAAAGAAAGAAAGAAAGAATTAACAGAACTCACCAAATAGTAGAGCTTAATTTTAATCTGGATGGAAGAACAACTGAACAAGTGACAGACAGTATATAAGAGAGATAAAGATGTGTACTTTATATAAAGAGAATGTAACTATGTACTTGTTGATCTCAAAAACCTAGTACATGTACATCTGAATGAAAATGAGAGAATTGAGGGGGGGTGGACAGATAACAACCCCTGAGCTGGTGTGGACCCTCTTCCCCTGCAGCATTTTTCTCATATCTGGAAACCCTAGCTCTTGCCTACAAGCAAGGCTCTCTCCACTTCTGGCAATGTTTTAACCCTACAACTTAGCTGCACAGTATACAGACTGACTTGAACACTTGCTCGATTTGTCAAGGAATTAAGTAACACTTTTCTTTGTATTATGCCTCTTTTTTTATTTTTGTTTTGTTTTGTTTTTTTGGTTGCCTTGAACATATATGTCAGATATTTATTGCCGAGTAATACCTAGCGTCCATAGAAAACCATACATAGCATCCATAGGTTACATTTTGGGATATAATTGTTACCCTGATATAATTGTTACATTTCAGAATGTATCAGTTACATTTTGTACACATCTATGAACGTATGGACAGTTTTTCAATGGATGCAAGATGTTTCTCTTTATTGCCATGTTGTATATTGCACCTTGGTTGGTTTAATGGTTTCTCACCTAATAAACTTGCACCAGCAAAGAATAGTAATTAAGCTATTATTTGGTTATTTCTTTTGTTGTCAGATGCTCGAGTAATTTTCACTTTTGTACTATAGAGAAGAGTAAATAGTAATTTGATGATTTTAATTGAGGAAAAAAGCTTTTAACACCACAAAAGAAGCATTGCCACAGATAAAAATGTGTAGACATTATTGACCTAACTAAATTGTAGTGATGATCTAATTTTAGTCGTTTATCTATACCTAACAATTAATATATATATTTTGTCGATTTTTATTATTATAATTAATTTTTATTAATATATATACCTAACATTATTATGATTTTTATTATAATTAATTAAGGTCTTAATTAACTTTCCAGTCATTGGAAGCTGAATCAATCGATTTTTAAATAATATATATGCAGCTAAGTTATGCTACAATTAATACAATATAAATATAAACACCAGGGTACATATATAGACTTGTATATATGTGTAGCTTAACTGATCGATTTTTATTGTTTTGTTTTCAATAGGAACTTGATTAAAAATGTTGGATCCAACTTCCAAGATACTGAGGGACAGACTATATATACAGGGTGTTCGAGCAGCTGAACACATACATGCAATTTTATATAAAATTATATAATATAAGATAATGTAGAGTAAAACTACCGTGTTCTTAAGCTCACGGAAGCCTTCCGTAAGCTTAACACAAAAATCGTATCAAACTATATCCAAAATTTTGATTTATATAGCTCAATAACTTTTTTATATCAAAATCATGTGGTATGCAAAAATTTTCCATTTTTAGAGATTTTTAAGTATTTATTACGGATTTTTTAAAAGTTACATATGAAACATTGATTATTTTATTTATATTGTATAGTTGCTATAAGATTTTGATATAAAAATTTGTTGAGCCATATAAATCGAAATTTGGATGTGATTTGATAAATTTTTAGTGTTAAGCTCACAAAAGGACTCTGTGAGCTTGAACACAGTAGTTTTACTCAGATAATGTACATATTACAAACTCAATTTAGAAATTATTCTTTAGCTTCTTACGCATGGGGTTGCATATCTGGTGGTAGCGCATGTTAAGCTAGGTGTGCTTTTTTTTTTTAATTAAGTTATTCTTCTCTCTTTATTGTAACAACTTCTTGTTTGTTCCTATATATTAGAGCGCCTAAATTAGAAAGTAGAATATTTGCAAAAATTATGGTCATCAAATGAAAAATATGGTTTTCCTTCACATTACCGTGGACCAAAAAAGTAAAATATATATATAATTTTGAATACATTATCTTGATAAAAAATAAGATAATAATTTGCACATTTTTTGGCTTAATTAATTCAAAATTTGCAGCACTGCACACATATAATTATGTTTAACCAATTGAAACTTTAAAACATATAATTCTGTGTTTATCAAGTGATATATATGGATAATTAATAATAAACATTATAATTTTGCAAAAACATATAATTAAGTATGTTTTCTCAAGTGGTTAATAATCATAAGAAAAAACCGCAGAACCTTAATTAATCTTACAAATTCCAGAATCAAATAAACACCTCCATTAATTAACGTCTCTAATTGATTTTTCAATGCATAGAAAAGGCAGTAGAGCAAAATCGCATGCAACTGATCAAATACTGAATATATACCTCAAGGAATAATTCTTCGTATTTAATTAAAAAAGACAACCCATAATATATAGCATTTTTCTCTGAAAATAAGAAATTAATTGGCACAAAACATTTGTTGCACATCAATTTGCTAGGATGACGAGGTTTTCAAATTTGCTTTACAACAAGCAACAATCCTTGTCAGGTACAATTTCTACAAGCTCCTGATCAACATAACCAAAAATTCCTATATATAATTCTACTGTTCTACATTACACTTGTGACCTCAAATTTCTATATATCTTGTGCAATCTCGTTACAAATATATATATTCACATGTACCTGTTTTCTTTTTTCTTTTTTCTTTTTTCTTTTTTTTTTTTGAAAAAAAAAAAGTAAGAAGATCACATGTACCTGTAACTTGTAAGCCTAAAAAAGGAAAATTGGTTACAGTACAAACAATTACTGGCAAGTTCAAGGAAGCAGCCATACTCCTCCCCAAAATAGCAGGGACAATGTCAAATTGAAATGATGTTTACACATCTTGAAGAACAAGCTTCTGTTTCATAATTTTGGCACTATCTTCTGATAATACCATATCATGAAAACTTGGAATATATTAATTTGATCATTTAGCATGCAATGAAAATGTATAAAGTAAAATACAAATTGTTTACCATATCATGAAAACTTGGAATAAATTAATTTGATCATTTAGCATGCAATGAAAATGTATAAAGTAAAATACAAATAGTTTACCATAGAACTCACGTCTTGCTTTGGACTGAAATTATTATATCTTATAATAAATGGTCGAAAGTTTATCCCTTGTGAAGAAACTAATATGAGTCTTAAATTTTAATGGGCCGGGACATTAATGTACGTCAACGGTAGTAATCAATCTAAATAAACAATTAACGGCTGGGGTTTCTTCTTTGGGAAAGATAGAACTTTCATGTCAAAAAATTCAATCTCAAAAGGAGTAAAAATATTGACACAAATAAATAGTTATATTATAGCATTTAGTGCAATACAAAAACCATTTTATAACCAATGAACCATAGTTCAATGTTGAATATGACAAATGGATTATTGCAAATAAAAAAAAAATGTCATGTACAATCAATAGAAGTATCTGAAGACACAAATTTTTAAATTTGAAGCCTTTTTATTGTGATGTCAATGAATACAATGTGAGATGAGAAAAGCCCTTCGGAATCCAAAACAATTTGTGAATTGAATTTCAAAACTGCAACCTTCCACAAGGAAGCAACTTCTTAATTACTAAGCACAGAGCATCATCCCCAAATTAAATTAGATTTTCTCGTTGCAATATGCGTCGAGAAATTTTAACTTAAACGGATACTAAAATCTCTTGAATAATTTAATACAATCTACGACTCAAAATAATCGTTTGAAAAAGGAAAAAAAAATATATCAATGCTTCAGAGTTTGCTGGATGGAACACCTACATTACTCTTTCGGACCTTTTGCTCTATGACCCGCGACAGAGCTTTCACTTCCTCTTTTTGGATAAACCGGGGACGACTCAGCCATAGACCGCCGTCTACCACTATCACTGTACCATTCACGTACTTGCCTAATTACATGCAAAGATAAAAATCATTATCATTTTTCAACGAAGAATGCTTCGGTTATTCTTAAAATTGTATTATCGTTAATTAATATATAGATCAAATTGATCGACTTGAGTACACCAGGGACTACAATTTGGACAGGTGCGCTATATCAATTGAATTGGTGATATTTTAGTTCTATAAATGGGGTCGATTAAGGTATAATGGCATAGATGAGAAAAATATACCATTTAAACTTGCAAATAGTTAAAAATTTGTAGATCAAGAATTGGAATAAAAGTTATAAAACAATTTAAGAGAGTATCATCACCTGCTTCAGAAGCAAGGTACAGAGCTGCATTGGCGATGTCAGTTCTCTCCCCCAGTTTATAAAGAGGCATTTGGTCTCTAAATTTGGGACCCATTTCTTCTGGTGCAAGTTTTCTCATGCCAGGGGTGTCCCCAATTGGACCAGGCGCAATCCCATTAACTCGTATGTCGTAATCGGTGCCCCATTCCAGTGCCAAGTTTCTTGTTATACTATCTACAGCGGCCTAATTTAATTTCATAAAAGAAAGATGAGTAAGAACATTCATATAATCTTTAACTGTTTTATCATTTACTAAATTAGCCTCATGGCTTCCAGAAATACCATAATACCCCTAAAGACTGAATTCATTGATGAACAATTTAAGGGTTCAGAGGCTATCTGGTGTATAAGTATAAACATGGGAGAAATGTATATTTAAGATGCTTTTTAGGCTCCAAGTTAAGGTACATAAAACATTGCCTGTGTTTTCTAACAAGTATAGAGTTTAAAAAATAGGGACAAATATAGAGTTTAAAAAAAGTAATTAAAGGTTCTACATATAAACCTTAGCAGCGGCTACGTGAAGCTGGTACCAAGCTGCACCATAATGCAAAGTAGCACTTATATTAATTATGATGCCACCCTTCGATGGGTCTCTTCCGGGCCCACCTTTCTTTAAATATTTCAATGCCTCATAGCTGACGGTATATGTCCCAAGAGCATCAATATCCAAAACTGAGTACAACCAAACCATAAAATAAAATAAACAAATCAATCAATCAAAGAAATCATTGAAAATTTCTTAGGATTTAGCACCCAATTTGCATCCGGTAAAACATTACAGTATCATATAGGTACTACAGAAACTCAACCAGCTGACTATGTAATTCCTTTCTTTTTACTTATATTTTTAGTTTTAGCACAACCAGCAAAACAATTAGTTGAGCTTTTGGTAGACAAAATTATATTGAATGATACTGCACAGATTGGTGATGTGCAGTTCAGGACCCCTACCAGAATAAGGTTCATATTCTTTCAGGTACCTAAACATTAAAATGGTCAGTAGATACAACAGCTCATGTGATCCCATAACTGAGATACAGTCTCAGCTGCACAGAGATTGCACAGCTAGTCTCAGTTGACCTAAGTTCACAAATTATGTACAACCACAGTTCATGAATTATGTACTCTTTCCGGAGAAGAGAGCCCTTATTCATATTTTTTGAAATAACTAATGAAATTGAGCCAACTAGAGAAAAGATTGATGGGGACCAAGGGCAACCAGTTCTCAACTGTTTCCTCTTTTTTGACCTTATTTCTCTCATTTTCATGGTTTCTTTTACTAAACGGATATGATAATTACTAAGATTGAACTATAAATTTCCCATCACCACGAAACTCATTTGAAATCCAGCATAGTTTCCTATTGATTACCAAATTGAATATAGTACCAGTTACTGTGAAACTTAATATTCCTCTATCATTACTTTATCTTAGATATCAGAACAATAAAGAGATTAACTACTACATATTTTATATCAAGATTGGGCACAGTCTACCTCCTGATTGAGTATAATTTCAAGGCCCTCAGCTGCTGAAAAATTGAACGAATTCCACTGCCTTAAATTTCTTTTCCTTCATTTTATGCTGTTCTAGAATCTAATGAGAATTCAGAACTTATAATAAAACTTTTTTTCTAATAAATTGAGACTTACTAAAAAAAAAGTTAACATTTATATCATAATCGAGCACAAGAAGACACAAAATGAAACTCATAACCTGAAATTATTTTCTGCCATAATCTAACTCAGAAAAAAGACTAGGAAATCAGAAGTGGAAGTTAGAAAGAAAAGAAGCCATATATTAGAGAGTATGATAACTGTTTAAGTGGTCGTGACATGGGGAGGTGCACTGGTGGCAACACGAATGAGAAAATCATCTAGACCTAATTGAGATCCTTTCTCAAATTGGGAGGATTGGAGAACAGTGGAAAGCAAAAACAACACAACACGTAGATCATCGTATCACATCAAGATTTGTGCCTGCACAAATCCTAAAGTTATCGGAAAACTACATGCTGTGCTGCAAACAAGTAACTACATAAGAATAAAACCCATTTATACGGATGGATGGCAGGGTATGAGATTGCCAGAAAAAAGTACCAGTACCTCAAAATTATTAATTTCTACACATAATGGCGTTATTACCTGTGCGCAGGCCCTTAGGAGACAAGTCCTCAGGAGACGCAAGGAAGTTACCGGCAGCCCCATTTACCAGTATGTCAAGGTGCCCGAAATGGTTCACAGTTGCTTCTATAACTTTCCTCGCATCCTCTTGCTTCCGTACATCTCCCTCCACACCAATTGCCTAACATTCATACATCAAACTTTTACTTTGTTCTCATAAAATTCAAACTCCAACTAACTAATGTATGTCAAAAAGATAAACAATTGTTAAAAGCTATTCTATGCAAGTTAAAATTCCCTTTTCACCTTTCATCTCCCATGATATGATCATACCGAATTTTACCCAGAAAGAGTAATAACTTACACAAATTAAAAAAAAAAAAAACCAATTACCTAACCTTCGCGACTTCGCATACATCGATATTTTTTATTTTGTTCTCAGAAAATTTAAACCCCAACTATCAATATTTTTATGCAAGTTCCTCCTACGATCATTCCAAATTCTACCCATAAAGATCAATCAATTACAAAAATTCAAAAAACCCACAAAAGGATTCTGATAAATTCTGTCCAACCATTCTCTAAATCAGCAAGAGAAGGCTACCTTGATGCCCTCTTTCTCAAGAGCACCGACTGCGGCGTCGAGGACCGGCCGGCGGCGCCCCATGACGGCAACAGATGCACCATGGAGACCCAATTGCCGGGTGATCTCGAATCCTATCCCCGATCCTCCCCCCGTCACCAGCGCCACCTGCCCCGCCAGTATGTCCCCCTTGAACGGCGACCCCATTGATTGATTGTTGGTTGCCCAGAAAATTGGCACAAAGATGCAAACTTTTTTTTTTTTTTTTTTTTTTTTTTGTGGGTTGATGTTCCTCCCGAGTTAAAGGAGAGGTAGTTGAGAGAATTAAACAGAACGTAAAACTGTAATTAGAGGTCTAATATTAGTTAGTTAGTTAGAAAGAAATTAAAAGGAAGTACTTGTACTTTTGTCACCGAGTCAAAGGCTGATTTTTAGTTTGAATGCAAGTACCAGATTTCTCTGGTCGTAAGCGGTGTCTATTTTTTTTATCTTTTATTATATTTATCATTATCATTATCATTATTATTATTATCATTATTTTTATTATATTTGTCATTATCATTATTGTTATCATTATTGTTATCATTATAATTATTGTTATTATTAGGGAATATGACCAAAAAAATCCCTCAATAGTTGTTGTGACAAGTTGGCCCCAAATTTTTTATTTGTGACAAAGTGACAAACACCTTTTGAACTATACTTCTTGTGACAAATGACCTCTATCTCTTAATTTGTCATATAATACATGATTATAAGGTATAAATGACCAATATACTCTTGCGTGCTTATTTATACAATATTTGACATAATTATGTTTATAAAGTACTCATTTGTAAAAAAAATAAAAAATCCATTGTTAATTATTATAGTAATATAATTTAATAGCCATACTAAAATTTTTATAATATTATTTTATTTCATATGTATTTTTTTTTTATATAGTTACGTAATATACTTAGATTGTAAAAATATGATTTGTTTTGTAAACATCAAGTTAAATTAATTAATATTTTTAATTCATTACATTTTTAGTTTCATATAAATAAAAATATGATCAATTTTGTATTTTTAAATATTTATTATATTACTTATATTTTCAAAATAATTAATAATTTTTCTTTTGTAATTAACATCATAAATATTTTAAATATTGCATAACAAGCATATGAGGATATATTGGTCATTTCATACCTTATAATTGAGTATTAGATGACAAATTAAGAGTTGAGGGTCATTTTGTCACATGATGCATAGTTCGGGTGGTGTTTGTCACACTTAAAAATTCGGAGGCCAACTTGTTATAACCCAATAATTTGGTGGGGTTTTGGGTCATATTCCCTTATTATTATTGTTGTTGTTGTTGTTGTTCTTATTTTTTTTTATGTGGAATGTTTATCTCAAAATTTGTTACATAAGGGTTAATTGAATTCTGAGAAGATTACAGAATTGATTTCATCTTTCAAAGTCTTTAGGGTATTTATTTATTCATTCATTTATTTGGTCGATGTGTATTAATATTGACCATATCTCCATTTTCTTATTTTATAGGGAAAAGTAATGTAGTTGGTTGGCGTTCCATTATCTAATTGGCACATATTTTTAATGAGGAACAAATATTCAAATGTCATGATGTTTCTGTCTTGTACTCTTTATAAATTGTTACAAATAATGATTTACATCAAAACACCACAAAAACATTAGCTTTAGTAGTTGTACACCATATTTGACGAGACAATCCAAATTTGTTTGATCTTTTGTTGTATGCACAAAATAATATATGACCTATTTTTAGTTGCTTTTAGTTGCTTCAAGCAACTGTGTTTTGTGTGTTCAAAACTACTAAACTAGAAAATTTACTAAAGTGAAAAGATTTCTTGCCTTTAAAAAAGTTTTTGTTCCAATTAATATTTACAAGGAGGCTTCCAAAGATTGTAAAGAATCTCACTTGTAATTGTTAGACTTCATTACATGATTTAACTAAGAAGAGGGATCTATTGACAATCTTGACAATAAGATTTTTCAAAAAATTATAAAAATTCATAAAAAAATAAAAAATCTTTAAAATGAAAAAAGTTTTATGGATGCATTATTAACTTATAGATTGACGATGTTTCAAATTTTAATCAATTTGAATATCTTTTGATGCCTTATCAATATTTTATACACTTTTTAACAGTTGTAATTTAACGAATCTTTAAAGAGCTACCAAATATTACTTAAATTGAATGTAATCGGAAACATAATCAATCTATAAGTTAAGTAATACTTCTGTAAACTTTTTTCTATCTTTAAGATTTTTTTGTGATTTTTTATAAATTTTAAAAAAGTACCATTGTCAGGATTGTAAAAATAACCATCGTCAATGGATCCCTCCTCAATAACTAATTAAGACCATGAAAGATGAATCACTAAAATTAAGAAGAAGAAAAAAAAGGCCCAAAGGGAGGAAGAAAAAAACTTGAACACATTTATGGGCCCAATTATTCAAAATAAAACTTATGGGCCTTTTATCCAGACTACATACCTCAATTCAGCACCAGATAATTTTACATGTAAGATTTAATTTACTCGAAGCAAACGGATAACCAATTTTACCACATCACAGACACATTTTTCCAAATAAAAGCACACATAATAATACCACATACAAAATCCTTCATGTTGTTTCAAAGAGCTTGTACTCGGCAAAAAAAAAAAAAAAAAAAAAAAAAAGGCCATTATAATCTGAAAATACTTAAGTTTGATACGCCCACAGCAGTATTTTCCATCTTGATTTGTACAATTTTCTCAAGTGGCCGTTCCCTGTGTATTGAGTATCATTCATTCATTCGTACTAGAAGCATACCCGCGCATCACGACGGGGAATTTCAATTTTTATTCAAGCTAACGATATACTGATGAATTGTTTTTTCAATATCTGAAAAATAAATTCATGGTTGTTTGTATGTGCACAGACTTTCACGTAAGCATAAGCTGAAGCTTTATCGGTTCAACTGTGAGAGTGTGTAATTTAAAGCAGTGGCTATTCGAGTACTGAGAGGGAAAATTTTTCTCCATTTGATGAAAACCGTGACCAAATGGACAGTCCAATTTTTACATGTTTTTTATAATAGTATAGATATAGATAATACATTTCTCAATTTAACATTGCTTAAATAATTCACGAACCCATGTTTCCTTTTGACCTGACAGACTTTGTGGTTTTCATATGCAAACCTGGATTGCTTCCAAAACGATGTCAGTACAGTTTGTTACTTCGGTACAAAGGGGCAAAACTTCAGATCAATTTTTTATGCCCTTCGATTTTTTTTTTTTTAGATGTTTTATAATTTGGAGAAGAGAATTATATAAACCAAAGAAATTTTATTAAACAATTTTAAGAATTACGAATGTTCATTCCCAAGATATTTGGGATTTAATTGTAAAAACAAAAAAAAAAAAAACATAAAATTAGAATAGATATTGGAAGATAAAATATGAAGCTTCTGTGAGATTTCAAGTAGTAAAGTGTTGATTGATTTCTTCTTGCTGTAGTCCACAGTATGACATAGGCTTTTAGGATAAATTTTTTTAATTCTTGTTAAGTGAACTTTTTCTTGGCTCATCAAAATCAGAATTTGTTTATAGATTGAGAAGAGAATTATAATAATGACCAATGTGGAGTTTGAACATTTACTGAGTTTGTTGCCAACCCAAAATGTCTGGAAGAAAGTACAATCATTGAGGTCATGTCGTTATAATTAGAAAAGAACAGAATTTAAGGAAAACATAAAAGAAAAAAATCATACTCTTTAACTCTTGTCTTGCATTATTAATTGGTACAGTTAAGAAAACCTAATTACTAAAAGTTGATAGCAACAGACACCATAATACAACATGTTGTTTTGTGATATGTTATTTTCTATCTATACTAGATGTTTAGTATCATGGAGATTGCAGATTATATCTAGGATGTAAATAGTGGTAATTTTGTTTCAATGAAACAGGTGGAGTTATTCCACTTTTTTCTAAAAAAAAAAAAGAGATACATTCTCTCTCTTTTTTTTTCTTTTTTTTTTATGAAATGGGCTTTGCCCATTTGATAAAACTTTTATTAAAAGAACGCAAAGATTTTGAGATATATTCTCACTGAATTTGTACTAGTAGAATAAGTTGTTATTTGGATGGTAACATCAACAATGACTAAGAGAAAAAATGAAATATAAGCAAATCTATAACTGAAAAACGAAAAATAATATCAATGAAAAAAAATCTATTTTTTTTAAAAAAAAAACATCACTTTAATTTATTTACTTGTGCCATATATATGTCCTGGATTCCTGACTCTGCTAATCCGTTGCCCATTGCTATATGATAACAAAAAAACCAGAGATCATCGTAATCATTTTTTTTTTCGAGAAAAATAAATAAGAAGACAATTTTTGGGGTTTTTTTTTTCAACTAGTAAAAAGCTCATACCTTGCTTTGGGCTGAAATTGTTATTCCTTATAATAAATTTTTAAGATAATATGTAATGGGCATTAAATTGAGATAATTCATATGAGCCTTCAATTTTAAAAGGCTGAGAACGTCAATGGGCATTAATGTACATCAACGGTTCTGATCTATCCAAGAAAATGATCAACGGCTCATGTTTATTATTTGGGGAAAATAGTTCTTTCATATCATTTTTTTCCAATATGCTTTTATATATAGTAAGGATATTGTCAATTAGGTTGGCATGCATTTATTTCGACATTCTAGCATATGCATCCCTAGATAGATCCAAATCCAAGAAAAGCAGACTCTGCTTTTTCGATGGGATGGTCGGGATCGATTACTACACCGATTTTAAAGTACTTTAGTTTTTATTGCACAGATATCGAAGTTTTTCAATGTTTCTCAACTGTCGAATCAAGAAAAGCAGGGTCAGATTCTGGAAAGAAAAGCAGCGGATTCCGATCCCCCTAGATAGTGCACTGATGGCTGTGATCGCATGGCAAGTAATTGTCAATTAGTTTGAAAAAGAGTGCTAATTAATTCTCCAACGTAATTGTCACAATTAATTAGTTGCAAGTATGTATTGATTTTGCTTTTATCGTGAGGTTTGTTACAAATTACAATTTAATAAGAGTCCTGAAACTACCTCATAAATTAGAATTCGGATCACCTGCGGTAACCCAAATTTTGGGTTTACCCGTACAGTGATATTATAAGAGCCCCGTGATTTCTAAAGAGGCCCCGGTCAGTTTGCCCTGACCGTTTTAATGAGATGAAGGGTCCAGATTTAATGGGTAACTAACTCAAAATTTACGGTACCGTAGAGGATATGCACTCCATAAATTAAATATGGAATTCAGACTTGCTACGTTCCATACATATATAAAAGTACTCAATTTACCTATATATAAACATGATTTTTTAGAAAATGAAAATACTTAATTATTATCATTAATGCTACTTATATATCTTCGACAATCAAGATGTATACGCATGCAGACCCAATTAAAAAAAAATGTGGAAGACTTTTAATTAGCTATTAATTTAACAATGTTGGGATTCTTTTACTAACAAAATAAAAAAATCGGACTTTACAATAATCCATTAACTGGCTCAGCATTTCCAATAATATCCATTAATTAGTTGACCCAAAATATTCAAATTATTATATGTCAATATTTATTTATTTGAGATATGATATTATGCTCCATGGTGCGAATCGTTTTTTTGCACCACTGTTTTCAAAATCTCACAAACCAAATTTCAAATGCCAAATATAATTGAACCAACACATTCTACATATTGTAATATGGTAGAATACCAAATTTTATAACTTTTAGAATTTTTAACTATTTTTTTGGATTTTTGAAAGACGGACGAAAAATAATAATAAAATAATGCCATTTGGAATATCAAAAGGTACCAATCTTTGAAAAATCTAAAAAAGTAGTTAAAATGTTCCAAAAAATTGTAAAATCTGGTACTTTGCATAATCTTAATATGCAGATGATGTTGGACAAATCATATCAGTTTGGTCATTTGAGTTTTGGAAATAGAGATTCGATGGCATTGCAAAAATGTGTTTTGCACCATGATGCATAATAACATATCTCTTATTTATTAATTTCTATTTCAAACCATCAGAATATGGCAGGCATCTAAATCGACATCAAATCCCCTATTTCACTGAATTCATATCCTCGGCCATGCTGCACCAGTACCCGGCAGACAGAGAAAGAGAGAGTGACTGAGGGTGGGACCCACCTCACCGAGGTCCCACCTCAGTCACTCTCTCTTTCTTTGTCCGCCGGATTCGGGTGCAGCAGGTCAGAGGATAAGCATCCTATCTCACTAAGCTCACTTGTTCTCTCTCTCTCTCTCTCAATCAGCAAATCATTCCAAAAATTTCACACAAACAAATCTCCACAAATTAATTCAAGAGAAAATCTTATTGCACACCTCAACCTGCACACCACTCCTGCACACCGCTGCCTAGGATCAAGTGTGGTTATGAATTATGTAGTATTCGTGTAACGGTAAACAGAAAAACTAAGTAAATGATCTAGTTATGTCACAATAATTTGAACAAAATTTACAAATTCGGTGTAATCATTCCTGGACTACCAACCTAGAATATTTGAACCTAGAAGCTACCAATCTTACTATACGTAATTTAGCAATTGTAATTTTTGCCCAGTAACATTTTTAATCACTTTTAATTAAAATTACATATGAACGACTGGCTCATCACCAAGAGAACTGAAATTTATAAAGAAGCACTAAAGGCAACCGAATCTATCGAAGGACCCTCTGAAGGCTTTGTTAAACCAACAGAAGTCAGCCAGAAGGCCACCACAGCCTTGATTAAGCAGAACAACACAATTATCCAACTGCTGGTCAAGATAAGCGAAAACCTCGACGACTGTTTGGAAACAGTCAAAGATATTAAGAAGGTCGTAGCTGAGAAATCAGCTGGGACGTCTTCTGATATCTCCGCAAAAACCATTGAAGATCTGGAGAAGAACCTTCAAAAACTCAGTCTCGGAGAACTGATTCGTAAGCCAAAACCAAAGCCTGCACCTTTCTACGTCTTTAAGGACCCACAAAAGGTCTTTGAAGAAGAAAAGCGTAAAGCTTCAAAATGAGCAGAACTCAAACCCAAACAGAGATGGCGTCACGACCATCTATAAGCAACCGTGACCAACAAAATCAAAACCGAGAACAGACCCCCACAGTAGAAGACCAAATAAGAGGCTACAGACTTGGACAGCGAGCACGGCACTCATTAAGCCGTATGATGCCCAGGAGACAACAAGGGTATCAAAGAACACTCGAGTCCCAAATGAATCCAGATGCGGAGCTCAACTTGTCACAATTTAGAAGAGCACAAAATGTTCCTGCTGAAGTACTTTACCAAGCAGGGAGTCTTTTCCAAACCCAGCATCAGGTTTATCAACATTATTCAGACCAGAGAATTTCAGTTGTAGACAACCAGCAACTGGAATTACCATTCATTACACAACAAGGATTTGAGAGACTGCAAAGAGAAGGCCTACAACATCTCCACATGGGCCTGATCATGATTCGTCTCTTTACTCTTCACAGAGTAGCTGCAGGGGTCAATGCCCTTGTGGTAATCCAGGATACAAGATGGTCTGATGACAGATCCATAATTGGCACTATGGAAATGGATCTAACTCATGGGTCTCAGTTGGCCTATATTGCCCCAAATATGATGCTATCCATAAGGGACTTTTATAATCATATCCAGTTGGTGATTCAAACTCATGGATATGACACATGGCGAGCTGGCGAAAGCAACTTGCTGCTGACAAGATCACTTATTGGGAGGCTTTCAAACACTAACTTCACGGGATTCAGATACAACATCAACAATGTATCTGATTATCTCACAAGTCATGGAGTCCAAGCCATCCCAGGGCAAAGGCATACCACTGCAGAATTAAGAGGAAGGCAGTGGGTACTCAGACCAATGCAGCAGCCTGAAGCTCAACATCCTCAAAGAGCAGTTACACAAATGCGAACCGATGGCTCACTACTGCTCAGATTCACAAACTATGGTGCAACGCCGCCACCTCAAGAACAACCAAGAGGTGAATTTGATGAAGAACAATTAGAGGAAGAAATCATAGCTATGGTCCTTTGTTATGATGCAGAAGAAGAATCTGACAATGAGGACGAAACAGAAGATGATATTTTCTGGGGAGCCCTATCTGTCACCGCACAATTAATAGAAGGTCCACAAGATGACTGTCCTATCTGGGATAGTTATAATGAAGAAGAAGCAGAAGTGGATTTTATCAATCCATTTTCTGTAGAAGGTGGTGGGAAGGAACAAAAACAAACCACCGAAACTGTTTTCATGATGCATGATCAAGAAGAAGAAGAAACAGAATACCCAAAACTGAAACAGTTTTTACAAGAAAGAGCTTTCTCTAGTGCAACATCCGGTGTTTATCATCCACCTCCAGAGCCTCTTATGGGACAAATGTCCTATACACCAGCTAGGCTTGAAGCTAAACATGATGGAGCATCAACTTCTCAACCTTCATCAAGCTGGCAAAGACCTAAAAACTTGAGTTTACCAGGAGGAGTTGGTCATCACCATAATGAAATGTGGAATTTACCAGCAGCAATGCAACAACAAGGCGCTTTGCTGGTATTACCCGAAGATATCAGTCTCTATAATGATACCATATCAAGATGGGAATCAATCACTCTAAATCTCTTGAGTGAAAGAACCTTTGATGACAACAAGGCCAAGATGATGTTCATTGAGAACCTCCTTGGTGAAACTGAAAAGAAGATTTGGATCCAATGGCGAATGGCATTCAAAGAACAATATGCTATACTCACAAACATTGCTGATGATCCCCAAAATGTTATATCACAAATCCGAAGAGTAATGCTGTTGGAAGATCCCTACCAAGGAACAACAGATGAGCAAGATCGTGCATACCATGATCTTGAAAGATTGAGTTGTAACAATGTGAGAGATCTCTTCTCTTACATGAATGATTACAAAGTTTTAGCAGCAAAATCTGGGAGGATGTATGTAAATGAAGAACTCTCAGCAAAGTTTTTCAGAAAAATGCCCCCTCTTATTGGCAATGAACTTGAAGAGGCATTCCAGAGAAAGTTTCCTGGTAATACAATTGGTGTCATGCCCAGAATACACTTTTCTTACCAGTATTTGGCAGAGATGTACAAGAAGGCGGCAATGCAACGAAGCCTTAAAGACTTAACCATATGCAGCCGTATACCCATACTAGGAGAATACCATAACAACCGAAAGAAGTATGGTCTTAGAAAAGCCAAGACCTACAAAGGAAAGCCACATGACTCACATGTGCGAGTGTTCAAGCGAAAACATGCTGACCGAGTCCGCAAATGCAAGTGCTTTATATGCGGAGAAGAAGGCCATTTTGCACGAGAATGCAAGAGGAATAGAGGGAACATCGCAAGAGCAGCGGTGTTGGATAATTTGGACCTACCAGATGACATAGATGTGGTGTCAGTAGATCTAAATGAACCTGACTGTGATGCCATATGCAGCCTCTCAGAAGGAGAAGCTGGTAACACGGAGGTCCATGTGCGAACTGCGATTGAAGAAATCCCCTGGGAAGGCGCTATGATGCTGCAAATTGAGCATTATGGTTGGAGAAGTAAAGTTCAGCTTCCAGAAAAGCAAGAACAGTGCCAACACCAGTTCAGCACTGAAGCCCAAATCAATGGTAACTGTAGTTTTTATAAAATTGAAACAAATAAAAACTACAGAATAGGCTGTGAGGATTGCAAACTTTTAGCCTGTGCCATGTGCTCACCATTCTATCTGGGAAAAGAAATACAACCGAAAACTCAACTTGAGCCCAGACAATACTCCAATAAAGATACCCTTATAAAAGAGCTCATAAAATATGTTGAGTTCCTAGAAGCTGAAAATGAACGATTGCAAAAACTTCTACAAGAAACCCAGATACAAACTCCCGAAGAAGAGTTGGCAGAACAAAAACTTCTACAAGAAAACCAGATAAAAGTCCTTGAAGAGGAATTGGCAGAAGAATTCAGAGAACTGGCAATCTCTGATAAAGGAAAGAAGAAAGTAACCTACCCAGAAGAACCAATAATGGAGGAAGATGATGAAGATGGTGAAGCTGCACTCGTAGTCTTCATTGACTATGCAGCATATAAAGCAGAGGTTCTAACACAAGTTCAACAGCCCAGACAGCACAAAAAGATTGATAATAGGCTGTATAACCTGATAGTATCCATTGAAATCCCTGGAGTCAAAAGATTTGATATCCGAGCAATCCTCGACACTGGTGCATCAACCTGTTGTATATGCCAGACAGCCATACCAAATGAGGCACAAGAGAAAACATTATACCCAGTCCAAATCACAGGAGTAAATTCACGGCAAGTTGTCAATACAAAACTCAAGCAAGGACAACTCGTGATTGGGGAAAACAAGTTTCGTATTCCATTCACCTATTGCTTTCCAATGGGCATGCGTGAAGGGATACAGATGCTCCTTGGGTGTAATTTTATAAGATCGATGGCAGGAGGATTAAGAATTGAAGGCAAAGTGCTTACATTCTACAAGAATGTAACAGAGATCCATACCACAACAGAAACAATAGCAGTTCCAGCTGCTATACAAGAATTGGATCTAGAAGAGCATGAATACCGACTAATCCAAGAAGCTGTCTTTTACCAAAACCCGATTACCAACAAAACCTTTGAAAAAAGGTTTAGTCCACTATTAGCTCGTCTAAAAGACCAAGGCTATATTGGGAGCAACCCACTTCAACATTGGGCAAAAAACAAGGTTGTTTGTAAACTGGAGATCATCAACCCGGACCTTACAATTGAAGATAAACCGCTCAAACACGTAACTCCGGCCATGAAGGAACAATTTGATCGCCATATTAAAGCCTTACTCGAAATTGGTGTAATCAAGCCAAGCACAAGTAGACACCGAACAATGGCATTTATGGTCAATTCCGGGACTTCAATTGATCCAAAAACTGGGAAGGAGATAAAAGGCAAGGAGAGGATGGTTCTCAACTACAGAACCCTCAATGATAACACCTACAAAGACCAATACTCTCTGCCAGGTATCAATACAATTTTGAAAAAGATCAGTAACAGCAAGATCTTTTCGAAATTTGATCTGAAGAGCGGCTTTCATCAAGTCGCTATGGATCCAGCATCTATACCATGGACTGCTTTCATAGTCCCTGGAGGATTATATGAGTGGTTAGTCATGCCATTCGGATTAAAAAATGCACCTGCCGTGTTCCAAAGAAAGATGGACGACTGCTTCAGAGGAACAGAAACATTCATAGCAGTCTACATAGATGACATTTTAATCTTCTCACAGATAGAAGAAGAACATGCAAAGCATTTGGAGGTAATGCTTTCTATTTGTGAGAAGAATGGACTTGTGTTGTCACCCACAAAGTTCAAAATAGCTGTACCTGAGGTGGAATTTCTTGGTGCAACTATTAATCGGGGGAAGATTAAACTCCAAGAGCATATAATCAAGAAGATTATCAACTTTGATATGGAGTCTTTGAAGGAAAAGAAAGGGCTTCGCTCCTTTCTGGGTATTCTCAACTATGCAAGGGCGTATATTCCAAAACTGGGTACCAAACTTGGCCCATTGTATTCTAAAACTTCTCCCCATGGTGACAAGAGACTGAAACCGTCTGATATCAACCTAATCAGACAAATCCAAAGTGAGGTTCAAAATCTTCCCGACCTAGAGTTTCCCCCGGAAAATGCCTATATTATCCTTGAAACTGATGGATGTATGGAAGGCTGGGGAGGCGTTTGCAAATGGAAGCCAAAGAAGGCGGATCCTCGCTCAACCGAGAAAGTGTGTGCATACGCAAGTGGCAAATTTCCAGTCATAAAATCGACGATAGATGCAGAAATTCACGCCTGCATGGAAACTTTAACGACCATGAAAATCCACTATCTAGATAAAAGTGAAATAACGCTTAGGACAGATTGTCAAGCGATTATTAGCTTTTATAATAAAACTGCTAACAATAAACCCTCTCGGGTTAGGTGGATTAAATTTACTGATTTTGTGACAGGAACAGGTGTGCATATCAACTTCGAGCATATTGACGGGAGGCAAAATACTCTTGCAGATACGCTATCCCGATTGACTACTTACTGCACAACAGGATGTCTCACCCCAGAACAAACCGCGTTCCTTTCCATGTTGGAGCCAGTTCTAGAGGAAATTCAGACTGGAATGCTGAACGACGCCAGCACTATGCTTCTATGCACTCGTATTCAGACAGTGTTCCCCTATACACAACCGCAGACATCCATGGCATACACTACCATAGGGAACGTAATGGTGGATCACTCACAAATGCCATTATCCACAAAGGCGTCATGCAAGAAGTTAAAGAACTTCAAGCAAGGATGGCCTTTGCACAAATCAATGTATTGAAGACCATGCTTGAACGAGAGTATGAGTATGCCCGCCTATACAAGAATGCCGACTGCGTAATGGGTGATACTTGCCAACTACTTGAAGAACAAATTCCCCAAATTAAGAAAATTGAGAGGGACCTTGATAACCTAATTACATAGTTTGTCAAATGGGGATAAAGGAGCGTGATGGACCCAACTACTGTCCTTCACAACTTTATCTAATAATTAAGTGTGATGAATAATCTGGTGGTAATCTACGGGAAACCACTATTTGCCTTGTGTGGAGTGAGCTCAATTATTTGAGCATCTTTTCTTTTTGAAATTTTTGGCCCACCTGTTTTGGCCAGTAGTGTGCTTTTGTGCTCAATTATTTGAGCATCTTTTTTCTTTTTGAAATTTTTGGCCTACCTGTTTTGGCCAGTAGTGTGCTTTTGAGTTAGTGCGATCCACTTTCAGTGGAGTGGTTGTACTATCTCTCTTTTTCTTCAATCAGTGCACCTAACTTTTGATAGTGGGTGTACTGAGTGGGAGACAAAGGATTGTGGAAATCCCTTTATTCACATGACGATGGGGCCCAACGAGCACCCGGTGTGATAATTGAGATTCCATTCCCAAGTCTATATAAGTGTGTTTTCTCAGAGTTGCAAGACAGAGCTGAGTCCCAGCAAGTCTTACTTCTCTCTCTGTAAGATATCTACTACTCAATAAAATTTCTTTCCTCTTAAACTTCTAGTCTAGTATCTTTTAGCAACGAAGTTTTGGAGTTGAGATCCTAAGAACGGGCGTTTTCTTTCTGGTATCAGAGCTAGATTATTTGGTTAGTAAAGATTATGGCTTTCTAAATTTTCTTTTATTCTAGGTAGTAGGAAAGGAAATGTTATACCAAAATTGTTGATATTGTTCATCTGTGTTGTCCAAAACTAGTCCATTTGCTAATATTGTTTACCTGTTTATCTGAAACCTGAATATTGAGATATGAAATTTTGAACATATAATTGTTGGTAAATAAATGTTCAGACTGAAACAAAAGACCAGACCAGGCCATAGATAGGCACAGAGACGAGTAGTCGTCAGGCCTTGTTGGAACCCGTTTGGATGAGTAAAAGTTTGCACACAAAAGACCACACAATTATAATAAATAACTACCTTGGATTTAGTGGTGTGCAGATCCGGTGTGCAGAATACGGTGTGCAGTTATTTTCCCCCTTAATTCAAAGCCCAAATATGGCCCCACACACGTTGCGTGGCAGATGACAAGAGCTTGACTAGGCAAGGAAACGTACAGGTGGACCATTAAGCCACATTGATTATATAAGCTCGGATGGTTTTTTTTGCAATTATATATACAGTTGGAATGAATAGTGGCACTCAAGAACAGAGATTTAATTCAAGTGATGATGATAATGAGATTTTAAGTGCTTGTTGTGTTGTTTCATCACTTATCAGCAGAGATGGGAACAGAAGATATTGGACATGATATATATATATATAATAATTGTGGATCGGTATCCGCTGCTTTTCTAAAAAGAAAAGCGCATCCTGCTTTTCTAAAATCCGACAGTTGGAAAACACCGAAGTACTTTGAAATCGATGTAGTAAATGATCCCGACCATCCGATTGAAAAAGCAGAGTGTGCTTTTCTTCCCAAAAAAACAGCCGATACCGATCCTATAATTGTCCATCTCTAATCCTTTTTCTTCTAGTTGTACACTTGTACTACTAGTTTGCAATCTTGCTTTTCTTTTCGTACTACGTGATATTAAGATGTGTTACCTCACAATATAAAGAGAATCAAATAACCATATTTTTTTAGTGACCGACGAGTGATCATCAAATTAAATCTCAAAAAACTACATTTTAAATTCTTAATAATAAAACTAAATGATAGAATGTGCTGTATATATGATGTTTTATGTGTACACAAAAAATTATATCATTTTGATTAGCCCACGTCTTGCTTTGGGCTGAAATTATTATATCTTTTAATAAAGCCGAAAGCTCATCCCTTGTGAGAAAACTAATATGAGCCTTAAATTTTAATGGGCCGGGACATTAATGTACATCAACGGTAGTTATCAATCTAAGTAAACAATCAACGACCGAGATTTTTTCTTTGGAGGAGATAGAACTTTCATATCAAAAAAATTCAATCTCCTTTTATTAGGAGTAAGGATTTGCATGAAGCATTAACAAAAATCAACTATACAATATTTTGTTTATCTGTCCTATCTATCTTAATGGCTATAGAAACAATGTTAAATTTTCATTATTTTTGTATATATATTATATATTGAGACGATTTAGAATATATCTAACAGTTCAGATTTATCAATTTATATATAAATAATAAAATAGTCACTGTACGGACCAATGCCCATGGTTATCTGCTCAACTGCGTAGGCACATTATGACGTCAGCCAGCATCACCTTGCAACATTAAAAGCTTTTCGATGGGAATTTTGTGAAACATATAGAAGCCAAAATCAAGCATCACTATTGGTGAAAATTTGACATGACTCAACTTTGACGTCTGTGCGCTGTTCCTTTTCAAAGCTTAATAAACCAAAGTTCTAAAATTCACAAATAAAACAAAGTTATTATGTTCAAGACTCGATTTATAAAAAATATATATATATATATATTTCTGATAATATATATTCTGTTGAATGTCCATCTAGAAATTCGAAATTTTTATATTTTTATTTGGAGCTCATCCCATATGTACATATCCTTACTATATATAAAAGCATATTGGAAAAAATGACATGAAAAAACTATCTTCCCAAAATAAGAAACCTGAGCTGTTAATCATTTTTTTGGATAGATTAGAATCGTTGATTTATATTAATGCCTGTTGGCGTTAATGTCTCAGCCCATTAAAGTTTAAGGCACATATCAATTTCCTCGATATAAGGCCCATTACATATTATCTTAAAAATTTATTATAAGAAATAACAATTTCAGCCTAAAGCAACACGCAGCCTCTTTACTAGTTATAAAAAAACACTTACGAAAGCGTGCTAAAATATTAAAAATTGTCCATTTAAAAGGATAAAACTTATAAAATTTTCTCAGAGCATTTTTTATTTTTATTTTTTTTTGTGGGGGGCCATCAATTCAAAGTTTCAAACATTTGGACTAGAGTGTTTGTACGTAGTTGAAATCTCAGATAAGCACTGCATTTATAATTTCTTTGTTACATCCCTCTCTAAAGTAAGCATATGCTGCAGCCGTATTAAGCATATGCTAAATCTGCGCTTTTCAAGGTGTTCTTGTTGTTTCCAATTTCCCATTGACGTATTAGCTAGTTCTCACTTTCATTAACAGTATTAATTGATCAATTGTCGTTTGATAATTAAGCAAACTGTTTACTTAATTAATTTGTCGTTTTGGATTGAGAAGCATGCATGCACGTGGTTTATATTAGAACCGTCAAATTAGAGCTGCTCGGCCTAGTAAAGGCAGAAAATATTAATTTGCCACGCAATTTCATACGTGATATATCGAGTATAACTACTCTGAAAACGTTCGCATTTCAGAGCGAAATGCTAACAGTCCAAATTATAATTTGTCACACCCGAAATTGTGATTTATGGTTCCCATTAAATTTTATCATATGAAAATATTAGGGGATACAAAAATTTCTATTTTTAGAGCTTTTTAAGTATTTATTTCGGATTTTTTTTAAATCCACGTACAAACAAGCACTATTTTATTAGTATTTTAGAGTCATTTTGAAAAATCCGAAACAAATACTTAAAGAACTCCAAAAATGGAAAATTTTTGTATCCACTAATATTTTTATATGATGGATTTAATGTGAACCATAAATCGAAATTTTGGACGTGGCAAAATATAATTTGGACCGTTAGCATTTCAGAGCGAAATGCAAACATTTTCATATTAGTATAGCTCGTGATATATCATATTAATATTCATATATACGTGCTTGGACATCTAGCTAGCGTTATTGAGAATTTTTATTATGAATTATAGGTATTCTTTTTTTTTTTTAACAAATGAGTAATATGATAAAGTTATTGGTTTGAATAATAATAAATCATTTAATTTACATGATTTAATTATGTATCAATGAAACCACAGGTGTTTGTCTGCTCTCTTATTTGATAAACCCATTGTCAAAATTAATTAACAAGGATTTCTTCATAAAATTAAAGACAGAATTTTTTTAGATCAAACTAGTTGCGAACTATACGCATAAGTACTTTTAATTGTTTAGTCTTTTAGCTTAAATAGTTACGTGTTAATTGAATTAATCAAATAAACTCTTATGTTGATCAATTCTGATTTTATGCTCACTATATATCTAATGGAAAGTGACAAGATTGTCGGATGTTGATGGAATTAAAGAAAATTACAGGAATAAAGTAGAAGAGATCGAGCAACAAGAAATGGTGGAAGTTCGTATATACCACCAAAATAATAGTAGAAGATTTTCTTCTGGAAGAGACACTATAGAGAAACCATCCTTGTTATTTATTTTCTATGATGAGCAATTAAACATGCACCTATACAAAATTCTAATTAATACCAAGTAAGTGAAGGTTTTATATGGAAATTAATGCTCCCATCTGCCTAGTAGCTCAAGTGGTAGCTAGCTAGGATGATTTTCAAGAAGTTATGGGATCAATCCTCCATGCGCACACAATAAAAAGTTTCAATAAAATTGGTGGAGTATTCCACTTTCTTCAAAAAAAAAAAAAAAATTATACGCATATATATATAGCTCACTAGTTCAGCTTTGAAAATTCTTTGGTGATAAAAACAGAAATTTTCCTTACTATTATTAATGTTTTTTGTTAATTAAATTGTTCTTCGTATTGTATTCACATACAAGTTAGACTATTATGCAAACGTTAACATTTCTGACCAAAATGTTAACGCTTCAAAATTTATGTTATCATGTCTGAAATTACGGTTTATGGAGCTAAATAAATTCTTCATATGAAAATATTGGGGAATACAAAAATTTTTATTTTTAGAGTTTGTAAGTATTTGTTTTGTAATTTTGAAAATAGCATGTACAAACATCAATATTTTATTAATATTTATGAGTTTTTTTTTCTAAAATTCAAAACAAATACTTAGAAAACTCTAAAAATGAAAAATATTTGTATCCCCCAATATTTTCATATGAAGAATTTATTGAGCACCATAAACCATGATTTCGGACATGATAATATAAAATTTGAAGCGTTAGCATTTCGGTCCGAAATGCTAACGTTTGCATAATAGTCTAACTCTTCACATATATATCAAAAACCTATTTTTTTTATTCTAATAATTTGAATAATAAATATAAAAAGAAAATAGTTTTTTTCCTCATAAAAGGCAAGGATAAAAATCAAAATAATTTCCCTCAACTAAATAATAATGTATGCACACAGTTTTGATTAATTAATTAAGTGCATTCTAAAATAACATTCGAATTAAAACGCTACAGATCGAGATCCTGAACAACATCATGTGGTAATCATGGCCACATGCTCCAGGGTACATAACTTAATTTCTTAATCATATCAATCGGAATAATCAAGTACATTTATCTGGTACAAACTACAAACTATTTAGATTTAGCTAAGCCAAGCATGTGTAGTTTGAGAATCTTAATCAATTAGATCGTGACCAATTAATTGAGGTCAAAAGGATCCATTATCTCTGAATTAAAAAGAAAAGTCATAGATATCGATAATTAATTAAGTTCATGATCAGACATTATTATATAATTAATTAATTAATGACCAGTTAATTTTGCTAAACAACTTATAATGCAGCTCATTTATAATTTCCGCAAACTTAATTAATTTGTCTATACAATTTCGTACCTATTGGAACGTGCGACGATCAATCGATCAGAATTACTATAACTATTATTATGATTAATTTTCTGTTATAATATAATTGCCAACTATACTATATATATAGAGGAGGGATCCATTGACAATGGATAACTTGACAATCTTGACAATGCCTCTTGTAAAAAATTTATAAAAAATCATAAAAAATCTTAAAAATAAAAAATAATTTATAGATGTATTACTTGACTTATAGATTGATAGTGTTTCAAATTTCAATCAATTTGAATATCGTTTAATGACTTATCAAAATTTTGTACACTTTTCAATGGTTATAATTCAACGGATCTTTAAAGAGCTATCAAACGTTGTTTAAATTGAATATAATTGGATACATAATCAATCTATAAGTTAAGCAATACTTCCGTGAACTTTTTTCTATTTTTAAGATTTTTTTATTTTTTATAAATATTTAAAAAGTGGAATTGTCAAGTTATCAATTGTCAATGGATCCCTCCTCATATATATATAGACACACACAATTCATTTGGCTGCTTGACTTATTGTGTGCGAATGCATGCAGGAAACTGCCTTTTATTTACGAAGATTCGTATTTATCTGATTTATTATTGTATATATTATATTAATGAAATGCTAGCTCTAAAGTCTAATATAAAACCTGTGCGTATTTTTTAATCATTTAAAAAAAAAACTGATCATAGGATTAAGAAATATATAGATAATTAATTAATTAGATAGTGAATATTTTGAAGTACCAAACTTTTTGTACTATATACTTTCGAGTACAAAGTATGTCAATAGCTCGAACCCTATTTTATTTGTCAAAGGGAACTATTCAATATTCTCCAATAAAATACAACATATTATGCCTTGTACATCCTACAACTTATCTCATGTACCTCCATACCTTTTTATTTTATTCAATATAAAAAATAGTAGGACGTTCGTCTGCTACCTTAAAAAAAAAAAAAATTAAAAAAAATATTAAAGCACTACCCATTTATTATTTTTTTTTTTCAAATAGAACTGATGTGACCATACATACTAGTTTACTACTCATGCATATACACTATTCAAGTAATATAATAGAGATATAATAATAACAAAGAGACGAGAGATATATTCAATTCAAATTAAATTAAAAAAAATTAGGCTTGTTTAATACAAGTTTCTATTAAAATATGGCAAAACAAATTCAACCAATTACACAACTTATAAGCGGATATTGTAGACGAAATAATGGTCAGCAAATCTTCAATATTTTTATTATCTAAAGAATTATGCCTAATAATATGTAATTAACTCCTTCAGAAAACTTCGAATTCGACCCCACAAAATATATGTGAATGATATCCCGTGTATATTGATCATTTAAATTGAATATAAACAGAGACATAATCAATCTATAAGTTAAAAAATATTTCCGTAAACTCTTTTTATTTTTGAGAATTTTTATTGATTTTTTTGTCAAATTTTAAAAAGTCCAATTGTCAAAATTGTCAAGATAATTACGTATTGTCAATGAACCCCTCCCCTTATAAAAATACAGTTCAGGCAAATTTGGTTAGCAATTACCGTTTAGCCCCCTATAATTAACATATATATAATTTTATACTACTAAGTACTGTCACAATTCTGACTTTGACTCTGCCCCTGACACCAGCAGCAGTGGATGAATTAAAATTGAGTTGTTCTTTCATTTCCAAATTCCAAACTTCCAACTCTCTTATCTTGGTCTTCACTGATCTTTAGAGAAGGACGTGATAAGATAGCTTACCTGATGTATCTTGTCAATGGTACAACCTGATAAGCTTTAGCTTTAGGCTTCTCCTTCTCCACATGTATATATAAACAAAAGTCACCCGGCATAACTATTAACTTCCCCATCTTATCCACTAATTCATTCAGGTAGACTTTTTACAATTCGTGGAGTACTAAACGTGATGATAAGCTGAGACCTCAGTGAAAAGGAAAAAGGTAGGATAAAAGTATAAAACCGAACACTTCCACTAGAAATATATAATGTCACTAACTAGTAGCTACAGGAAACAAAAGGTGGGTTGGGCAGGAGTTGAGGACCGCTGGAATTACATAAAGAGTTCCTCAAAAAAAGAAAAAAAAATTACATAAAGAGTAAGAGGAGGGATCTGATAACTATGAATGTTAGTGATTGTGGTGACCATTTTATTATTTATATATAAATTAACAAATTTAAACCGTTAGATATATTATGAATCATCTAAATAACATAAACAAAAAAAATGATAGAGTTTTAATGTTGTTTTAATAGTCATCGAGAGAAGAGAAAAAATCATAAAATTTGAACCGTCGATTTTTGTTAATGCTTGATGCATGTGTAAATAAAACCAAAATGATGTAATTTTTTTGTGTACACGTAAAACATGATATATACAACATATTATATCAATTAGATTTGTCATTTAACCATTTAAATTGTAGTTATTTCAGATTTAATTTCATGGTCACTGATCGGTCACTAAAAACATGGTTATTTGATCTCTATCAAAGAGTAATGCCTAACGTCTATAGAAAAACCATCCATAGAGTTCGTATGTTATATTTCGAGACGTATTTGCTATATTTCATAATATATTTATTATATTCAGTATCTATGGATATATGTATGGACGGTTTTTTAACGGATGGAGATGTTTCCCTTACATAAAAAATGGTAGTGGTAGGCCCTCACCAAATATCAGGATCGCATAACATACTGCAGATTTATCTTAAACCATTCAAGTCAGATCACGGAAATCACATCATGTCAGTCTGACCAACTAATAAGTGCGTTTCCTCCAAAAAAAAAAAAGTACGTTAGTTTTGTGTATATATATATATTTTATCTGTAAACTTGCACAAAATTAGTGTTTTAAACATCACTATATTGTATCAACTGAAATAACTATTTTTACATAGAGGAGGGATCTATTAACAATACTTATTTTGACAATCTTGACAATGAGAATTTTAAAAAATTTGTAAAAATAGTTAAAAATTCTAAAAAATATAAAAAAGTTTATAGAGATATTGTTTAACCTATAGATTGATTATCTTTCAAATTATATTCAATTTAAGTGACGTTTAATAGCTCTTTAAAGCTCGTTAAATTTCAACCGTTAAAAAATGTATAAAATTTTGATGAACCATCAAACAATGTTCAAATTTTTTGAAATTTGAAACACTATTAATCTATAAGTTAAAGAATGCATCCATAAAAGTTTTTTCATTTATAAGATTATTTATGAATTATTATAAAATTTTCAAAATCTTTATTGTCAAAATTGTCATTATAAGCATTCTCAATGGATCCCTCCTCTTTTACATAAGTACATAAATTCATTTATTTTCCAAATATTGTCTAGGATTCGTTTTTAATTTGTGTTTAAAGGAACAAAGTGCAAAAGTATACTTTAAGATTATAGATTTGTAATATAATTGATCCGAGCTAGCTAACAACAACATTTTTTATAATTAGTGATGGCATGCATTTCTTTCACCTTGTTAATCAATCAACCTTAATTAATCAACTATCACTTGGGCATATTAATTAAGTTAATTAAGATAATTAGGTAGTCAAGCGAGGATTTCTTTTCTTAATTGGTTTTGATAGGGAGAGGAGAACTTCTAGTGAAATTTTAGTTAATAAAAATTGAATTGAGTTTGTATGTGTTAGGCGACGTGGCTGACCACGTATGCTTAACAACTGATGATGGAGACTTTTGTACGCTCACATCGTTTTCTCTCTCTACCGTATTTTATTTTATTTTATTTTTTCAGCCCTTGCATGCTATTTTTTTTTGACTTCTTAAAAGAAACTTAAAATATTTTTTTGGATTTCTATCTTTTTTCTCTCTCCCTCAGGGGGGAGGAATTGTCAAAAAAGAAATAGATATCGCATATTTGTATATTGTCTAGAAGTAAAAGTCATAAGGATAAGGAGTTTTATTTTTATTTATTTGGAAAACGGGTGGTAGCTCCATTGGCTACGAGAGAAGTTTTAGAGTTGTTACTTATTCAAAGGTTAAGAGTTTGATATCTGTCTAAGAAACTTTGCGGCCATCACAAATAATTTCAAAAAAAAAAAAGAAGAAAGAAATATAAGTTTTTTTTTTTTTAATGTATTGATCTATTGAAATTGGAACCATATCTTAAATGCACCACACACTTCTGTAAGTGCATGTGGCATTTTTATATAATTA
Organism: Cyperus esculentus; assembly: GCA_030179965.1. Classification (NCBI taxonomy): domain Eukaryota; kingdom Viridiplantae; phylum Streptophyta; class Magnoliopsida; order Poales; family Cyperaceae; genus Cyperus; species Cyperus esculentus. The sequence continues at coordinate 2,945,830 of JASGLE010000043.1, forward strand.
ATTTCACGAGAAACCATAATAATAACAATAGTAAATATCCCCTTGACATACTAAATTATATTTCTCAATAAATGAAAAATCAGAGAGAAATTACTTCATTAGTTCTTTCGAGAAAACTTAATTTTATTTCCCGGAAATTGCAAATGAATTTTTTGGTCATAAAGTCAACATGAACAAACCCAACTTGCCTTATAATTATAACTTGGAATAAAGTTAGGGGAAGATATGATATCTTAGTCAATTGGAAAAAAAAAAATAAATATTGGACAACTTTAATTTTGTGGCAATTTCGGAGTGGGAATTGATGCTTCATTATATCTCTTATAAGAATCACCTTTAACTTTCTAATTTCTATTTCATCAATTTTCACCGGTTATAAAAAAAAAAGAAAAAAGAAAAAACAAAGTTAAAATTAAGCTTAATAAAGGGAAAATCTTAATTGAACGATTCAGAACAAAAATTGAAAAAAAAAAAAATAAGGAACTTATCAACATGGACAGTGGCGGACCTTGAGCCGAAATTAAGGAGTAGTCAATCAAATTTAGTTAAGTTTACAAGATACATTAATCAATCTATTTCAATAATTTACATGTAATAACTAATTTTAGGAGGGGCAAACTCTGATTATTATAATAATTCATTGATTTATATGTGTTTTTTTACAAAATTTCAAATATTAAGAGGGCGACTGCCCCGGGTGGCATCATCAGAGGTCTGCCTCTGCATATGGATTGTCAGTAACTAAAGATTCGAATAACAATACATATTTTTTTTTTTGTAAATATTCAAGAGAAAAGGTTTTGTTTAATAATAAAAAAAGTCTTACAATCCAAAATAAAATTGAAAAAAAGAGGGGTGTTGTTGTGAATTTCTCCAAATTGTTGATTGATTATATTTAACAGATAATAAATAAATGAACGTGGTACTTGTGCCCTGTCTGGTATATATGCACGAGGTACCAAGTTGATTAAGCAATCCTAACTATACTGATTATATAATTAATCCACACAATCATATGGTAGTTAATTAAGTTAACTATTCGGTGATCTCATTAACACAAGGTTTAATGAAATCTCTAATCTCACAATGTGAGTATATATGCGGTTATATAGTATAATAATAATAATAATAAAAACTGGATTTCTGAATGGACCAGGACATGGAGAATTTTATTAACTCATGAAATGACAAATTGGATGTATAGCTTCATGAAGTCATGAGTCATGACCCCTCCCCTACTACTACTAAGTTCTATAGTTTTTCATGGGACCGGTGCATATTTGTATAAGAGTAAGACCAACGTCCATAGAATGGATAACCATAGAAGACACAAAGAATGTGACAAGTGAGGCCCACAATGTAACTCATGTGTCTTTTATGGTGATCTATAGAATGGACGCAAGATGTTTCCGTTTGTATAATTGTATTGTTCAAATGCTAATATAATACGAGTGAGGCTACTGTGCTTTGCAAAGCACAGTAGGGTAGTACGTTTCGGCTCGATATCGCAAAACCATAGCTCAAATGGTTAATCCAAATCGCTCAACACAATCTACGTATTGAAACCTTGTTGATTAATGATTTTTTTTTCCATTTCTAGGATTTTTTAGCTGCTTTTTTTGGATTTTTAAAAGTTGTATGGAAAATACACCAAAATTTGAGTTGGTAGCCGCTGTCGACCTTTTAAAAAAAGAAAACACACCAAAATTAGTATATAAATAGGACCATTTTTAAAAAATCCAAAACAAAAAAAATTCTAAAAATGGAAAAAAAATCGGTAATCTACAAGGTATTTAATATGTAGATTGTGTTGAATGACTTGGATTAACCATTTGAGTTACAGTTTTTTGATATCGAGCCGAAACGTACTACCCCATTGCGTTTTGCAAATCGCTATAGCATCACTCATATAATATATATTTTTTTCAAGTGTTATTCGCAACATTTTTATTATGAAATGTAAAATAACAATTGCGGTTTTTAGCGTGAATAAATTGAGATTAACATACAGAGCCAAGTTATTCTATCAGATATTGGCCTCAAGTTCTTTTCAGCCGGAGAACAACTCGGGTCCTTAAAAAACATGACACCATTTTGGACTTTAAAATAAATAAAGTAATGATACTATGAGTTTAAGCTCGCTAAAGTGTACTTTAGTGAGTTTGACTCAAATTGTGATTTAGCTTTCATATCATTTTGGACTTTAAAATAAATAAAGCAATGCTAATATGAGTTTAAATTCACCAAACACTTTAGTGAGTTTGACTCAAAAAATATACTTCAGTATTTCTCAATTGTAATTTATGTCTTGTATAAAATTCTTTATATCAAAATTTTTTGGAATATAAAAAATTTTCATTTTAAGTATTTGTTTCATACTTTTTTTAAGAAAAATTATCTTTACCCCCCATAACTATCGATAAAACAGTGGCACCAGGCGTACTAGCGCTTTATTCAAAATTTATTAAAAAAAAAATATTAGAAGTTCTTGGCATCAAAATAAGCATTGTGAAGTTACCATTAAGTAGTTGACTTACTTATTATCAGCATTACGCAAAGTCAATGATAATTATGTCTAGTAATCTGACCATTAATTAAGAAGTTCTTTTATTTAAAACTTAATCTATATATGATTTAGTACAATTAATCGTATAGATTACCATTCAAATATATTGTCGTTACCAGGTATGAATTTTTTAGATATAATTATTAATTAATTAATTAGGCAAGATTTATTCAGGTAGAACTTATCCGTAGGTCTACGGTCTACTTATATATATCCATAAGGATACGAATACGATTTTGTACATAGCATTAGCAAGTCAACAACATCATCTATTAATTAATTATTATACTTGTTATCTAACACAATATATTTAACTTAATTTCAACACTAATCAACATCTGAATCCATCTTTAATTATACGGCGACTTTGTCTGGACTCCACATACATGCTTAATTATCAAGCACTTAATCCTAATTTTGCTATTAATCATGACACGAGTCATTGTTAAGCTTTATAAGCTTTATAAGGCAGTGATGAAAAATGATCATTAATTTACAATTTTCTAAGGTCAACAAATGCAAAATGAATAAAGAATGCAACTTTGGTTTTATATTTATATAGAGAAACATCTTGCGTCCATTGAAAAACCGTCCATACAATTATAGATGTGTATGATGTATCAGATACATCCAAAATGTAATACATGCATCCTAAAATATAACATATAGACGCTATAGACGATTTTTCAGTAGATGCTAGGTATTACTCTTTTATATATGTCAATATGGGTAGTCAAGTAATGCCACTACTTCACGGCAAACTGACAATAAAAAAAATATCCCAATTGCAACTTCCACTAAGTATAATATTTTTGTTGAAATGGCCTTCCAATTTATTTATTTTTCTATCCATAGTTCCATACCATAATACAATTACTGACCTATCACCTCCCAAATTTCGTGAACAAATTGATAGATAGATAGGCTCAATTAGAGCTAGATGTGCAAAATATTTTATTGAAAACCCAATATAAAATACACATGCACATTATTTTAATTTTGTAACTATTTTTTTATAAACGTTATCATCTCAAATACATAACATATAAAGGAAAATTTACTATTTAGTCCCCTAATTCCTTAATTGAATTAAACTAGTCCTCTAACTTAATTGCACAAACTTGATTCCTAAAAATTACAAAATAAATTAATTGGATCCTTCACCTTCACTTCATAAAAAAAAAAGGAACAAATTACCCATAACTATAACAGAAATGATTTTCGCCCCAATGATCTCACTGTATAAAAATAAATTTTTATTCGACAACTATAAATGAATATCACCCAATTTTATCAAATTCATCTGTAACCAATAAAATTATCGGGTTTGACTGACCCAACAAAAATTGCAATAATGATTTATTAATACAAAAATCACAACAAAATTACAATATCATCCATCAAGTACCAAAACGATTTCTTATTATTACAGCTCATTTTTTAAAATCCCCCAAAAACTACCCCGAAATTTTGGGAAACCTTAATTTCATCTCAATTCAAATGAAATCCTTCCTAATCCTTCCTTCCCGTTTTATTCGGTGTTTGAGGGGAGAAACTACACCGAATCCAACAGAAGCCTCCTGTGATCCTGTCTGTCATCATTTGATGCCTCTCCGTTCTCTGTCTCGCTGTCCCTCTCCATTCCCCCAGGTCCACTTCCCTCCCTCTCCCTCCCTCCCCCAAGCTCTCATGCCTTGCATTTGCATTTGCATCTTGTTTCCCTCACTCTCTTCTTCTGTCTGACTGTTACACACCCATTGTTCTGTTCTGCTTTGTGGGTTGTTTTGTTCTGTTTTGTTTCTGTTTCAGTTTCAACTTTCTGTTTTGATCTTGATTTTTGATTGATTCTGTGGAGTTTTGGGATTGTGGGTATTGTTGGTTTTGGGTTGGTTTGGTTTTGGGGGGGATTTATATTGGGTAATAGATTAAGGGAAAGATTTTTTCTTTTGGTAAATTTTTGATGTGATGCCCATTTTGGGGAATTTCAATCAACCAATTCTGTGTGTTGAATTTCTTACTTCCTGCCTTTTCCATCCATCCAAGCATTTGTGAGAGTTCTCAAGAGATCAGTTCTTCTTCCTTTTTCTTTATTGGGATTTTGAGATAGTAAAGGAACATCTTTTAATTTTTTGTTACTCAAACAGAGGTGGAGAGACTTGTTCAGAACTCTAATCTGTGATCAGGAATTTCTTCAAAATTGGAGGCTATGCATGCAACAGTCTCAGCAAAAAACCCAATTCAGACTCCCTTTATGAGCTTCAAACTGGGCATAATTTGGTGAAATTGAGGAGAATTGAAGTGCAATCTTGAAGAATTTTGCTTGGATTAGATGAATTCAGTTACCATGGATGAAGGAACGAGTAAAGGAATGATGTGGGAATTGGATCAGAACCTTGATCAGCCCATGGATGAGGAAGCAGGCAGACTGAGAAATATGTATAGAGAAAAGGTCTTTTTTTAATGTTTTTTTTTATGTTTGCAAATTGAGCAACTTGGTTTATTTTATTATTTTTTGAAAAAAAAAAAGAAAGTGCCCAAGTTAGTTTATGAGTAAACTAACTTTAGAAATTTATTTAATCTTTCCATCCTTTTCTCCTCTTATTATGGAACTATGTGTAAAAACAACTTGAAATACTATGTATTGAAGTTCAAAATTTATCAGTACCAGTATATGTACCGATTGAGATGCTAAATAACTTTAAGAAAAAAGCTCAATAATAGAAAAAAGAGTAAATCTGTTCTAATTGTTTTTGGTGCAGAAATTCTCATCAATATTACTACTGAGACTTGCATTCCAGAGTCTTGGAGTGGTGTTTGGCGATCTAGGCACATCGCCATTGTACGTATTTTACAATATTTTTCCAAATGGGGTAGAAGATGATGAAGACATAATTGGGGCACTCTCACTAATTATCTACTCTCTCACACTGATACCTCTTATCAAGTATGTCTTTGTTGTGCTTCGCGCAAATGACAATGGTCAAGGTAATAATATTCTTATCTATTTGATTAATTTTTTTTTTTCGGACAATAAGCAGCCTGGTTGTTTTATTGGTGCTCTATTTTTAATTTTAGTACCTCATGATGCCTACAAAATTTTCCGGAATATTAAGAAATGTAACATGTCAAAGAATGTTGAATGTTTTTGCTTGCTTGTTTGAATTTGCGGAGAAAGGTAATTCAGTCATGTTTTGATAATATAGTTGTAAATGTTGTTCATCCAGATTATATTTTGGAAGAATTCAGAAAAAAAAAATATATATTTATATGCACATCTGAATTGTGTCCAAGATGATGTTGTTATACTTCTAAATTTAATAAAATTTAATATATGTGACTGTAGGTATTGTACTAATTTTGTATGTGACTGTTGGTATCGTGTCAATTTTTATGTGACATTTGACTTATATAAAATCCAGGTGGCACATTTGCACTTTACTCACTACTTTGCCGCCACGCGAAAATAAATACAATACCTAACCAGCACCGTACTGACGAGGAGCTGACAACATACAGCCGTCAGTCCCATGAGGTGAATTCGCTCGCTGCGAAGGTTAAGAAATGGCTGGAGACGAACAATTACAAGAAAAATGCACTTCTTTTTGTTGTGCTTATCGGTACCTGCATGGCCATAGGAGACGGTATTCTCACCCCGGCTATTTCTGGTAAGTATGAGACGGTATTCTCATACCCTTAACTTTCAATATGAGCATGTACTTTGATACTTCTGGCGGTAATTTGGAAGTAATATCATCAGACCTGTCATTTTCTGAAATACACTTGCTTTTATGTAAGAGTGAAGCCTGCTTTGTACACTACTTTATTCTTTTGGGATATTGAAATTTCATAAAACTCGTGAAGCTATCTAGTTTGTAGCATGCTGTCTGGATGTACGTCTATATTTTGCTAGTTTGTCCTCAATCACTTCTTAATGGTGTAGGCATATTGTTGTTGTTATTAATATTATTACTACTGGTATTATCACTGGTACCATTATTAGTTTATTACGATTAGGACTATTACTATTATTATTATTATTACTAATACTATCTAGTTTGGTTTTCGTGACTCTGCTTGGGCTTCATGTCTTGCCTTCCACAACTTGTTTGTGCTGTAAATGCTGTAATTGTGATTAAATTGTGTTCTTGACAACAATACCTGATGCTCAAACATAAGAGTTTGCATGGGTTGAGTGCATGTTTCGGAAGCATAGAGTCCTAAAAAAGGTTAAAAAGTTGCGGGTCTTTAAATAGCAAGGACTGAAATACCAGACTCTAATTGTGATATTACAGTCTCATCCGGGGGATGCTGAATCAAACAAAAATTTCTAGGTTCCTGTGTTCTAATGTACCCGCACTGGCATGGATGAGCTCACTGGTATACTATAATGATACAAAAGTTCGTACGCGGTTGTTGTTCTTTCCAGCTTTATTGGCAAGTTCTGGTGTACTTTCTGTTTCATGCTATTCTAGTCCTTACTGAAGACAAAAGTTCAGTATTGTTACAAATTGTTTCGGGTTGCGTCATTTGCATCTAATAGGTTGGTCATTCCTAGGTTGCTTGGGTCTGCTTTGGGCATACTTTGGATCAGTTTGCTTGCTCTCAGTTTATGATGTCCTTTACTGGTGTCATTGCCTTTTCTGATCTGATTGGTCTATAATTTTACTTTCTTTTTGGAATGAAGTGGTCTCCAGCTTATCTAGGTTCCTCAGGTTTTATCAAGTATTTTCATCTCTAGCTCTAGGCCGACCTTAAAAAAAAGCCAAAGAGTGTGTTCTTTATACATTAACAGAATACCAGAAAGAGAAGCTCTAAATATTCAAGCTATTCGCAAAAGATGCATGTTGCACGTATTTATATTATCACTTACATATTAATTTAACACACACTGCAGTTCTTTCGGCATCTGGCGGCATCAGAGAAGAGAACCCGAAAATGAGCAACAGTATGTTACTGCCCTTTCAACTGCTTCATTCATACTTACATACAAAAAGATTATTTATAATCTTCCACAGCTTTACTTCATCATCAATATTTACATTATGTTACATTGCTTTCAGATGTTGTGGTAGTGGTGGCGGTGATAATATTGATTGGATTATTCTGCATGCAACACTATGGTACAGATAAAGTCGGGTGGCTGTTTGCACCAGTAGTGCTACTTTGGTTTATAATGATTGGGTCAGTTGGAGCAATCAATATATGGAGATATGACAGTTCATCTCTCAAAGCATATAACCCGGTTCACATATACCGGTATTTTAAAAGGGGCAAGTATGACAGCTGGACCTCTCTTGGCGGGATAATGCTTTGTATCACAGGTATGGATATTTGAATTTATTGTGTACATTTTTAATTTAACAGAACACTTTTACTAAAGCGTTAAATCAACTCTTGTGCTTGAAAGCATTACTTTTTGTAAGGTTTCTTGCATTATTGTCAGTCCAAAAAAAAAAAAATCAGCACGTAAGGTTTTGATATAATTGTTATGCTAACTACAGTTGGTCTATGGTGCATTAACTATGCGCATACTTGCCAAATGTGTAATTCTTGGAGGTTCATCAGAACTTTCCGTGCTTTTGATTTTATGTATGTACTTGTACAAGAATTGAGAAAATATGTTTACTTTTATTTTTCTAATAGGTACCGAAGCGCTATATGCTGATCTATGTCATTTTCCTGTATTGGCTATCCAGGTATATCAATGATGTTTCAATACAAATCTTATTGATATATTTTGTTTTATTTGATACTTCCAGCTATTGTATATCAGACTATTTGTTTATTGTGTTTTTAACTATTTGGTTTGTTTGGCTATATAGTTACGTGCTCTTTGTTTATCTGGTATTTCTTTTAATGCTGCAGATAGCATTTACCGTGGTAGTGTTCCCTTGTCTGTTATTGGCATATACTGGACAAGCTTCATATATCATTTCTCACAAAGACCATGTGCAAGATGCTTTCTACCGTTCGATTCCAGGTTCTTGTTCAATTTTCTTCCTTCTTCCGTTTACTCTCTTTAATCAGATATAATTCTTATTTTTATAATTTTTTTGGAATGGAAGGAAAAAATATTCACTTTTTGTGAATCTGTAGAGCTCATTCCTTCTGAAAAACTAGCCCCTTGGATATCAAGAATGGGAATGTTTTTGTAGCATTTGTTAACAAACTAGGTCTTACCTGAAATTCTGACAAAATCATCATTCATGAACATGTTGTAGATAATGTTTTTCCTTCTCATAGAAGCTTCTGATGACATATTTTGTAATTCCTTTTCTAAAACAGCTCAGATTTATTGGCCAGCATTTGTAGTAGCAACGGCTGCTGCTGTGGTGGCAAGTCAGGCAACTATATCAGCAACGTATTCTATAATAAAACAAGCCTTAGCACTTGGTTGTTTTCCTAGAGTGAAGGTGGTGCATACATCGAAGAAATTTCTAGGTCAAATTTACATACCAGATATAAATTGGGTCATTATGGTGCTCTGCATAGCTGTCACTGCTGGGTTTAAAAATCAAAACCAGATTGGAAATGCCTATGGTAAGGATCATATCGTGGGCTTCTATTTACTTCTCTAATTCTTGCATAGCTTGAGAATCCTTCTAAATTTGCCCTCGTTTTATCTATTCTACAGGAACTGCTGTAGTAATCGTAATGCTGGCAACAACATTCCTCATGGTGCCGGTAATGCTACTGGTATGGCGCAGCCACTGGATACTCGTACTTGTGTTCACCACATTGTCCTTACTAGTTGAACTTCCGTACTTCTCTGCCGTCATTTTTAAAATTGACCAAGGAGGGTGGGTCCCACTTGTCATAGCTGTGGTCTTCATGCTTATCATGTATGTTTGGCACTACTGTACGGTGAAGCGCTACGAGTTTGAGCTGCATTCCAAGGTTTCCATGGCCTGGATTCTTGGCCTTGGTCCTAGCCTTGGACTGGTACGTGTACCCGGCATCGGCTTTGTCTATACTGAGTTGGCCAGTGGCGTACCTCACATTTTCTCGCATTTTATAACAAACTTACCAGCCATTCATTCAGTAGTGGTTTTTGTCTGTGTAAAGTATCTCCCAGTGTACACTGTTCCCCGTGAAGAGCGGTTTCTGGTAAAGCGTATTGGCCCAAAAAATTTTCACATGTTTCGTTGCGTGGCTAGATACGGATACAAGGACCTTCACAAGAAAGATGACAACTTTGAAAAGATGCTGTATGATAACCTTCTAACATTTGTGCGACTAGACAGCATGATGGATGGTTATTCTGATTCGGAGTACAGCGGACCGGTTATGAATTTGACGAGTAATGGTGCCAACAGACCAGGTTTAAGTTATTCATCACAAGATTCAATTGTACCGGTGCAATCACCGCTAAGGGAAACCAATACCAGTTGGGCCGTGGAATCAGGTCAGACAAGCCAGACAGTAGGAGATGAGATTGAATTCTTGAACCAGTGCAAGGATGCTGGTGTTGTGCATATCTTAGGAAATACTATTGTGCGAGCTAGAAGAGATTCAAGTATACTGAAAAAGCTTGCTGTTGATTATATCTATGCCTTCCTCAGGAGAATATGTAGAGAAAATAGCGTCATGTTCTACGTGCCGCATGAGAGCCTGTTGAATGTTGGACAAATATATTATATCTAAGAACTTTTAGACTTCTTCTTTTATAATTTTTGAGGGTTTTTTTTGGTTAATAGACCTAGGCTCCTAGCATCTTCTTTATGTTTTAAATGTACAAGCAGAACTTTACAATGTAAAAAGGTAGTTGCTGCCTTGCAGGGTAAATTTTCTCAGAAGTCATAAATTGACTATATTTATAAGAGGAGTAAATCTATTTTGAGCAAATCTCCACTCCAAAATCCAATGTATTCATCTCTGGCTAATTCTGCTATGGATCAGATGAAATATGGACCATTCATTTTTCATAATCGGATGGTCGTGATATGTCTTTTAGATACAATTAAAAAGACATGATTGATAAGAACCGCTCGATTCAAAATGAAACGTTTCTTAGCATGTTTATCTCTTATCACTCAAAACTTTTTTCCAATTATGGTCAATTTATTATATCAGTTTATCTCTGTTAGAACCTCCCTTGTTACCTGTGTTTCATCTACCTGCCTATCAACCAGTGCTCTTCTTTTCTGTAATTGTGATACCTGTACATCTCATGAGGAATGGTACATTCCCCTTGCTACAGTGCTGCCACCATCCTCCTCTCTTCTTCCATAGAGCAGAATGGGGGATACCCAATTCAGATTTTAATGCCTATAGTAACATGTTTGGCAAAGAGAAATGGGGGATCAAAACAGCACTCAAGGACATAAATTGCTTTGGAATTCAGCTTAAGAGTCTAGAGTTGAAAAACGTTGAAGAAAGCATCATCTGTTTAAAGAATGCGAGAAATGTTCGACTTCTTGGATGCTGATCAGGATGGCTGCAAAAAATGTTACATGCCATCCATTTTTTTTACAACACAGAAGGGGCAGCTCACTTGATAGCCATAGGTATGCTATCATTTTCCGCATTCTTTTTAAAATTTTTACACAGTAACCAGAGATGTGCCGGTGTCAACTGAGGATAGCAAGGATGGGTATCCACAAACTCAGAGGGACATGTTATGAGATTGCTCGATAGAACACCTCTGTACTTCCGAGAAGACATAAAAGAGAGATCAACAGATTGAGAGTCAAAGTATACCTAAAATAGGTTGCCATTTGTCTTGCTACCATCAAGAAATAAAAAGAAAACTAACAGCTACCAGTCACAGAATATGAAAGAGGGAAGAGAGCCCCAAACAACCCCATTTGTTTACAAACCAGGCACCTCTATCGCACTCAATTTTTTTTTTTTCCATGCACCTATCACAACACCCAAGACAGCCTTTACAACAAAAGCGAACAACAAACAAGTTAACTCAATTTAAGCAAACAGCATCTGTCTGCCCATCACAAGGCCTAAAGGTTTAAGAAAATCTAAAATCACCCTATACTGTCTGTCCCTCAATTATCAGACTGCTCAGCTTCCTGGCCTTCTGCCTGTCCCTGTTGACCCCCCTGCATACCCTGCGGCCACATGTAAGCCATCTGTCCTTGTCCATACACACCAGAACCCACGGCTGGGCCCATACCCCCAACCCCCTGCTCCGCCCCCGGCTTCCCCATGATCATCCCAGGTTGCACTGGCACATAATAATATGGCATCCCAGCTTCACCAGCCCCAGGAACCATCCCTGGAATAGCTCCCCTTGGCATGCCCAGCCCCTCGTCTTTCAGCTCATCTCTCGGTACAATATCAACAAGGAAATCAAATATGTCAGTGCGAGTGATGGCAGCAGCGATGTCATTCTTCTGGAGAGTGCGGCGCTTGTTCTCCTCAGTGTGGATCCAGGCACGGAGAGTGAGCTCAAGGATGAAGAGCTCGCATGCCTTGGCAAAGACAACAGGGGCCTCAGCTGAGATCATGCGAACGTCTTCATCAGCCTTCATGATTTTCTTGATGCGGGCCAGCGGCAGGCTGTGGTTCTTGAAGTCATTTGTTTGGTCGATCTCAGTCATTTGAGTTGCCCAGAAAGACTGCACATATATTTGAGCCAGTGTCAGCAGAGTATGTTGGCATAAATTTCAGGAACTATGATGTTGACAGATTCATATTAGACAGTACCGGATCCTTTCAATTTTGATAGCCAGTAATCTTTTCATGTGAGGTACACAACATGGTTATTTGGTTTTCTTACTTTCTAGGTACTTGCTAAGATGTGATCCTTATTCAAAAAAAATTTCAGTGCAATTCCAGGTACAATTTTCAACAATATTGACTTCATTCCATTCAAAATTGAACAGATAATCCATATCAACGAGAAAGAAAAACCAGGTAACTTTAATTTAGAAATATTATTTCAGATTTTGTCTGTCCATATATTGTTTTCCACATAATATGTGCTAATTTATATTACTGTACTGCATTTAGCAAAACACAATTGCTATAACTCTTTTGTGAGCTGGCACAGAAAGACTTGCCTGTAACTGCTGTTGCTGATGCTGTTGTTGCTGCTGATGGAACTGCTGCACCTGCTGGAAAGCCAACTGGTTGTGATGCTGGGCCCCACCAGGAGGCAGCACAGCTGGGTTAACACTTGTCTGAGTAGCTGATGGGTGGGTTCCTATGACAGCAGGGGCTCCAGTAACCATAGCGGCTGGTGGGTATGTTGGTACCGGGTATGGCATTTGTGATGGGCCAGCTGTTACCATGCCGGTCATGGGTTGACCGGGCTGAGGTGTTTGGTCCATCTTAATTTTTGAAAAATGTTCTAATTTGGTGATAATTTAATTTATGATCGTTGTGGTTCAAGTTCCATCAATGGGAATTTCACTCTTCTTCCCTGAAAACAAAACAAAACAATAAAAAGTCATTCAACAAGAATTGATAATCACCATAAATTAACACTAAAACAAATACAGTACGTGTGCATCCATAATTTGCAATGGACGGGCAAAAAAAGAAAACCTTCAAAATTGTTGCTGAGGTAGTAATCATAAAGTGTCTATGGGTATTTGATAAGTTGGTGGCATAAAAATCTAAGTGAGTGAGATGGAGACAATAATGAATGACCAAAAGAAGTAAAGTGATGCAGATGTCAGAATGAACTAATAAAGAAAGAGCATGTACATGGCAGTAAAATTGTTGAATTTCTATTTGTGATAACTTGAAATCGACTATAATTTACATATATAATTATTAAAAATCAAGATTGCTATATTCGAAACTACAAAAGTGAAGTACATATAAAGCATGTCTTCATTGGCGAGCACTTTTCATTTGGCTAATGATCAGACCAATACTGTTAGAGTCAAACGTATTTCCAATTGAAGAATTATCATTAACTTCCCCAATCCACCATTCAGTAACCGATTACCAAATATGTGAGGTGAATGCTCAGCAGTTGAATTCGTAACGTGCTATTCCAAGGGCGTTCTCGCTAACTAAATCTAATCTAGAACATCGACCAATCTAATTGGACATATGGAAACGTTAGTGACAAATATTAATTAGGTTCCGATACTTCAAACTAGTACCGAATACACTACTCGATATAACAGAACACAACCTTTTGCAACACATGACAACAAATCGAGTCCGTTGCATAAATCCGGTCGGTACATGCATACTAACGTTTCCAAATTCTTAATTTCCATACGGATAAATAAATAAATAAATACATTTAACTTGCATGCATGCATGCATGCCAAAGTACTATTTTCCATCCCAAACTGCTTAGGAAGGAAAATCGAAGCATTAATAGACGACCACAAGCAAAGGAACCGACAAAGAGTCATTCCTATTGGGCAAATCCACCAACAAAATGATAAATCGTTCGGACATAGCATAAGAATCTGACAGACATATGCTCTTTACTCAGCATCAGAAGCTTGAAATCAACAAAACCCTTTTGGCCGAAAAACAGCCTGACATGAACTAGGACGAGGGAGAGGAGTACCAATACCATACCATACCATACCATACCATACCAGCAAAACCAAGCAACCACAATTCAGAAACATGAGCTTGCTTTGCTTTCTGTTCCAATCAAATCCACCAATAGAGACCCAAAAACAAAACAAAACAAAACCACCCGCAACCAACTATCAAGCCCTAATAATTAGGGCCGAAGAAGGGTTATAACCAAAACAAAATCAACCTCTCTTTTAACCTCAAGCAAAATTGTGCAGCAAGAATTCCATCCCATCCCATCCCATCCCATCCCATCGGTATCTACAGTACAGGTTACAACTTACAAAGAGGGTAAAACAAGAAGTCGGTCAGTTAGTTAGTTACCTGAGACAATCTCCAAGAGAGGGCGAGGGCGAGGGCGAGGACAGTGCGAGAAAAGAACGAAAGAAAGAAAGAAAGAAAAGAAAACCTAGAAAAGGAAGAGAGAAAGAGAGAATCAGAAATAGCAGCGATTGATTTGATTTGATTTGCAGTTGCAGCAGCGGAGAGAAAAAGACAATTCATATCCTCTACTGCGCAGTATGTTACTGCGCAGCGTTTTAACTGTTGGATCTGCTTTGGGATTCGTGCAACTCAATCTCGAAAGAGCTCCCCATGATCCCCGTCGTTGATTCGCTGCGCAGTAAAATAGTGCGCAGCAGAGGATAAGCACTCGAGAAAAGAAAAGGGCGGAGGAGGGTTTAGAATCAGGTTCTGAGGGCCACGTGTGCTGGGGCCTACTTCGCTTTACACGTTTGCAGTTGCTATTGGCGGGTAAAAGGGTATCGGAGCAGCGTTCAATAGTCGCGGTGTTTTTACTTTTTTAACTTTTTATGATTTTACCGAGGTGAATATTGGATTTGTTACTGGATTGGTACATTACACCGGGTGTAAGGAGAAATAATGGGAGGAGAGGAATCTCGTGAGGTAGACGCGTGGCTGAGGGTAGAGTGGGAGGTGATTGATTTGGATGCTCTTGGTTCATGTCCGTACTACTTGTGGTTGTGCAGATGAAGGAAAAGGAAGGGGGGCAAGGCAGTTCTGGTTATACTAATTACCTGGAATGTAATTAATTGATTAAAAATAAATGTTATATTATGAATAACATGTACAGTCCACCCTTATCAAGTAGGTCACCCATCTACTCCTCTCACAGTTTTTGACACACCGCGTGCACTCATATGCTTACCACAGTTGCATAAGTGTTTACTGAAAATCATAGTATATCTGTTCACTGGAAAATAATATCTATTAATCAGAAATAAATAAATGTTTACTGGAAAAATGATATTCAATACAGTGGATCGGTGGATAAGTAAAAAGGGTAGACGCTACCTACTACTCTTATATTATTTGTAAGATGACAGGTTCAGCTGTTGTTACTGTTGGACCCTTGCTTCCAATGAGAGTTTAACAAGAAACATAATTTATGTCGCAATTAGTGCTGCTAAGCTTGATTGGTCAGTCAGGCCTTTAATGCTTAAGAAAGCATAGCTGTGTTTTTAGTACACAAATATTAAATCAGTGGGCCGTGGAAAGGTGTAGTGGAATCTCTGTCAAAGGAACCCATTTCTCAGATGTCTCTTTTCTCTCTTCTTGTTCTTCCTTTTCTTTTCATTTTAATAGGTTGACCCCTGATGGTGTGTTGGGCTGATGCTCTAATTGTGGCTATAGTTAATTAATTATTGTTTATTATAGGATAGGCATAATTATTATTTGCACTGTGGGAATTTTCTGATAGGTGCTTTGAATTTTTGATGCCTATGCAAGAAGTATGCATTGTTTATTATTTAGCAGATAATCAATTGTTTCTCACATCTGAAAAGCACCCGCCCCCCCGCACCACAGTTGCAAATAAAGAATACTGAATAAAAAATAAAAAATAAAAAAATAAACAAAACAAAAGGTGATGCATCCAAGTACCTTGAATCAGATTATAACAACTGGATTTATGGAAATAGATAAATTGCAGCAACCAAGTATATATCTAGGTGATGCATCCAAATGCCCGGGATTTAACTGGAATCTGTGTAGAACACTAGAACTTCCCATGAGTTATATCAAAGGAACTAATTGATATGCAGAATGAGAGACAAAGACTGATAGATAGAGATAATAAGAGGCAAGTGGCAACCCCAATTTTCTGTTATCTTTTTGTTTCTTTTTTTCTCAATTAAAGTACATATTATGATTTTAATGATAGCGTTATGTTCAGGTAGAATAAAGATAAGCTAGATACACTTCAAAAGAGCATGATCTAACAAAATCAACTGGAAAAATTGGAAAGAAAGAAAGAGATGATAAAGGAAGAAATCTGAAGGCACATGAGGAGGTCAATGATGCAGCTCGTTAGAAATAAGATTACTTCACCGAGTGAAAAAGGTGCATCTTGGCAGTAAAATAAAAGGCCTCTGATTGAATACCTGTTAAGAAAAAAAAAAAAAGGCCAACAATGGTAAGAACTGGCATGGTAGAAGATTATTCTTTTCATCTTAAAATAAAATGATATTGTTTAATTACTATGTAATTACACCTTTTGATAGAAATACCTAAAGCATGCATGTAGCAGTAACTTGAGCAAACCAAAAAAAATAGATGCATTTACATTTTACAGTTAGCAGTACAATTGAGTACCATTGTTGGCACAAATACCGAGGTGATCTAACGGGCCACGTGCAGAATGACACATGCCATATGTTAGAAGATAAACACTCCTTTCGAGCTGCCTTCAGGTTCAGCCCTGTGTTGAATTTATTTACCACTGGTATTGCTCAGTAGAAAGTGACCGGAGAGGAAGAGAATTGGGTTTTAGGAAGGAACGAAGGGTTCTGTCATCACTTAATCTCAGCCGTTGATTGCAATCGTTATGTGCGTTTCTGACTGTCCGATTCTCAGAACCCCACAAGCCCGAAGCCTAAACTCCGGGATATATCAATCTAATGTTGCAGTACAAACAATCCTTACCGTACAAGGAGGGAACGAACGGTTCAGATCTTGTACGATCCCTCGCTCAAGGCCTCAAAATAGGGGTGCAATGAGCTGAGTCGAGCCGAAGTAGGCTCATTTATTTTTTAATAATAAAAATTTAAGTATGTTATATCAAAATTTATATAAAAATCAACAAAAATGATTAACAAAAATATGTTTGTACACATTCTACATAACAATTTTATATATATTAGACCATATTATGTAAGATATTAATAATCTAGGATAAGAGCGGTATGAATTGTAATTAATAATAATTTATCGAGTCAAACGAGTCTAATGAGACGAGCCATACTAAATTCAAACTCAAACTCAGCTCATTAAATTAACAAGCTTAAGAAACAAACCTAATTCGATCCGATCCATCCGAGCGAAGCACGAGAAATCCACGAGCTGCGAGTGTTTTTTTGCCAGCCCCACGGTTAGTTTTTCCTTCCTACAGCGACTTCTCGTCCCACTCCCTCCGAATATAAATCCAATTTCGTATCCCTACCTCAAGCGCACTTAGGCCGTCAGATCGTCTTAAGATCCGTATATGCACGAATCTCAAATCAATCCAACGATCCATACTCTTGACTGCACATGGCACTTCCGAATTTATATATCTCTCTCTTTTTTTCCTGGCTCAACGCGTCGCCTCTCAAATTCCTAACCTCAAACCATACCATGCCTCTTCTGACCTCTCCAGGTGCCGCCACCACCGCCGCCGCCGCCGCAAATTCCCTTTCCTCGCTGCGCCGCCTTCTCCTCCCCCGTTCTCAGGTCCATCCCTATCTCTCTTGCTTACTGTAAATCGAATGAGAAAGCGGTTCTATACTTCTATTGAGGAACTGAACTGAGCTAAGCGAGTGATGATTCAGTGTAACTCTGTCTATTTGAAATCTTAATTGTTCATTTGTTTGTTTCAATGTAATAGCTGCAGATTAACCGGCTGTTCTTCGCCCGTACGCCTGCCGGAATCTCCTCCCGCTGCTCTGTGGTTCCCGTCAGAGCCATGGCCGGCACGGAGACTGCGTACCAAGCCGGGGTTTCTTCCAGAGCAACTGGTAATGGTTTACCAAGTTTGCTTGTTGCTGTTTAAGTCTGGAAGTTTATGTTTTGACAATAGGTTATGTGATGATTTTGTTTTGAATTTTTTGCAGGTACGAAACAAGCGTTGATATCACTGTCGGATAAGAAAGACCTTGCTCTGCTTGCTAATGGCCTACAAGAGTTGGGGTAAATTTTAAATCCTTTTGTTAGAAAAATAATGTACAAATTTAGTGATAGGATGAGCTATAAGGATTTGCGTACTGTATTCTATAGATTTTATGTTATAAAGTTAAATTAACCGTGTTGTGTGTGGTTTGTTGTTTCTTTTGCACTTTGGTAATTTCCAGAAAATGGTGGAAAAGTGTTGTAATGTTTGGCTCGTATCTACTGGTGCTTGTCCTCTTCGTATTGTCTCTTATTTGTACCATTTAATTGTAATAGGTATACAATTGTATCAACCGGTGGAACTGCTTCTGCTATAGAAAAGGCTGGAATTCCTGTTACGAAAGTTGAAGAAATCACGAATTTCCCTGAAATGGTAAAAATCTTTCTGACACTTTACATTTCATAGATGGAAAAATATGCTGCTACTTAAAAGTGTTATCTTAATTGTTATATTAATGTGTTGTTATACAGCTAGATGGAAGAGTAAAAACTCTACATCCAAGTGTACATGGTGGTATTCTTGCTAGAAGGGATCAGAATCATCACATGGAAGCGCTTAATGCTCATGGGATTGGTAAGTACTAACCATCATACCGTATATTATTAGTATGCACTGGTTTCTCGATACTTCCATTATTTGTAGCTTTTGTTTATTCTTTCATTTTTATTTTTAACTTGTCATTAACTTGATAAACTGTGAAATGTTTGTGTTCGTAAAATAATTGGTGAACTCCCTGTGTTAATTTTTGAACTCTCTTCACAGGGACATTTGATGTGGTGGTGGTGAATCTGTATCCCTTTTATGACAAGGTTACCTCATCGAGTAATATTTCTTTTGACGATGGAATTGAAAATATTGATATTGGTGGCCCCACCATGATCCGAGCTGCTGCCAAGGTCATTTTTATAATATTCATTATATTACCTATTGAATAGTGTACCTTTTAGGTGCAATAGAAGTACAACTTCCTCTTTTCTGAGAGCTTGTATGTGCAACAGAATCATAGAGATGTGCTGGTGGTGGTTGACCATAACGATTATCCTGAACTTTTGGAATTTCTGAAAGGAGATCAAAGCGGCGGGGAACAATTTCGAAAAAAGCTTGCTTGGAAAGCATTCCAACATTGTGCATCATATGATGCGGCTGTTTCCGAGTGGCTATGGAAGCAATCCAGTGGAGGTAAAATTTACTTTTTTTTGGGAAGAAATGTTCAATGTGATCGTGTTCAGAAACTCAGAATAGCCTCTAAATTCCTGATTTATCTTAATTCTTAAGGAATATGAAATTTTGAGAAAGTTTCTGGAAACATAGTTGTGTTTACACAGTTACTGATTATGATGCAGGGTTGAGGTTTAGGGATATACTTGGTATCTTTACAATTTCAGGATCATAACTATCTCCTTATTTAGTATTCTCTACATGTTCTTTACTCTTTTCTTATGATGAATTGAAATTATTTCTGTTGTGTAATTTGTAATTTTAGGAGACATCTTTCCACCGAGCTTTACTGTTCCTATGTCTTTGAAGTCGACACTCAGATACGGAGAAAATCCACACCAAAAGGCTGCATTTTATGACGATAAGAGTCTTTCTTTGGTGAATGCTGGTGGGATTGCTACTGCTATTCAACACCATGGCAAGGTCAGTACTCCCAAAGTTTTAATGTGGTACTTCATGTATATTTTTCTTTGTCTGAACTTGAGTATGTCCTTTTTTTCTCCCCAATCTTGCTGAAGTACCATGTTTGACTGTTGGATGTTTTATGATTGAAGTGAGTCTTCTCATCAGCTTTTTTTCCATGAAAGAGCTACAAACTAATTGCCTGTTTTTTCTTTAATTTAGGAGATGTCATATAACAATTACTTGGATGCTGACGCGGCATGGAATTGTGTGTGTGAGTTTGATGCACCGACATGTGTGGTTGTGAAGCACCTTAACCCTTGTGGGGTTGCCTCGAGACAGAACATTCTTGAAGCTTACAGACTAGCTGTCAAGGGTGACCCAGTTAGTGCTTTTGGGGGCATAGTTGCTTTTAACACTACTATTGACGAGGTATGTCTTTCTTGTGATATATGTGCACCTCTATTTAAATTAACAAAATAAAAGTCAAAGTTGGAGCTTTTGTCTTGTGTACCGAATGAGCCTACAGTAATTGCTCCTAAAAACAACATTAAATTCAGTTGTCTATTGCTCTCATACACAGACAAACAGACAGACAGGCTTATTGATTCCTATCTAAAGAACAGTCCTTATTTTCTTCTCAACCACTACCTAATAAAAAGTTATTCCTATTTTTGTTACTGTATTGCATTGAGAATAACAAACTGTTAATTTAGGCCAATATATTCTCACTGTAAATGATCCTTCCACTGCTGTACTTCTGTCCTTTCCTAATTTACTGAACACCATTGCAGGATCTTGCAAGAGAAATCCGTGAATTTCGAAGCCCAACAGATGGTGAGACCCGGATGTTTTACGAAATAGTAGTAGCACCAAGTTATACACCAAAGGGACTGGAAACTTTAAAAGGAAAATCAAAGACACTGAGAATTCTCGAGGCAAAAAAAACTGGCAAAGGGTTGCTCTCTCTGAGACAGGTTGGAGGTGGCTGGCTGGCCCAGGAGTCTGATGATGTGACCCCAGAAGACATCTCTTTCAAGGTAATGTCGCAGCGGGCCCCACAGGAGGAAGAGCTATCTGATGCCAAGTTCGCTTGGCTCTGTGTGAAACACGTCAAGAGCAACGCCATTGTCATTGCCAAGGTTTGTGTTGTTTTCTTCAAACTAATAGTGAAAAGTTGTGCTTTAAAGTGTATGTGTACCTTTCTACGAGAGGTACTAACTACTAACTGTATGTACCTTTCTATGCATAACAAAAAGTAGCATTACAATACTAGAAGATTAGAAGTACAATAAATTATCATATAGGTAAGAGCTTTTATTTTATAAAAAAAAGTGGTTGATTCTGTCACTCACTGTTTATTTGTCAGCATTACAAGAATATGAGAAGCCACTGTATTATATGTAGTTAGTATACCCATATATTCTGATGTTTTGTAGAGGAAGAATACAAGTGAAAACCGCTTTTGTTTAGTGGAATGATGCTAATAATTTATTATTTTTCTTATTTTTAGAATAACTGTATGCTGGGAATGGGAAGTGGCCAGCCAAACCGATTGGAAAGCTTACGCATTGCTTTTCGAAAAGCTGGTGAAGAAGCCAAGGGAGCCGCTTTGGCTAGTGATGCATTCTTCCCTTTCGGTACTTTTTTCAATCATTACAAGTTTCTTCATTTGCAAGATGTGCACACATTTTATTATTATTTGCTGGAAACACATTGCATTTACCAAATTACCTAGTTATTTTGGAATTGTTGACTGAGCAATGTACCTTGTTTTGGTCTTTTCTTTCTTCTTTGACAACATTATGTTCATTACAACTTTCGTGAAATGATACTTGATTCTGAGCTTTAATATTTCTCTACTTGTTCAATCATAAAAATGCAGCCTGGAATGATGCAGTAGAAGAGGCTTGTCAGAATGGCATTGGAGTCATAGCCGAGCCAGGAGGTAGCATTAGAGACAACGATGCGGTCGATTGTTGCAATAAATACGGGGTTTCTCTAGTATTCACTAACATCAGGCACTTCAGGCATTAATTAAACAACACAACTAGCAGTTGGAGAATAACAAAACCGATTGAAATGGGGCAAGTGCAGCTTGAAGTATTGGGAGTGGGAGTAATAAGAACTATAAGAAGCTTGCAATTTTGGTTTCCTGGTAGGCTTCAATGTTTGTACAAGTGTACTGGAAGAAAATCCTGATGTTGTGTTGTATAATTAGCATCAGAGACTTGATTATTGTGTTGGGTTGTATAATTAGACTTATGGGTGGAGAGCATGCAGTTAAGGTTGTTTCTCCGAACAATAATTAGTAGATTAAGTTCTTATTTTAAAGATCAGTCAACAGTATGAATTAAGAATGGTGCTGGCCATAATTCTATGAGTATCTTAAGAATTGGGGTTAAATTAGACAATTTGGATTAACAATTGGACAAAAGAAAAAAAATTTCCCTAATATTACCCAAAATAATTATTCTTTGACAAATTTGATACATGTATATTAATACTCTATAATACATTAGAACTCTTTTGCTAATTAAACATGTATCATATAAATAAGCAGTACTTTGTATTATCGATCAATGCAATAATAATTTTAAAAGTTATTATAATCCATAACTAAATATGCCAGGAGTACAAATTTGATTTATCTTATTTTTATCTCATGTGAAAACTAAAAAAAAACACACACACACACACACACACACACACACCGACAACCTAAAGTTACCAGCAATATCACCAGTACACCCGTCATCAATTTCGTTTGTACAATAACAAGTGCTGCGACTGTGCCTGTATGTGCATATCCATCTACTGATCCTTTTGTTGGATTCACCCATAACTAGCTATAATTCTGCCTTAAAAGGTTGCCAGCTAAGTCTGCAATATGGGTACACGTGTGTGCTGAAGAATGCTTCCCTCTAGACACCTGGCATTATTATCCATATTCAGATGTGTATATATGTATCACATATTCACATGCAAACAATTACAGTCCCTGTTCTACTTCTAACACTGCAGCTCTACTCAGAATTGAACTGAACTAAACAGCCCTTTTTGATTTGTTTGTGACAATGGAGTTGAAGAAGGCTTCTCTGTGTGCCCTCTTTGCTGTTCTCCTCCTCTTGTCGTCCCGTAAGCACCATTTTTTGCATAACATTTTGTGTGCAATTTGCAGAGAAATGCTATATATATAGTATTTGAAAATTCAATTAATTAAGATGATCTTTGCCGACTTTAAAATGTTGAATATTAATTGTGAATCGATTACTTTTTGTTCCATATTTTCTTGCACTTTCTAAATTAATTGGAAGGTCATCAAAATGTTCATATATTACTTGCATGCAAGAACTTTGTTTGAAAATCCGTATTTTTTTCTGCTTCAAAAGAAAATCCGTATTCTAACAAGATTGTATATATGTTAATGTTATTTTTTTGCAATGAAGAGCAAGCCATTCCAGGAACAGAAGCAAAGGTGTGCAGGTACCCGAGCAGCACATTCTGGGGGCCGTGCATGTCCGACAGGCACTGCGCCGACAAGTGCATCAAGGAAGGGTTTGGAGGCGGCGACTGCCACGGTGTGCGCCGGCGTTGCATGTGCCAGAAAGCGTGTTAGACGACCGATGAAGCTCAAATAAGTACATCATGTCTATCTATGCTAATGTGAATCACATCATGTGATGTTGTTGTTGTTGTTGTGTGAGTTTGTTAATTAATGTTGTAGTAGTGAAGCTTGGCATATGGTGCTGGCTCTCTTGTTGAGAGCTGAGTTACTATGGTTTTAGTTCATAAATAAATAAATAAATGTACTTTTAGTGAATTTCATAATAAATGAATGACAGTCTCTTTTATTGTCATATATCCTTACTCCTTGTAATAAAAAGATATTGGGTTTTTTGATATGGAAATTCTATCTTCTTTAAAGAAAGATATTGAATTTTTTGATATGAGAGTTCTATCTTCCCTAAAGAAGAAAAAACCTCAGCTTTTGATTGTTTATATAGATTGATCATCACTGTTGACGTAAATTAATGTTACAGTCTATTAAAATTTAAGGTCCATATTAATTTTTTCATAAGGGATGAGCATAAGGGATGATGACCTTTCGGTCCTCTATTATAAGATATAATAATTCCAGTCCTCTATTATAAGATATAATAATTTCACTCCAAACAAGACGTGAGCTTTTTACTATCTATTACTGTGACTACTGATAGTATGTACAATGACTACTGAGTTCTGAGCTTGTGATAAATTTGTCAATTTGGTATTAAAAGTAACATTTTGTTCTAACTTATGTTAAGTTTAAATAAAATGAGTTGAATTACATACCTACCAGTGTTTATATATATTTGCACATGTATCTTGGTTCTAATCTGGACTATTCTTGTTTCATTGCCCAAAGTTAATTGACTTAATTCTCAGTTAAAGACTGAAGAAAATACACAATTAATCACAGAAAATATATATAGTGCTTCATTTCTTCTACCAGAGCATCCAACACAGAATTCTAAACCGGCGTTTCTTCACCTATTTATCATTGTTGTAATTATACTTTTGAATGAAATTATTAACAAGCATTTGCAAACCACTTAAAAAAAAAGTTATAATGTACACTTAAAAAAAAAAAAATCTTATTAGAATTATTGTGAATGAAATATGGGCTAATTCTATTATAGATTTAAATGAAATATGGACCGTTCATTTTTAATATTAATAATCGCATGGTCACGATATAATTTTTAGATACAATTAAAGAGACATATTTAATAGGAAAAATTGTCTATTTGCCACTTCAAAACTCACAACTTGTCAAAATGTCATCCCAAAAGTTTGGGTTGCATAATTGCCACTCCAAAATGATTTGTCTTGCTAAAATGTCATTATATTGTATTTAGTAGCCAAAATTAAATAAATTTCCTGTAGTGACAAAAATACCCTCATAGATTTCTGATTGTCCGAATATAAGATGGATTTGATCAAATATCAGTGAGAAAAGGATCGCATGTCAGTAAACAAAGAAATTAACCATTTTCTAGTTTCTTTGAGAATACAACAATGCCCCAACCCTTCCCAAGTTCGAATGATAAACCTCAACAGCTATTTGTGCACATTTTTGCTAGCAACTAAAAAAAAAAATAAAATCACTAAAAATCTGACAATATGCCAACATTTCCAATCCATATGTAACAAGGCTGTTATTGATTTCATTTGGTATCAGCGGCAACTTTTCTCATCTGGTATTTTGCAATAAGCCACAATCTTACAATTCGCACAAGCCTCTTCAATCGATTCCACAGTTGGTGTACAGCATCATCGGGTGATTCAGAATGAGGAGAGAGCACGGGCTAGAGAAGAGGAAGAGGAAGAGGAGATTGAGTCATGTCTGGTGGCTGTTGGGCAGAGAGGTTGAGTCTCTGCTGCGTGGACACGTTTTCTCATCTGGGTGGTGAGGTTGAGGCTCGACTGGGTGGAGAGGAGTCAGAGGAAATGATGGCCTTGATGTGTTGAAGGACGGAGGAGAGAAAGAGAACCGAAGAAAATGGTGACGAGAGAAATTAATGGTTCAGGTTGCAAACAAGACAATGAGGTAGAAAACTGTAATGGGAATCAAAGGGTATAATTGGTAAAATCAAAATATATTTATCAAAATACTACGGTTTATAAATCCTTTTATTAAAAAATTATAAAAAGTACAGTATAATGGCATTTTAGCAAGACAACTCATTTTGGAGGCGCAATTATGCAACTCAAAATTTTGGGATGACATTTTAATAAGTTGTGAGTTTTAGAGTGGCAAATAGACAATTTTCCCTATTTAATATTTACTAAGAAGAGTTCGCTTTAAAATGAAAGGTTTTATATTAATTTAAGCTACCACAACGATAATGACAGTAAATGAAAGCACCCAAATGGGCCCAAATTCGACACGAACCGGGTGCAAAAATTAAGGCCCTAAACACAATTGGACATATATGTATCCTCTGTACCCAGTGTATATATGGCCCGTATATATAGTCTGTACTTTATATATTTCTATAGAGCTAATGAGATACACAGAGTTGTACCTAGCGTTCATAAAATATTTGTCCATACCATCTATATGTTACAAAATCAGATTTATCTATTATAAAATCGGATATATTTATTACATTCTGTGATGTATGAATGCATTTTTAATTGATGCAAGATGTTTCTCATACACTTATATCCGTTGCTAAGAAAACACAACTGCACTTGAACTTGTCAAGTTTTGAAATTGACACGTATCGTATGCACTCCCACGTGTGAAGTTCTCTGGTGTAGTAGCACCGCTTATGCTTACTATAAATAAGAAAAGAGTAAATTGAAGTTACAATATTCTGTGCAGTTCCAAATTTATACCCTCTTGAATTGAAGTTTACTTGCAGATTTATTTTTGATCTTGAAGTTTGTTTACTGCTTGGGAGTAATGGGTTTGAGGAAGCTGCTGGTGTACTTCTGTTTCGTGGCTCTTCTGCTCTTAGCTTCCAGTGAGATTTTATTTATTAATAAACTGATTATTTTTGCTTTTGTTAAACTGAATATATATTACGTGAAAACAAGCTTGATTATAACTAAGGGATTTCTATTTAATTGCTAAATTATTTATAGCAAGGAGACTTGCATGAAATAAGCTCAAATTAAATAGCTAGAAAAACTGAAGATTTTTTTTTTTAAATTTTTTAGAGGAAACACAGAGGTCCAACCTCTATTCATATCAAATTAAATTTGAAAAAAAGAAGAAGTTGAAGAATTATTTGCACAATTCTGGGTTTTTTCCACGGTGACCAATATATTTTAATTGCAATTTGTAAATGCTTAATTAGCTTTTCAAATCAAAAGCACAAAATGTACATAGACTTGGAACAAACTAATTAATTAGTGTTTTTGTGCACACAGAGGACACATGCAAGGGAGCCGAAGCGGGGATGTGCCGGCGTGCAAGTGCGGGCTTCAAAGGGCTATGCTTCGCCGATACCAACTGCGCACAAGTGTGCATCAGCGAAGGATGGGGCGGCGGCAGCTGCCATGGCGTGAGGCGCCGTTGCATGTGCTATAAACCTTGTTATAATTATATTAGGTGAACTATGATCTAAATTAGCACTTTTATTTGCATGCTTAGTAATAATGCTGGATATGGGCATCTTTATATTGGCTTGAAAAGGAAAAAAAAAAAGGTGCCTAGTTTCTAGCTGAAAGTAGTTATTTTGTATGTATTTGCTTTGTTGAATGGATTGAAATTAACTTCTGTGTGATAAATATTCCTCTTAATTAATTCCATTTGATAGCCCTTAATTAAATAATGTGTTTTCTTTAGAAAAAATATATTTATATTTGATTATGCTAATTAATTAATTTGTCATTGGGGCATTTATATATGAGGAGGGATCCATTGACAATCCTTAACTTGACAACCTTGACAATTTGATATTTCAAAAATTTGTAAAAAATCATATAAATTCTCAAAAATAGAAAAAAGTTCACGGAATTATTTAAGTTATAAATTCTCAAAAATAGATGCATTAGTTATGTTTCCGATTATATTCGATTTAAGTTATATTTGATAGCTCTTCAAAATCTGTTAAATTACAACCGTTAAAAAATATATACAAAATTTTGATATGCTATCAAACGATGTTTAAATTAATTGAAATTTGAAATACTATCGATCTACAAATTAATTAATGCATCCATAAATCTTTTTTTTTATGAATTTTTATAAATTTTTAAAATATTCCATTGCTAAGATAGTTAAAGTTAGCATTGTCAAGGATCCCTCCTCTTTATATATTGTGGTTATATCTGACAAAGCTACTTAACATATATACATATATATATGGATGGATGCCACTACATTGCTACTTTGATGTCAAAGGAGTACTTATGAAATTGTCGGCTTCGCACTATATAATGAACTAGTGGTGCAAGGGTACAATTAGGAATAGGATTCGGAATTTGTTTGCCAATGCTAATTAGGCCTGAATAATAAAGAGTAGCAATGGGCTAAATATTCTAGGTTTTTTTTTTTAAATTTATTGACATATGGGCTGCACAAAATTTATTCTACGACTTTATTTATATCCTTTTCTTTTATACTAGTAAAAAGCGCACGACCCAAAGCAAGGCTTGAAATTGTTATTTCTTTAAGATAATATGTAACGAGCATTAAATTAAAATTCCAAAGCAAGGCTTGAAATTGTTATTTCTTTAAGATAATATATAATGGGCATTGAATTAAAAATTTTAAGATAATTTTTATGAGCCTTAAATTTTAATGGCAATGCTTGAAATTGTTATTTTTTAAGATAATATTTAATGGGTATTAAATTAAAAATTTTAAGATTATTTTTACGGGCCTTAAATTTTAATGGGCTGAGAACGTTAACGGACGGCTGAGGTTTATTCTTTGGGGAAAATAGATTTTTGATGTCAAAAAATTTAATATGTTTTTATTAGTAGTAAAGATATATTCGATAAACGAAAAAATTCGAAGATATGCAAAACATGTCTTGTCAGAATTCCTTTAAACAATTACACAAACATATGATAGTTTACATAACCAGATAGTGCCATAGTTTATAAATAAATAAATACTAGTTTAGGAGTCCTAATATTTTGTTGAGTTGTTCGTTTATTCTATATAAAAGTATGAGATGTTCTTCTATAGACACCATTCATTTTCAATCAAGCAGATCAAATTCTATAAATCAGTTTTGGTTCATATTTGCTTTGAACCATAGCATAATTCGCCTAAAATTATATATACACCAATAATATCGTATTATGCACTCCTCCTCGTTTCTAATTTCCCCCCAACTCCTAAAAGTATAATGAAAATGAATCTATCAAATTGTTAATTTATTATCCCTCTAGTAATGCAGAAATTGGAGGGAATTAAGCCTGATACTAGATTGTGCAAGTAAGCCAAGTTCCAAGTAAGGAGAAATATGTCTTTTTATCGAAAAAGTTGATAGCAGCTGTCAACGAAGCTAGGGGAAATATGTCAGCATGTGTGCGTGATCACAATTAACTGCACAGCGGTATACAGCATATAAGGCTTTACAAGCGACCGCCACAGAGGATTTTGGCATATATAATTGTGCTTGCACTTTGCACTTTGCACTTTGCAACAAAGAGTGCATTGCCATTAATTTAGCCTAATTTAATCGATTAAAAATATGCAGCCTTTTTTGGTGTATCTTTGGTAGGTACGGTCTTGGTGCAATTTCTTTGTCAAATCAATATAAGATATAATATACAGAGAAGGGATCCATTGACAATCCTTAACTTGACAATCTTGACAATTTGATATTTCAAAAGTTTGTAAAAAATCCTATAAATTCTCAAAAATAGAAAAAAGTTCATGGAATTATTTCTTGACTTGTAGATTGATTATGTTTCCGATTATATTCAATTTAAGTTATATTTGATAGCCCTTCAAAGATTCGTTAAATTATAACCGTTAAAAAATACACAAAATTTTGATAAGCCATCAAACGATGTTCAAATTGATTGAAATTTGGAATACTATCGATCTATAAGTTAACTAATTCATCCATAAATCTTTTTCAATTTTAAGATTTTTTATGAATTTTTATAAATTTTTAAAATGTTCTATTGTTAAGATTGTCAAAGTTAGCATTGTCAAGGCATCCCTCCTCTAATATATATATGTGATCCTAACTAATATGGGGTCCTTAATATATGGATTTTAATTTGCTTGAAACTTGAAATCATGTAATTAAATTATGGATTCTGATAAACAAATTAATTTCCGACAGTTTCATTTTTGTATTTATAATTATATATCATTAGCATCTTAATTATGGAATACCATCTAGTGATTAAGCAAAAATAATTACCAAATTAATATTCCAATATATATATTCTGCTAGAAGGAAAATTAATTATTAGTAGCATTTCAACCTGCTGCCACAAGAATACAAAACATACCCAATTATTATTAACCGGTTGATCTGTATATATAGTATGTACAAAGTATATACATATCAAGTTGGTTTAAATCTGAAGAGCTCAACTATAATTCCAGATGGGATGTCTGCATCAGAGTGAGTGGAATATGCACTTTGCCACCAAACTGATGAAACAGGTACTGTTGCTGTATATATTATTGGATCGGAATAGTGTTACTTGCTGTTCCTGAGATGCATGGTGTTCTGATGCTGATGGGTCTTTCTTTGGATCAATGAATGGATTGGATCAGATATCCACCACCACCAACAATTGTAACATTTCAGTGTGGGGCATTTTTGCTGTGAATGATGATGATACGAGGGCATTTATTGTGAAGATGAGCATTCTCAAGGCAACCCTCCTTATATAATTAAACTACGCTAATTAATTCTATTATGGATCAGATGAAATATAAACCGTTCATTTTTCACAATCAGATTATAGTTATTATATGTCTTTTGGATACGATTAAGGAGAAATGTTTGATAAATTTAAAATGAAATGCTACTTAGCCGATCCGTATAGCAAAACAACTCAATTAATCAGGCTTGTAATTAAGGGACTGCAAATTTGTTGGTAGGCTCGAAATTCGTTTAGCATACCCAAGTTAATATTATTCTAACTTATAATTAGTTAACATGTCATGTAGATTGCATAACTAATTATGAAGGTGACCACTTTTTTAAAAAAAAAAAAAATAGAGAGAGTGTATATATATGCAATTATGTAATCTTCACAGTTTACACAAATTAATATGACAACGGTCAACGGGTTCAAAAATTCACATACATATTATTGCAATTATTAACAATGGATTTTTTTTCTTTCTTTTTTTGGGTTTAGTATTTCAAGCCTTTTATATCTCGGCAATATTGTAATGAAAATCTTCATTTTTAGATCGACTTGCTACAGAAACTTTTAATGCAAATAATAATACATTGTTTTGTTTTTGTTATGATCCTTTTTCTTTCACACAACCGTAAAAAGATCGAAGTTATCAACGAAATTTGAGGAGTCTCCCATAGTCACATCACATCTTTAAGAAATATAATAATAAAAAAGAAGAAGGGGAGGTTATCAAACAGCCTGGGTTCTGCTCGTGAATAACAACTCAATTAATTGGTAGTTGAAATTTATTATTTTTCTATATTTAAAAAACCAAAACAATAATTAATTATTATTCCATTAATTAATTATAATTATCGACAAGAGTCACAAGAGGTCCTTCATATATAGTGTCTGGAACCTGTCAACTCACAAATTGAGTTGTCCAGTTGGTTATGATCTTCTTCAGATAGGAATAGGATCATGCAAGATCTAATCAAAAGATTTTTTTTTTTTTTTTTGAGTGTAGATCTAATCAAAAGATGGTGCTTTACTGCTTTATTGGTAGATGATTAGTTAGGCCAAAGTACAATATTTAATCTTTGCTTGAAAGAGATGGAGAGAAATGTTGGGTTTGTTTTTATTTTTCCCAAACGTTCAAAGATTAACACAAATTTTCCTAAAAAAAACAAAAAAAAAAAAGAAATCAGATTTTAGCTTTTGACAATTATATTAGGAGATTAATTTCATAGTTTATAGTGAGTTTATTTGCGGGTTCAAACAATTTAAAAAAGTTGCAAAATTATCCTTCAAGTGATAAGCGTTCAATGTTTCCTTCATGTAGGTACTTGGAAATAATTTTCTTCATCATTTATTGGGATCATTCTTCATCCAGCCATCAAGCTGATATATACACAATTACACATAAAAGTTGTCACATGTAAAATTTTATTTAATATCCCTATTAGAAACTGGCTGCACAAAAATAAAACTTTTTTTCTAATTATTTTAGGGACAGAATGTATATATTGAGAAAATAGATGGGTAATATGTTGATAATTTTTTTTTTCATTTTGTTACCTTTGTTTAATATTTTGAAATGCTTATATAATTAACTTGACTTTATTTATTTGACAGAGAGCAGCATTACCAGTGAGTCAACCCTCTTCTCAAGTCTTCTTAATTACCTTAATAATTTCCTCTGTGAGTGGAACCCAAGTTAATTTTAATTTTTAAGTAGTCTAAGCGTAGGCAATGATTTGAACAATTATATATTCTGCTCTGCACTAGTCATGAACTGCTGATTAATTGGCTTGATTGATCAAGTACTAATTATATAACTTGTCGACACTTTTTTTTTTTAATTACAAAGGAGCTTAATTATAATGGTGCCAATCATTGCTCTCCCATTAAAAATGTGATATACTTTGCACACTGAGGGAGGGATGCCAAGCACGATTATGAAAAAAGATCCAATTATTAACAAATTTATGTAATGATAGACGTGAAACTTTGCATTTTTGTTGGGTTGTATTATGTTATGTTATATGATGCCTATAATTTTGATTATTCCGAATATTTGTCCCATCTCTTACAATATTTAACATAACCAAATGAACCATAAATCTTTTTAATCACAAAAAAAATCGTCATTAATTAAATATCGTTACAACAATACATTTTGATCTAACAAAACTTAATAAAACTATGCTAAATATACTTAATATATGAAATTAAAGGTATTATATATTTAATATTTATTAATTTTATATATAGTTAATACTTAGATTAAAACTATGCCAATTAAAAAAAAAAAGAGTGATTAAATTACGAGATTTTACAAATAATTCCACTCGAGTTCGTTGTGCGCTAATTTTATTTACCTTCTTATGAAGTTACGCTAAATAGTAAATAGTCAATTTATTTAATTCAGATTTATTCCAATTTAAGGGTATAAAAGTGTGCCTCTTAGGCTGTTATGGTAAATGATTCACAATACATGCTTTATACGGTCTCCTAAACGACAGTAAAATATCATTTTTTTTTTCTTATTTTGGGTGACATCCATTTCATAACAAACTATATAAATGAAATTAATAAGTTTATCAAAATAGCAAGGGTAAATTTTTTGGGAGGTCACTGAACTTCACCTCAAATCCATAATTGGTAACTGAACTTTCATTCATCCATTTTTGGTCACTGAACTTAGATGTTTATCCAAATTTGGTCACTCCGTTAGTTTTTTCATCCAATTTAACGGAATAATTAATATGACCCTAATTTTAAACTTTGGAGAAATCATTTTTTTTTACGTAAAAGTATTTTTATTTAATTTTCTTTCATAAATTTAATTATTTATTTATTTTTTCATATGAGGTATTTAATTTATAACATGTCTAAAAATTTGAAAGTTTTGTATTGTCATAAAAGAAAATAAATAAATAATTTTTTCTTTATATTCTTATATTTTTTTACATGAAAAAATATATGTCCAAATCATAAAACTAATGTCATGTTAACTATTCCGTTAAGTTGGATGGAAAAACTAACGAAGTGACCAAATTTGAATAAATATCAAAGTTTAGTGACCAAAAACGGATAAATAGAAGTTCAGTGACCAATTATAGATTTGAGGTAAAGTTCAGTAACCTCTCAAAAAATCTACCCAAATAACAATTGGAATTCATATCTTCTCATAAAATTCTATTTTATTCTATCCTCAACTTTGCCACTTTGGGATCGACTATGGACTGCACAGTGCTTTTAAATTTAATAATGGTTTCTCACTCTATTATTTCCTGACACGACACTGGGACACAGGTGGGAAACATCTTTGAACGATCTAGTTCCATGTGATGTGATCCAGACATCCAGTGAGTGATGTATGCCACATTGCCATTGCAATTCACCCTTCACATATTATTATTATGGACAATGAAACCATATCACAACTATGTCCCCACAATCTTGTGATGAGGTGGCATATGGGTGGGGAGAGTCATTTTTATAAAATTTTGTGGGCGGAGATATATTTTTTATAAGATTGTGAGGGTCATTTTTGTAACAAATTTTCTTATAAATAAAGGATATTTCTGTAAAATTTTCTGAAAATAGAGATATTTCTGTAAATTTTTTTCAAGTGTATTGGGATGTTTGGAGGCATTGTTTGTGGCAAGTTATATTTATCCTATTATTATTTTTCCTTCCATTTCAACGTGCCTCCTTTGCCTTTGCTTCGAGGGCGGGGCACCCCAATCCCAATTCCTGCTGCTCTCACGTGCATTCCTCCCCTCATTTCCTTGATATTATTTTATGATTTTATTGCACCAATTTTATATAGCAAACCGTTGTCTACACCAGAACATTAGACTAATACGAAAATATTTGCATTACGTTCTGAAATAGTAACAACTCAAATTATACTTTGCCACACCATGAACTTCGATTTTATGATTCCTATTAAATTTATCATATAAAAAATACTTTCGAAGTAAAATGTAAACGTTTTCACTGTAGTTGTACTCCAAATATGAATTTATTCGAACTCTTATATTTTTTCGAATTAAATCAGAAATGTTATAATAATCTCGAAACATTACTATTCTTTTTCATGGTATATTTTTTATACAAACCGATCAACTAATTTGAAGCTGAATAATGATTTAAAAAAAAAAAAGAGGACGAATCCATTGACTATGGTTATTTTAACAATATTGACAATGCTATTTTTCAAAATTTCATAAAAATTCGTAAAAAATCTTAAAAATAGAAAAATCTTTACGGAATTATTAATTAACTTATAGACTGATTATGTTTTCTGATTATATTTAATTTGAGCTATATTTGATGGCTCTTTAAAGATCCGTTAAATTACAATCGTTAAAAGAAAACACAAAATTTTGATAAGACATCAAATGATGTTCGATGTTCAATATATATGTTGGTATGGACTATGGAGTAAAAATCTCGTGTAAGTAGCGCTTGCTTTTTATACATCTTGGGTCCGTTTGGATTGTGAAAGGATTAGTGAAAG
The DNA here is from genome assembly GCA_030179965.1 of Cyperus esculentus. NCBI lineage: Eukaryota > Viridiplantae > Streptophyta > Magnoliopsida > Poales > Cyperaceae > Cyperus > Cyperus esculentus. The sequence goes on from JASGLE010000043.1 coordinate 2,980,549, forward strand.
AATAGTAGAATAGAAAATAGTAGATGAGATTAGTAAAAAAATAGTGATTTTTGGATTAGCTAAAGAATAGTAGAAATATGGTGCTATTCGGGATAGTAAAAATGTTGTTTGGATTGTTTGTTTAGAATAGTAATGGATGGTTGAAAAGAATAGTAGTAATCCATGTTTTATATGGATTAGTAGAATAACAACTAATCTCACTATTCTAGATTGGTGATTGCGTGTCTGGATGCACTTACAAGTTAAAAAATAGCTTACTAATCCTAGTAGCTATTCTTTGGCAATCCAAACGCACCCTTGATTGGGAACCGTATCACTTGCTTTTCTCCAGTGAAAAGCAGGCCCCCAGCTTTTTACCATCCGACGGTTGAGAAACACCGAAGTACATCGAGATGGGTGCAGAAAATACCGAATTAATTTTCTGCACCGATCTCGATGTACTTGGGTGTTTCTCAACCGTCGGATGGTGAAAAAGCAGGCCCTGCTTTTCACCGAAGAAAAGCAGCAGATAACCATCCCCTTGATTGGTATAATGGTATAATCATCTTATAATAATTTGGCGGGGCTTTTAACACACAATCCATGACTCACTGACTCGTGGGTCCAACCCCAAGCAGTGGTGATCTGCAATAATAAATACTCTGATTCATCAAGGAAGAATTATTTACAGCTCAAATGAAATCAGCCTCGATACAGCCGACACCTCCCACCTGTCTTCCACCCTATTCCTCTGCACCCACACCCCTACGGCTAACTCTGAAACGAGTCGGAACCTCACTGATTAAGTGATTATATTATTCAGCCAGTGCCTTGCGACATACTTCACGTAGCAGAACCCGATACACCAGACAGACCCCCGGTCGTTCGTGAATCTGTTGGCACGTCACGCACTCCCGCTCCTAAACCTGGTCCTCAAAACCACTCGTGATCCAGTCCACCCACCTCCCACCACACCACCAGTCGATTTTGTTTTTGTCTGTGTCTCGAAAACAAACAAATTTAAGAGTTATGTCTGCTTCAATATAAATAGCGGAAATGTGCATGTTCTTAAACACTGGCGGTTAAGCCGTCACACTAAACGTCAACGTTTAAAGAGATAAATGTAATCCCAGACTTATAATCTTTTGCGAAAATCATGCTTTGAACGTCAGAGTTCAAACTCCGGAGTTCGAAATGCACATGTGAACTCCAGCATTTGAACTCCGGAGCTTGAACTCTGGCGTTGAGAGCATGATTCTCGCATAAAATTATAAGTCTAGGATGGGATTACATCTATCTCTGAACGTTAGCGTCTAATGTGACTGCTTGACCGCCAGTGTTTAAAAATAGGCACATTCCCGCGATATTTGTATTGGAGCAGTAGAGGTGGCAAAATCTGACCCGACTTAAAAAACATGCCGATCCGCCCGACTTGAAACCCGATCCGACCCGACCCGAGTTTTAGGAAAAGTCAAACTGAATCGAACCCGACCCGATCTGAAATTTCCATTTGGTCAAATTGACCTGACCCGAACCCGAACCCGACCCGAGAATCTGCCACCAGTAGGAGCAGGTATAACTCTCAAATTTGTTTCCATTTGAGTCATTGACAGAAAAAAAAAAAAAAAAAATTCGCAGCAGTCGTCCAGTCCACCCGCATCTGATTCTGGGTCCCACAGTCAGTCACCCGGTCCATATAAACGGTTCACCCAACCGCAATCATCTCTCTTGGACTTCAACAACACTCGACTCCGTTCGTTCTTCTCCTCTGCTGCGGAATTCGTTACTTACCTTCCTTCATTCATCCATCCATTCATTCATCGCTCTTCAGTGTGTTTATCTATCTACTGAGAGTGTGTTGCAATGAGGGAGACGAAGGAGATAATCTTGGTGGGGCCGAGGACGGACTCGGTGATGCCGATGGCGGGGAGCGAGAGGCAGGGCTCCACGTCCCCGCCCGAGACTCTCCCGGCCGCGGCGACGGTGCTGGGACCGACCCCGCCGCAGGACATGGTGGAGAGATTGAAGGACTACGGCCAGGAGGACTCCTTCTCGCTCTGGGACGAGATCTCCCCCGAGGAGAGGGAGCTGCTCTTCCGAGACATCGAGGTGAGCTGCGCAATTCGACACCGATCGTCGTTGCTGTCGTTGTTGTTGTTGCGAGATCTGGTTGGATTTTGTGATTGAAGATGATGATGCAAAGATTGATCTTTATAGTGTAATTGTAGGCTTGTGTTTTGTTTCACCAATTCAAACCTGAAACAAGATCAGATCCAATGTTTAGTCTTAATTTGTTCCGTTTATTTCATTTTTTTTTTTTTTTGGTTTTTTGGGGGTCAGAAAGTTGGCATCTTTTGCTCTTTTTAATTAGTTCTTTTAAGTTTTGCATGACTCTGGGGTTAGTGGGTTACTGATGATGGTTGGCATGATTACTTCTTGATTGTTGTTCAATTGGTAATTGGATGTTAGATTTGGGTTTGTATGAATTATAATGAAATGAATAGGAATTATCAAGGGTATTTAGTAGGATTGAGATGAGCTCAGTCTAATTAGAATGCACTTGCAAAATTCAGAATAAACGGTTAATTAGGTACAAAATTATTTGAATGAGGATTTTTAAACTTTTCTAATTGCTGAAACCTGAAAGTAACTTTGTATTTTTTGTTTGAATTAAACAGAGCATTGACCTTCCGAGGATCGATCGGATCATAAGACGGTCGCTTGGATCACAAGGTATACTTCGAATGCACTTACTATGTTATAAAATTAAAAATGTGGTGTTATTTGTGAAATATTCCTCAACATGTTGGAAAATACTATTATATAGGAGCACATTTACAGTCGGTTGAGCCGGTACCAGAGTCGAGTGTATCTACCTTAGACGAAAGAACGGCTGAAGATAAAGAGAGGTGGTGGAAAAGAGGGTTGAAGGCTATATCAGAAGGGAAATTAGCTGTTGTCCTTCTCGCTGGTGGTCAGGTATGATATTCAATATTTGTTTTGGTCTTGCTCATTAATGGTGATGTTACTTGGCATAACAAGTTAGTTAGGACTCGTGGGCATAATTAAGAAAACAGGAAAATAGATGAGAAGAGACCATTAAAGTAATGCTGCTAGTACAGGCTGCTCAAGGACCAGTGCCTGTCCTTCAGATTGTTCTTTCACTATCCCAGTTACTGTTTTAATTCTATGATTAACTTTGTGAGTTATGGTTTTAGCTCCATAGTTCTTGGTTCTATTGTGCCACCTTCAGATACTGTATTCTTTTTGTTTATATATTTATTTATGTATTGTTTTTTATTATTGTTATATAGGGGACACGTCTTGGTAGTTCAGATCCCAAGGGCTGTTTCAGTAAGTCGATACCTTTCCTCTTTTTCTTTTTATATACGTTCATAAAATTAATGTTGTGTAGTTTAGTATAGGTGTAATGTTTTGCTTATTAGTCAGCTGACTAAATTTTCATTACATATCTGTCAGGTATAGGCCTGCCATCTGGCAAGTCACTTTTTCAACTCCAAGCTGAGAGAATACTCGTCATTCAAAAGCTTGCAGCTCAATCAAATGAAGGCAATATATATTTTTTTTTGTTTTTGCACCTTTTCAGATACTTACTATATTATAATGTTTTATTTAAATGTTATGTGATATTGTGTTCAGGTTCTACTGGTATTGTACCAATTCACTGGTACATAATGACCAGCCCTTTTACTGATGAAGCTACCCGCAAGTATTTTCAAACCCGCAAGTATTTTGGCTTGGACCCAGACCAAGTAAGAAAAACTTTATAAGTTTCATAATAATACTCATTGCAATACACAGTACTAAAAATATTTGCCCTTACCAAGGTATTGACTTGATCCAGGTTACTTTTTTCCAACAAGGAACACTTCCTTGTGTTTCCCCTGATGGTAAATTTATCATGGAGACTCCATTTAAGGTAAACTCCTTCCCCCCTCCATTCTCACAGATATATAATAAAGGTAACGGATGTAAAATGATGACATACTGTTTTACAATGAATTATTCTGTTAAACCAGGTAGCGAAGGCTCCTGACGGGAATGGTGGTGTATATGCTGGTATCAGTTTAAATCTACAATTATATAAATTCAAAACTCAAAACTTTATTTAAATTTGTGTGCATATCATGAAAATGTTACTATTTCTTACCATCTTTGTAGCTCTAAGATCACACAAGTTACTCGAAGATATGGCCATGAGAGGAGTCAAATACGTAGATTGTTACGGTGTTGATAATGCACTGGTAATTATCAGCATCTTATCAAATTTCTACTGATCTCTTCCTCTCTCTTTCCTCTCCATTTCTAATTAGATCTCATCAGCGCAGGTGCGTGTTGCCGATCCCACATTTTTGGGGTACTTCATTGACAAAGGTGTAGCTACTGCTGCTAAAGTTGTGCGTAAGGTAAAGCTATATTCTCTGCTTTTTTCATGCAATTTAAGTTTGTCTCTTGCCTGAAACCTCTCAGTCTCTTCATTCAATACCAAATTTGAAAATTTAGACCTGTAATCTCTTAATATCATGATCTATTTTGATGTCTCTAATTAAAAACTCTTCCTTAATAAATTTGCAGTGAAACAACTGATAATGTAGTCTCTTATAATAAATGTTTAACTAAATGTATTTATTAATTTTTTCATTTTAGGGTTATCCACAAGAGAAAGTAGGTGTTTTTGTGCAAAGGGGTAAAGGTGGACCGTTTTCTGTGCTAGAATATAGTGAGATGGATCAAAATATGTGCTCTGAAATCAATCAAATTACAGGACGTCTACGTTACTGCTGGAGTAATGTATGATTCATTCTAATTTTTTTCCTTAGAACTGCATCATTGTATTCTTGAAAGCAAAGAATGGCTAATCTCTCTAAGAGAGACATTGACACATCATATTTACTTCTACATCTGTTCATTTTATCTGTGCTGCCTTTTTTTTCCTTTGGATCATCATGTTGTATAGAAATATGAAAAGTTCTGTGTATGATCTTATACCACACAGGTCTGCCTGCATATTTTCACCCTGGATTTTCTAAACCATGTGGCAAACAGTCTGGAAAAAGATAGTGTGTAAGTTTTCTGAACATTTGTCTTACTTAAAATGTTACCAGTTTCTTGTCCAGTCTCTAAGGGGCGGTTTCATGTTTCATTTAGAAATGCAAGAAATACTATGCATATCTCTAGCAAACGTGAATGGAATCATTCCAACTTCGACCTTGAAAACTTGAAATATTGCCTACTCAGCTTTACCCCATTATAGCACCGCATCGGCAAAAATAAAAATTACAGTTTCATCGTTTCCCTATATTACATTGGCACTTGATATGTTTCTCATTTCATAGTGTGACACAAGAAAAATTTATGTTCCGACTTCTGAAGCACATGGGCATAAAATATTTTACTTTTAGTGTGATAATAAAATGTTATCATTGTTTCTCTTTTTTTCGCAGGTACCACATAGCAGAGAAAAAGATACCATCAATCCATGGATACACAATGGGGATAAAACTTGAGCAGTTTATTTTTGATGCATTTGCATATGCTCCATCTATGGCTCTATTTGAGGTCCTTTTTCCCCCCTCTTGTTTTTTTCCCATTTTACCCTCTTTTTACTATTCTAACCTTTGCATTAAAATGGAACAGATATTGAGGGAGGAGGAATTTGCGCCAGTTAAGAATGCTAATGGAGCAAGCTATGATACACCTGATACTGCCCGATTAATGCTTCTTCGCCTCCATAGCCGTTGGGTTGTGGCAGCTGGTGGCTTCTTAACCCACTCTGTACCTCTTTATTTAACCGGTAAATATTTTACTTTTACTTTGATCCTACTTGGGTCTCACTTATTTTTCTTTACAACTGTTCTGCATATTTACTTGTCCAATTTACTCTAATCTGATCATATCATCATAGTATGTTTCAAGTCAGTAATCCTGTCATCATCTCATGAACTGTAGAATAATGAATTGAACATATATAATTTCCTAAGTTTGAACCTATCAAATTTGTATTTACTTTTCTTTTATCTACTGAATAGGTGTGGAAGTATCTCCACTTTGTTCATATTCCGGGGAGAATTTGGAGTCAATCTGTCGTGGGAGGACATTCCATGCGCCAAGTGAGATCTCATTTTAGATGTACTGTTTTGTTCATTCGGTCTTTGTCCCGTTCCCATTGCCTGTGCAAATTAATAGTAAAAAAAAATCATTTTCTGTTTGGTTTGGTTGGTTTTGTATGAAGAGCTTTTTCCCCCTTTCTTCTCCTTGTAATATTATTGTTGTGTAACTATTTGTAAGAATGCCTCTATATATCAGATTAAATTGCAGCACATTCAATATCTACGTATAAAAAAAAAAATTGATGTTATATTTTGCATCAGTGCCCTTTATTTTATACTGGTAAATGCCCTTTTTATGTCAGTGAACTCTGTACCAATGTCACTGGACTTCAATTCATTCTTCGTGAGCTAAATTACTATGTACCAATGTATACAATCAGTGAACTTTGTACAATGTCTCCACACAGTAAACTTTATACAGAGGAATGCACTCTTTCAGTTATCCCATTGCTTATGAACAGCCAACAGGTATTGAAGATTTGCAAAAGAACTCCACAGAGAGAACAAAATTGAGAAAAAAAGTTACTTCTGGGTGTATTATCCGTGTATATATTAAAGTGGAGGCAACAGCATAAATGTTCAAAAAATTGGTTTGTTTGCTATAATAAAGTGAACCATTAATCTCAAAATGGAACCCTTGGATAACCATATAAAGTTTGGAATATACATCTGCTGCCGTTAAAAATGAGAAAATAAAGTCATACTGGTAAAATTTTATCCTTTTATGTTAAATCATCTGATTTGTACACTTGAATTCCTTTCAATTATGAAGCTTTAAAGTCCTTCATTTTGTTTATATAATAAGTGTTCTTTTCAGCTCTACATTATTTTGTATCCTGAATTTTTTTTAAACTTAGCGTATCATATGAGAAAGATGCATAGGTATATAAATATTGCAATCAATGACAAGCCAGCAATCAGATGAACAGCAAGATCAATAGCTATAAGGCTTTAACCATTCATCTCCACCAATGAATGAAGTACTGAGAAATGGAGCTGCTTCTGTATCATTTAAATGGTGCACAAAAGTGGCTCTCATAGTCATGTTTGCACCAGGTCCAGTGCACTTGTATTCCCCATAATATATTGTCCTGTCAGAAAATAAAAACACAAATAAGAGAAAGAGAAGGAGATGTGTGTATATACATTTGATCAAGGGCATTTGTTTGAACTCCAATATAAATGTAAGAAATTATTCAAGACTGAGAAAGAAGCAAACACTTCTGATACAAAAGTATATGCTACTGGCACATTAGAATAAGGCTAATTCTGCTATGGATCGGATGAAATATGAGTTGTTCATTTTTTAGAATTGGAAGGTCACGATATGTCTTTCAGATACAGTTAAAAGAGAAATGTTTGATAAGAACTGCTTAATTTAAAATGAAAGGTTGCTTAGCCGATCCATAGCAGAACAACTCTAGAAATAATTGAAACTGAGGCAATGGATTTAGTGGCAATTCAGCTGTTTATGGTTCAAAACCATGGTTAAGTTACTGGTGTGTGTGGCTTAATTGGATATCTTTCAGTGGATTTATGCATTACTGAACTCCTATGTTGAAACCAAGTAACTGTTAATTTTAGTACAAATTCTTACTGATCTCTACTAGGGTCATTCCAGTCATTCCAGCCTTCAGGGGAGATGATATCAGACATTGATGTGTACGCAAAGACGACACGCGAGTAAGATCGCCAGGCCCGACCCAACCATATTTGACCTGTTCCTCCAATGGTGCATCGCACAAATGCAAACCCTGTGTTTTCGTACCCGTTAGGCCGACCTTGTGCAGTTATCACACCATTTATGAATCTTACTCCAGGCGGCATGGAAGCTGCTATGGAAACTATTCTACAGTCCTTTTAAAAAGAATTTTGAAATGTTAATACTCCCTTGAATTTTGAAATGTTAATACTATTCCATCATGGAGAAATATTTCTCACCTCGTAAAAAGATGTGGCGTCTCCAAATATGAAATCGATACTCCCTTGAATCAAGCACTCCTTGTAGTAATGCCTCCCGCTGTCGTCATGAAGTGTATCTTGTGCACCAAAGAAACCGCATCCCCAGAAGGCTGCTCGATCGCCGCCTACTCTAATGGCCACTGCTTGTCCCCCCAAATCTCCAGGATTTGGCATTGGTGCGACATTCTGGTGTCAAATATCAAACTTAACCATTGCGCATATGTATTTTTTTTTTTAATTTTTTCATTTTTTTTGAGTCAGGCACATCCATTATCAGGTTGAAATGCCGATTGGCACGTGTAGACTATGTTAATCCATTTCTTAACTTTTTTAGGTAATACAGAAATTCAGAATCTATATATATCGGCTTATTAGGCACGTTTCTTGGTCTTTGATGCAATATTTTTTTAAAATTTAAACAAAAGTTTAGTACAATGAAACTTATGTTCTTTGCGATGAAGTTGGTTGAGAACACAGAGACAGAGGCACTGTAAAATGTGCCATGAGCCGAGTTTGCAGTGTCGTTCCACGCGATTGCAGTTGTTTCAAATCCTTGGCCTTGAAATGTGACGTTCGGTTTCGTTATTGGAACGGTCACCTTCTCACTGCATCCGATCGAACAGTTCGTATCAAAAGTAAGATCACATATAAACGATTATATAGTAGAGACATTTTATAACTTTCTACGACGCTGTTATGATTGTTGCATTTATGAAAATTACCAAGTGTTTGGAGACGTATCAGGTTTACAATTTCCGACCTCATAAAGAAAAAGTGTCGCAACTAACTGCATCTTGTGCTGCTGTATTTAAGGCAAACATCTTTATGTGATATTGAATCAAAACTTACTAGTAAACTCCAGAATTGATCCATATGATGCTCCTCTTCTGGCTAACACTTTCAACAGCATCGACCGCAGACTGAACTGTTGTGAAGTTGCAGCAGCCATTCTTATCGACACAGAAGACATCCGTGATGTCGTCTGCTGGAGGCAGATCGGGTGCAAAATCATCGCAAATGGAAATATTGTGATGATGATGGTGGTGGTGGTGATGGTGGTGGTGGTGGCGCCGATGATGACAGGAAAAACTAAATTCCTTTGACAGTAGAATTGGTGTTGTAAAGCTCTCTTTTAGTGCAGTAAAATTCAGAAAAGATGGCAAAAAGGCTGAAAGGGCAACTAAGGAAGATAGTATGGTTAGAGCTCTGGGCATTTTTTTTTTTTTTATGCTTCTTTAATTTTGTTATGTTTTGGTTGGGTGTTTGGAGGAGAGTAAATGTGAGCATGTGAGAGAAGGATGGAAATAATGAATGAATATAGAATTATAGATGGAATGAGGAGGGGGGATCACCATAGTTCATGTTGTGGAATATGGATATGAGAAACATCTTGTGTCCATTGAAAAACCGTCAGTACACGTGTACAGACTGTAACAAATATATCCTGAAATGTAACAAATACATTCCAGAATATAACCTATGGACGCTATGGACAATTTTTGTGTGGAGGCCAAGTATTGAAACTTAGAGAGAAAGATTATTGTTAGCATGCCTTGCATTGCAAAGGAGAGAAGAAATTTCTTAAAGGATGGAATGTCAGTCAACCTAACAATAACATCGTAGCTAGCATGCAATTTGCTTGGTTTCTGGTAGGAATAAATAATGGACTCACGTCTTTGTCCTAGTATATATCTCCACATGAGTAAAATCGGCTAAGTATGTTGTCTTAGACTGCAGCTTTGATTACAAGCAATAAGAGAAACATCTTGTGTCTATTGAAAAGTTGTCTATACGTCCATAGACGTATAAAGAATGTAACATATACATCCCGTCAGTGGCGGATCCAGAAAATATTTGAGAGGGGGCCAAAGAGCTCGGTCGTTGTATAATTTTTTAAGATATCAAAATTTTTTTCATTATGCATAAAGATAAAATGATAAAGAAAACAATCTATAATTGTTAATAATATTCAGCTTTCCATAATATACTTGTCCAACCACACATTAAGCCTTCTTTCTTAAAAAAATAAGAGGACAACAAAATCTTTCTTCAGAAAAAATCACAATTTTCATGACAAATGTACAGTAAAATTTATGTTTCCCTTATTAGTAATCTTTCATTCAAGGTCAAGCCACATTTTTTTTTAAATAAAGTTTACTCGCTGTGCGGCCTTTAAATGAGTGATACTTTTTTTTTTCGTAGGTGTTTCTTATGTACAATGTTTTGACGTTGAAGAAATTCATTCTAACCAAGTGACTTGATATATTCAAACAAGTGACTTAATATACAATGCTTAAAAATGTATGTTATCGTGTCTAAAGTCACAATTTATGATGCTTAATAAATTATTTATATAAAAATACTGGGAAATACAAAAAAAAAAAATTCATTTTTAGAGTTTTCTAAGTAATGAAAATAGCATGTACAAATATCAATATTTTATTAATATTTATGACCTCTTTTCTAAAATTTAAAACATATACTTAGAAAAATCTAAAAATAAAAAAAATTATATTTCCCAATATTTTTATATAAAGAATTTATTGAACACCATAAATCATAATTTAGAATACAATAATATAAATTGTAAGCCGTTAGCATTTCGGAATATATGGATTTCTAACATTACGACACAAGTATTGGTCTTATGACGCACCTTTCAATTCAACCGATGTATAAATTATTTAATGCTTGTTTAACATTTACTACTATTCGATAAAAGGTCTCATATTGAAGCTGGACATAGTGCGTATAACGTACTGGGGGTGGGTAATTTTTTCTGGACCAAGGGGCACCCCCTTCCGTCAGACCCTGCATCCCGTTATTTCGTTTCGTTTCGTTTCGTCCTAGATGAAACAACTTTTTATTGTGTAAACAAAACGAAATGATTGACGACACGATCGATTCTATTTTGTTATCCATCTTGACAATAAAATACTACTGTTAAACAATTTTTTTATTTCGTTAAACGAAACAAAACGATTGACGAAACAACTCAATTCCGTTGCGTTTTGAACGTTTGACAGCCCTACCTATAGATGCAATGTATGACTTTTTCGTGAACACTAGATATTACTCAAGCAATAATGTGCACGAACATAAACACCGTATCCGAAGAAAATCTGATAATAACAAGCCCTACGATACGAATAATCAAATCATACAAGAGTAACATCTATCTGACACCACCAAAATAATTGTCAAAATTCAAGCATGGTTAAAAAAGTTTTAGATGCGCATTAACATGTTCCTGTTCCTTATTGGTAACATCATAAATAGCAGCCTGGGTCAGCAAGAAATGCATCCAAAATCAACCTGTCTTTTGCTAGTGCCTAATAAAACATACCAAAATTTTTTTAATTAAATTTTTACCTCCCTTCTCCCCAAATCTGCATCCAGTACAGTTTTTAAACTTCCCAAAGGAGACCCATGAGTCTAACCTTGCCAACCCAAATAGAAATTTGACAGTAAAATGTTATTTTTAGGAGCAACTCTAGAGCAAATCTAACCTTCCAACAACTCCTCCCCTACACTTCTTACAGAGCAAGACCGAAATGTAGCAAGTCGAAGATAGGCAAAACAATAAAACACAAACAGTGTGACTTACTAGAAAATGTGACTTGAAAAAAAATTGGACAAAAAGCGAGCATTCATATCAAGTGCTACATGTCTGCAACATAAAACACTTCATAAACAAACAACCTGACTAAAAATCCCATTTTGCGTCCCATTACAAAGAACAAAACTCTTTATCAGAACCAAAATTACTAATTGAATAACCCTCTGCAGTGCATTTCTACTTTCTAGACAGCGGTAAAAGCCTTCTTGCCACCTCCGCCGGTCGATCCAGCTGGGATGACCTTCAACACATTAAACCTCACGGTCTTGGACAAGGGCCTGTAATAAATTTCCAAACCACATTAAAATTTCAGGGGTCGGATGAATAACAGCTTGTAGCAAAAAAAAAAAGTTCAATTTTTGTCATTGGTGCCATTAAAAATAACACATTGAAAAATCCACTACCAGATGTGTTAGGTATTCTGACATGGACAAGACAGGAACCAAAACCACAATTTGCAAAACAAAAGTACCTGCACTGGCCAATGATGACGTGGTCACCTTCCTTCACACGGAAGCACGGAGAAATGTGAGCTGGGATATTTGAGTGCCTCTTCTCATACCTAATTTAAAAAAAAAAATGATAAGAGATACGATTACAAAAAGAATGACAATTAACTGAGGTGTAAAAGAAAAAGATATACTAACCTCTGGTATTTCTTCACAAAGTGGAGATAGTTCCTTCTGACAATGATGGTACGGTTCATCTTGGCACTGTGGCATGTACCAGCCAAGATGCGGCCTCTAATTGACACGCTTCCGGTGAAGGGACACTTCTTGTCGATGTAAGTTCCTACACAAGGAGACATTAACCATTTATTACCGATAATCTAACAAGAGAAACTTATATACAAATACAGTGCATAATCAAAAGACAACTTTTATAATGGTACCAATTCTAATCTACATAATCAGCTTAAAGTTCAGTAATTTGCTAATGGTATTCCAGAAACCCATCATAATAATCTATACATAATTTCAAACCGGTAATACAGCTGCACAAAATAATGAAAATTTTGACAAAATGACCAAGTTTCAAATAGGTATACCTTCAATAGCCTCTCTGGGGGTCTTGAAACCAAGGCCGATGCTCTTCCAGTAGCGGTTCCCACCTTTCCCTGGTCTGTTTCCCTTTCCAGGTTTCTTCGAGCTGCACGATCGAAACCCTCATTTAAACAACCGACAATAAATACATCCTAACCAAACCTAACAAACTAAATAAATACAAAGATCTGAATTCTCACCTAAGGAATACCTTCGGCTGCTTCAGGAAGGCCTTCTCGGTCTGCAACAAACAAAATGCACACACACACATACATCAATCAATCAATCAATCAGCTCATCCGGAACAACCCTAACCAACCCTTATCAATCTATCACCATCACAGATCATCTAATCTACACATGATCCATAGTTCCATACAATTTGATGACACAACAATCAATCAATCAAGCATCTAATCTAACCAAACCGACTGAACACATACTAAGTTACTAACTAAACAACGCGGCACTCACTGACACACTGGTTGAGAAGTAAGTAAGAGAGGGGTACCTGTTCCGCCATGGCTGCGAGGTGGGAGGGGAGATCGGGAGAGAGGAGGGAGGAGGGAGGGAGTGCGGCGGCGCCTGGGAAGGGAAGGGGAAGGAGAGCGAGAACAACAAAACCCTAGGTTTTTAAAGGGGGATTCGGATCTATATATTCAGCTCTCAAATGGACTTTCCCTTTGAATGGATGGTTTTAATGGGCCTTATGGCCCATAATGTAGGCCCATATGTGAATAAATTGTTATGGGCTTTTTTGAAAGGTTTTAGTGGGCCGAGAAGTAATTAGGCCTATTGGGCCCAATAGAACGTCATGATGAAATAAGCTGCTTGTTTCATTACTTGTTCATTAATTAATTTCCATGCTCACGCCCATGATTTTATCAGTTACAGATGAATCTTATAATGGATAATATTCATTTATGATCGTTAGATCGAAAAGAAAAGTTTGTTGGTAGGAGTGATTGAGTAAAATTCTTGATTTCAGCCGCTAAAGAAATATAAATTATATTGATGGATGAGATCGGATTGATTTTGAATAGTGCTGAACTTAAAAAAAAAAAACAAGAAGAAGAAAATAGAAAATAAAAATAAATGATATACAAGAACGATCTTGCTACAATCAGTATGAGAACTGAGAAGTATATATTTTTTATGTTATTCAAAATGTAGCCTATATATTATTTATATTGTGTTTCTTTGAAGTAGTGGTAGTTCAAATGTTAATATGCTATTTGAACAGAAATATAATTAATTAATTATCTGGCTATCAGCACACGTTTATAAGCTGATTACTCTTTTACTTTTACTTTTCCTTTAAAATTTTATTTTCAGCATCTTAGTACCCTAATATTTCTCTACAAATTCGTCGTCACATACATCCAAATCACTATCTAGAAGATTTTCTTAATTATTATCTTATAAGATAATCACAATACAATTATTAGACAAAACAAAACAAAACAAAACAAGAAACGAGCTGCTGTCAATAACTCAACATATAATCATATATCAGCCCAATACAGAAAAAAAAAATTTGTGCAGAAGGTATAGCAAAGTTACAAAAGTAATATTCACAGTATAACCCTTTTGGAAAATACAAATACAGAGAAAGAAAAAAAAATACTTCCACAGTCTACGTGCAATACGCACCATATAAATTTTGTCCAGGCACAAAAACTAAAAAAAGATCAAGTCAGAAGAGAAGCATCCACAGAATCCCTTCGTTGCACCATTCCATACCACTCACTCAAATCAAACCCTTCCCCTTTCCTCCTCTCTTCTTCTGTCATGGCTTCTCCTTTCCTGTATTGACTGACATATAGAGAAGATTTTGTGCTGGTAAGAAGTAAGAACAATGTCTTTTCTTCTTCCCAAGTTATCCACCTCCTCACTCCTTACCCACCACACAAAGTTCTCACAAAGCCCCCTGACAAACCCAGTAATTCTAATTCCCTCTTCATCATCATCATCATCCCCTTCCTCTGTCTATGTTCAACGAAAGCCGACGGCTTTGCAGGAGAAACCTCACCTCACTCAGTCACCAGAGAAGAGGTATGGCAGCAGTCAGGGAGGCAGCAAGAACCAGAAGGATGATTTCTATCTCAACCTTGGCATGGCAGTGAGGACCTTGAGAGATGATCTTCCCTCACTATTTGTGAGAGAGCTCAACTATGACATTTATCGGTACGAACGAACTCCATGTACCGATTTATTGATTGGTTTCTATGTACTATTTTGGAAATTTGGTACTTCTGAAAGAAAACCCAAAATCTGCATGGTACTCCTGGTACCAGTAATTCAGAGGTTGTCATCAACTCTTGCTTAATTCATACACCATTATTCCACTTTAATGGAATAATTAGAGGTGTATTTCTGGTCGAGCGATAAATCATTGAAAGTATAAGATTATACTTTGAACTGCGCTGTACCACTCAGGTTTATTGGTACTTCTAAAAGGAAACCCAAAATTGACAATCTGACATGATACTCCTGTTACCAGTGAACCACAGATTATCATGAGCTGTTTTTAATTATACACCAATATTAACCCAACATAATGGAACAGTTAGAGGTGTATTTCTGGTCGAACGGTAATCATTGAAACTACAAGATTACACTTTGAACTGCACTGTACCAGTCAGGTTTATCGGTACTTCTAAAAGGAAACCCATAATTGACAATCTTGACATGATACTCACGTTACCAGTGAACCACAGGTTATCATGAGTTTTTTTTTTTAATTTATACACCATTAACCCAATTTAATGGAACAGTTAGAGGCGTATTTCTGGTCAAAGAATAAATCATTAAGCTATAAGATTATACTTTAACTGTGCTGTACCAGTCAGGTTTATGGTTACGGAAACATCAAGCGTCCACCGAAATAACCGTCCATACATCCATAGAGTACAAATTTTGTAACAGTTACACCCAATTTTGTAACAGCTACACTCAATTTGTAACATTTAATCTCTACAGACAATCCATCTATGGACGCTAGGTAGCACTTTTATGGTTATTACTTACTAAAGTAATTAAATATCAATGAGATTACTGACTGCTCTTTATTATAAAATCTTAATAAAAAAAAATACATATATAATTGGAACTGTCTCTTATATATCGTTCTTCCTGTTGCCTCCAGTGATGACATAACCTTTGTGGATCCATTGAACACCTTTCAAGGAATCGAAAACTACAAGCTAATATTCTGGGCACTTCGGTTTCATGGAAGGATTCTATTTCGTGACATCGGCTTAGACATTTCGCGCATCTGGCAGCTGTCAGAGAACACGATTGTGATCAGGTGGCAACTTTACGGCACTCCACGTGTCCCCTGGGAAGCTCGCGGTACCTTCCAAGGCACCTCCCGGTACAAGTTAGATAGGAATGGGAAGATATATGAACATAAAGTCGATAATTTAGCATTCAATTTTCCAAAACCGGCTGTACCAGACCCCGCTGCAGTGTTAGATCTAGTGACCGCAAAGCCTGCTCCTTGCCCCGCAGGTCCGACGATGAATTTGATGAATGAAGGTGATTGGTTGGATGGTTGTACATGGTTTGAGCTTTATAGAAAGGTTAAGGGGACTTTGGAGGGCGAAAGACGGTACCTAGTCGGATTGCAGATAGAGGGGTTGCTTAGCTGTTCATAGAGAATCTGTTCAGCTGTAGGAGTGTATATAGGAGTGGTGATTTGGTATAGTGATGGTATGTTTGATCAATGTATACCACATGATATAGGTATGTATCACTGATTTAGTTATCTTACTTGCTAAAAAATGTCATAGTTTATTTTGACAATTAAAGAAAAAAACAATTTGGTAATGTTTGTTAGAAGGGCACCGAAAAGGTTGGGGATAATTATAAAGGATCATGTTTTGAGGAGTCCTCATCCTCTAACTTACTGCATCTTGCAGTTCATGACGTGAGCCGTTGGATCATCTTGAGATCGGTGCTCGAATGAATCTCGAGACAATCTAACGCCTCGCATCAAATACAGTACAGCTGGGGATATGAAATCTGTTTATGAGATACTTTTAGTAAATAGAATTTAGTCCTTATCTGTGCTTGCTGATACCTTTCAGTCCAACCATGACTGTGAAAAGGTTTACCAGAATACCAGTAGCATAACATGGACTGAATGTGTGGGTTTAATTATCTGGCCAACAATCCTGCATTGTTAATTCATAGATTTAAGGGCTAGCCTATAAATGTTCCTTGCAATTGACCCAGAAAAAAAAAAAAAAAAAAGTAGAGAGGATCAAATTGGTTTGGACTGATATAGGTCAAGTTGTACCAGCACTAAACGAGACCAGCACGGGCTGGAGATTAGTTCTGTTTCAATTGTCAATCTTTGTGATGATTATAAGTTTGTAAAGCAGTCAGCCCAATTATAGTGGGGGGCATAGATAGCCCAACATATATTTAGCCATACTGATCAGTGCTTGTAATGATTTTCATTGGATGGATCAAAAGGCATCCTTTACTACTTACTGATATTATAATTCGATTTATTAATTTTATAACCAGCAAAATTCTTCCTAGAGCCAGAGGTGGCAGATTGTCGGGTACGGTCAGGTTCGGGTCAGGTCAGTTTGACCTAATGGAAATGTCGGGTTGGGTCGAGTATCGGGTTGACGGCTGCCAGCATTTTTTCGGGTCAAATCGGGTCGGGCGTGTTTTTCGGGTCTAGTTAGATTTTGCACCTCTATTCCCGGGTTGGGTCGGGTTCGGGTTAGTCTCACTTTCCCTGGAACACAGGTCGGGTCGGGTTCAGGTCAGTTTGACTTTCCCTGAAACTCGGGTCGGGTCGGGCAGGTCGGATCAAATTTTGCCACCTCTAAATTCTAATTCTTCCCCAAGAACTTAGTGAGGAGCTTATTATACTTGATTATAATGCTTGCTGAGTTAATTACTGGACCAAAACATGGTGCAGCACTATAATCTAATCTTACATCAATTAATTCTGAAGGCCTGTTGAATAGAAATCTACAATCCATTGTGACTTGTCGAAGGTTTTTCAGAGCAATTCGATTGGCCTTAATTCTCTGTTAAATATCCTCTAAAAAATATCTAAACATCATAAGCTACCTAAAAAAAAAAACCAAAAGATCAACCACAAGTATAAGAAAAAACAATTGCAATTTGCTTTTGAGTTTTGAGTTTTGAGTTTTGAGTTTTGACTCTTCTATAATAATACCACTTAGATTCTCATCTCTGATAACCGTTACATGACCACCATAAATTATCAATTTATCATAGTGGGTGTTGCTAAAAAATCAAAAAAGAAAGAAAAGCACTTTTGAGCAGAATCGGATCCGAAACAATAATTTAATGTTATATGCTAGTGGTTCACTGGTTCTTTCTTTCTTTTTTTTTTTTTTTTTTTTTTTGAGTAAAACCCGTAGGTCACTGGTTCTTTCCTCATTTGCCATTCCACAGTGCAACATGTATCAAAGCTATGATTTTTATAAGAGAAACATCTTGCATCCATCGAAAAACCGTCCGTACATCCATAGATGTACAAAGAATATAACAGATACACCCTTAAATGAAACAAATAGATCCCGAAATATAATATATGAACGCTATGGACAACTTTTCTATGAACGCTAGTATTACTCTTTTTATAACCTCTTTATTTTGTTTTGTTTGGCATATATATGCATACTCTGCCTTGGTAGTTCACCAACTATACTCAATAATCATCATGAAATGTTTTGATGGTACCATGTGCCTCCGTACCATCCTTTCCTATTTCCAACTTTGTGCTGTCGACCACTCAGGTTTCAAACACTGGAGAATTTTTACTGGTAATGCATTACAAATTTACAATCATCTGATAATTAGCCATGTTTTTTTTTTTTTTTTCTCCTGGTTCCAATTTAGTCTCAGTCTGACATTTGAAATGCAGTGTTCATATTTGACAAATACTGATTCAATTTCATGTAGCAGTTAAACAGGTGTTGGTACTTCAGATTAGAATTGTGACAAGTCAAGAGAAAGCAGTTAATTAGGTGTACCAGAAACAAATAGCTACCATTACCATATGTCAAAATGAAGAGGATTTGGTTTAAGTCTCCTACTATTGTAAACTACATCTTTTGGTTTCCTTCCTTTCTACATATTCTCTTATACTATATATTCTTTGTACTGTACCTGACTTAGTGATGAAGACTTTCTTCCAAAAGGTAGGTCCCCATAAAGCTCAATTATTTAATTCTGTGTTGTTGGTAATTTATTTGATTATCTGTTTTGTACTTTTTTCACTTTTTTTCCCCATTTTGTACATCAAGCATTGCATAATTGTTGAGACAGAACCATGTTGGTTGGACTTCACTTTTTCAGTGTAAGTGTGTTGATTGTTGAATCTGTAAAAGCAAGAGATCTTCCAGAATGGATCATTGTTTTATAACAAAATAAATTGTTGCACAAATTCAGTTGTGGCCTGGCAGGACTTGAAAATGTCAAAAATTGTAAGTTGGTCATCTCAAAATTGCTCATGATACGCTGGAAAGATTCAAACTTGACACAACATTTCAATTCCAACAGTCTTTTGAATTTGAGAGCAATATCAATCAATCAATTTTATGGCGAGAAACTTTTTTTTTCCCCTTTGTTGATTATGACTTCAAACCAAACTTCACCAAATTCTCATAAAGACCAGTTATTTAAAACAATTCCGTTTTTATTCAACAAATTTTGGTTGCTATGTAACATAACAACAAAAAAATGGAGAATTGACAATAAAAAAAAAAAAAAATCACTGCTTGATTCTTTGCAACAAACCTCTTGAATTTTCACCTCATCAAATCTCTTGCCACATTCTTTTAAATAAATATCATCAAATGAAAAAAAAATTATGTATAAAAAATTGTCAAGCCAATGGCTTTTCTGATCTTCTCAGATTTTAAATCCTCTAACATATGGAATGGTACCATACAGGACATGGACCGTTGGATCGCCTCGAGCTTCGGGCCATATGTTCTCAGGTGCCATTTTGATCGACGGCCACATGTACTTTAGCCGAAACCGGTACATCAGAAACTACGGTAACCTGATTGCCTGTTGTATTCCTCAAAGCATGGTTAGGAAACGATGAGTCAGCCTGAAATGAGTACTGCACATGTCGTATTCTGTCAGGAAACAGCAGAACCGACGAGAAATCGACGGTCCATGATGTCGTGCCATTCGCCTCGACTGACCCCAATGCAGATGTCGATTTGAGAGTCATTCCTTGCGCCACATTCCCCTGCACAATGACCTGATCAACAGTTGTAAATTTACCGTTCGACTCGTCTAACTGAACGATATCAACTCCCTTTCCTCCCCCGTTGAATATGTTATCCACGATGTTTACGGCCTTTATCACGCCTTTGACTGACCTGAGCACCACATTGGCGTCTGCCAGGAAGAAAGAACCCGATACATGCAGCAGCACGGGGTCCTCTGAGACGATCGCGGTGTAATCCATGTAGCAGTTGATGATGCGGGTCTGAATCATGCCCTGTGATTTCAAGTGGATCCCGACCCCACCAAAGCCGGTCGCTTTGTTATAACAATGCACGCCGGAAATTGTATTTGCGCCGCCCGTAACCGAAATTCCAGTGGCGGCGGAGAATATCACGGTATCAGTAACTGCATTGTCATTCCCATTTAGGCTAATGCCTGTCCCCGAAAAGGATTTTTCGCCGGAGTCACCGCCAGCAGTGATGTGTTGGCCTATAAAACAGTTTCGGATGAATGTCTCGTGCCCCCCCTGCACTTTGACACCGTCTGACATGAAATGTACGATATAACAGTTGTCGATCGTGGTGCGCAGGGAGTTGATCACCGCAATGCCGCCGCCCCGGTAGCTGGAATCGAGCAGGAGGTCCTTGAGCGTTATGTACTCGTACGGGTAGCTCGAGCTGGATGCATCGGAGCTCAACTCGATCAGGTAGCCATCGGTCGGAAAGGTATCGGATGCGCGTAACGAACCACCATGTATCTGCATTCATTTAATTAAGAAATTTGATTAATTAGCAAGTACTAATTATAAATACAGGTTCATATTCAGTGTCCACGTATCCATATCGTTACAAAATTTAAGTGAATTGTTACACTGTTTTGAAATAAAAGTTACAAATTTTGTGTATTTATGGACGTGTCGATAGTTAAAAATGAGACGCTCGGAAAATTCCTTAAATATATATCTCTTTGAAGCTATACCAACTATTTTTTTTAGGATGAAATATACAAGAGATAATATAACTATAGGAGCTTTTTCCCTAATACAAGCATCACTTTTTAGTTAATATACAAGATAGAGTTCCTTTTTTTTCCTTTTTTTTTTTGCTAATTAGAGTAAAGTAAAGTATTCTTAAAGTGCTGAGTTAATTAATTAAAAAGTACGAATGTTGGGAATCAGCCCCACGCTCCCACCATATAAAAGGAGATCTTTTAATTTCAACGGTTGATATTTTTTCTGATTTGATAATATGTACCAAATATCTCTAGGTTTCATGTTTCCTTCTATGAAAATCCATATTTCTTGTTTGGTAAATTATAGATGGGACGTTGCAGTTTTCATTGGTAAGCAAAGTTTGTCAAGGCAATATTTTTAATAAAAAGATGACAAGTGTACCTCAAATGGTTTCAATTAGATATATCGAAAATAGTACCTCTTAAAACATAATAAATCACCTCCAAATTTTATTTATACGGCTCAATAAATTTTTTATATCAAAATATCATAGGATACATAAATTTTCTATTTTTAAAAACTTTAAGTAATTGTTTGAGATTTTTTTAAAAACATAACAAATCACCTCCAAATTTTATTTATACGGCTCAATAAATTTTTTATATCAAAATATCATAGGATACATAAATTTTCTATTTTTAAAAACTTTTAAGTAATTGTTTGAGATTTTTTTAAAAGTGATATATAAACTTGATTATTTTATTTATTATGTATGTCACTTTTAAAATTTTTCAAATAAATACTTAGAAATTTTTAAAATGAAAATATTTTGTATCTTATGAGATTTTTGTATCGAAATATGAAAATGATTTGATATGTTTCTGAAGGGCTCACACTAGATTTATTCATGAAAAATTCAAAACACTATTTTTATGGGTCAAGTGGTACATATTCTCATTCGCACTGCAAAGACATTCAAAGCTAACTTTCTTTTTTTCTTTTTTCTTTTTTCTTTTTTGCTACTGGT